>VZDJ01000034.1:4473135-4494476 GCA_008694505.1 Cyanoderma ruficeps
TTTTTTTTTCTGAACAGTGGCAGCTATTTAAGCTGGATGGGTTCGTTGTGGGGTTTTTTGTTATTTTTGTGGAGGGTTTGGATTCTGAAGTGCCAAATTGCAGCAGTGAGGCACTTGTGAATTGCCTCAGTGCCTCACTGAAGGCACTTTGGTGGAAGGCCATGCTGGCTGACTGGAGGCTGTTCCATGTCGGTCTGTTCTGCCTGGTTTTTCCTGTTGTATGTGCTGTTTTGTGTGAATGAGGTTACAGGATGAAGGAATGTTGCCAGAACTTTACAGGAACCCTAGAACTGACCTTTATTCTTTAGCCAGCAATTTTCCTGTGTTCTGTGCAGTGAGGAGAATTTTATTTTTTTTTATTTCTCATGTGGTCTTGTA
Source organism: Cyanoderma ruficeps (assembly GCA_008694505.1). Lineage (NCBI taxonomy): Eukaryota > Metazoa > Chordata > Aves > Passeriformes > Timaliidae > Cyanoderma > Cyanoderma ruficeps. The sequence continues at coordinate 4,473,514 of VZDJ01000034.1, forward strand.
GATGCATTGAGCTGAGTAGAAAAAGCGCACAAGTTTCTTCAGGAGGAATGCATTTCTAGAGTTCTTCTACTTGAGACAAAACACACAAAAGCTCTAAAACCCTCAACATCAGTGACTCTAGAAATGGTACCTGTCGTTCCATATCGAGCCATGGGTAATAGTGGAAGGAAGCACTGATGAAATCAGGTTGTTGAGTTGCAGCTATTTTTAGCTTGTATAATTATCATTTTACTCACACACTATATTGCAAATGGAAATTTGTGAGCTCTCCAGCCCAGCCAACGTGGCTGCTGCAAGATGAGCATTAACACTGATCGACCTGATGCTTGTTTTGTGTGTGCTTCCCACTAATATATGGAAAAATGTCTACTGAGCACAGCGACTGCTTCAGCTGGGAACTTGGCAATTCTTCAGCACAAGAAGCAGCCAATACCTCCCACAGAAACATTCAGCTGTGCTGGCCTTGCACGACACACAAGTGCTTTCAGGAAGTTTTCGAAGGAGTTGTACAATCTCCTGTTGTCCTTAGCAGGGTGAGTGAGCTCTTTGGCAAACCTGTTAGGAAGGTACTGCTTGCTTTTCAAAGTCGGTGTGCTTGGAAATTACAGACGTGGCAGATGGTTCCCCAGAAAGGAGACTTCAAATAAAGGAGGACTTGTATCTTTTTGCTCCGGCGTACTTAGATGTATGAATTTGTAATTATTATTTTATACTTCCCTAGGTTGTATTTCCAAAGCTGCCCCTGGAGGAGGGGACAGCAGAGACTTGGCTTTCTGGACTCCACTCTGCACTCCCCAGGGAAAGTTTGAGCTGGAATTAACTCCTCGAGGGGCACATGCAGATCCCAAAAACATCCTTTGAGCTTCCAGCTGTCTGCCACAGCACTTAATGTTGATAGTTAGGACCAAGTCATTAAACCGAGGATGGGGTTTGTTTGGATTTTGTTTTGTATTTAAAACAATCTTGAAAGCTTGAATTTGAGACTTAATTACTGTTGCCTGGTGGCACATTGGAATTTCATGATGCTGGCAGTGATTTGGCAAGGTGGTGTAATCTCTTGGGCATCCAGCTACTGCTCTGTGATAATAATCAGCTATGTAGGCTGTAAGAAATGATTTTAATAAACTATCTTGCAATTGCTGGTTTCACAGCCATTATCTCTGCCTTGTAGGTGATATATTACAGTGGTGATGGTGTTGGGTACCTGAACAAGAGCATCTGCAGGCTAAATTAGGAACTGCCTGGCTCCATCCAGCCATCCCTGCTGGCTCAGGGCTGCTCTTCACAGGGGTGCACAGCAGCAGAGTAACTTCACTTGAAGTTGCTGGTTTATCTTAATACTAATACTGAGGTTTGCTAGTAGGTTTTTGGATGGTTTGAGAAGGGTTTTTTTGTTTTTTCTTCCCCTTTAGTGAAGTTATTTTTGTTTGAGTGCCTTGAATAGAACAACTCTATGTGCCACTCTTGCAGGAGCTTGTGTTACGCAAGACATTTTTAAGATTCCCATGGTATAATGGTCATGAGAATCAGTTTTTACTGGTGTTGGTTGAGATCCGTGTTAAACTGTGTTGATAAAGCCACTCCAATAGCTGTGTATGCATTGATTACATCCCCCACTGAACACATCTCCCAGCTTCTCCATGTTCTTCCAGCAGGGACACCTGCTGGGAGCCCTGAGCAAGATCCTCGGTGTGTTCTCTGGTGCCTGGCCCCACGTCATTGTGCATGAATTACTGGTGTGTTTTAAATGCTGGAATGCCTTTGCAGCAGTTCAGATGTTGGCCTTGGCATCGAGTCGATGTGTGTGTGTGTGTGGAGCAGTCTTGAGAAAGTTGGAATTAACATCCAGAATATTTGGGGTTTTAGTCTCTCATTGAATCCATAGGTCAAGAGGAAAATGTGTTTATGTGGTTAATGGCTTTGGAGAGGGGACAGTAAATGTGTTCAATCTGCTTTGGAAGTTGCTTCATTTTGGAGGGTTGGTCAGATTTCCGATGATGTCAAAATATTTCAAAATGCTTTCCATACCCTTCCAAGTCCTTTTTCTTCCTTTTCTTCCCTGCTTTCCTCAGCATCACAAAAAAAGTTGCTGTGTCTTCTGCAGAAATCTTCTTCATATATAGACTTGTAGCTGGAATATGCTGGAGTTGAGATAATTTTTTAGGCTGGATTGTCAGCTCAGAGTAGCTGCTTCAGTATCAGTAAAGAAAAAAGGATACTGGGCTGGCAGCACTTATTGAGGGAAGCTTTACCCAGAAACGATGAAGCTTTTTGGACTTGTGGAGTTACTTTACTCTTTTTTAGCCCAAATGGCTGGGCTGGTTCTTCCCTTGGAGCAGGAGGCTGTGGGCACGTGGGGACACTGGCAACACCAACCCTGTGTGGGGCTGGCTCGCCTCCAGGTGCTTTGGTGTGATGGTTTAACCACTTGAACCGTGCTCTGAGTGCTCTGGGGAACTTTTTGTTCTCTGCTGTTTTTGAAACCCCAGTTTTTGGTGTCAAGGACCTGCAGCTCTGGGCTCAGCAGGGCTCTCCGGGCAGCATGTGGAGCTCCTTACAAGAACTCTTTGCTGAGCCAGTGCTGCGGTGCACCGAATGAACTGCCCTCTAATTTTCATGTTGCTTTTGCCAGGCTACATTTTAGCTAAAAATGGAAGCTTGTGGCAATGCAGATTTTTTTTTTTTTCATGAGTAGCTTGTCTACTTTTGTCCTTAAATGAGCTCCATCTTTAAGGTAGAATTGAAAATATCTCCGTTGCCAGGACTGCGTTCTGCGAGCGTCGCAGGGTGCTTTCAGCATCCTCATGTGGGAACTTAACCCTTTGAAAAAATAAACTCAACTTTTGTGGAAAAGTTTGCTGTTATGCTTCCTTCCTCTTCTTTCAGGCTGGTTAAAGTGGCTTTTTTTTGGTTTTGTTTTGTTTTGTTTTTCTTTTTTTGCAGAAGGCATATGAAATCTGCAACACCTCTCCTGCATTAATGAGGGTGCAGCACAGGACAATAATGGTGTGTGGTTTGGCCTTTGCTATTGTGTATTTTTGTGTGCTGTTAGTGCACCAGCATAAATTTACTTGTTTACATTTCAGGTAAATCTTTCAGAATTTCATTAGATTTCGTTATCTCTGTAGTGGGGGCAATTTTTTTTCCTGTCAAGACTTCTGAAGGTTGACTGGAGTTGCTCTGTTTTCAGAACCTGGAATGGTCCTGTCATGTTTTTGTGTCTGGGGGGTTAGAGCTTGGCTTCTAAGTGTGAGTTACTGTTTTGTGTCCCAAAGTGTGATGTTCTGGCAGTAATAAACAAAACTGCTTACACTGTGATGCTTTCATAATCACAGTATTAAAATTTTTATCTATAAATGAGCTTGGGTGAGGATGATCCGTATCCTAAGTGGCTTAACCTCCATACCAGACACTGAAGTGGTTTGTAAATTCTCCAGCTGGTAGTGAACTGTAAAATCAGACTCACGCATTTTATGTGAGGTTTCAGGTGAAAGCGTGTGGAGTTCTAGGCTGGCTTTCTGATTTAAGGTCATTTTGCTTCAGGACCTTCTTGCTTTGTGCTCAGAATAATCTCCCCTGTCCTGTCACAGCAGCTGTGAATACTGAGGGGTCCTATGGCATCACCCCCAGCTCTTGCCTTGGTGTGTGACAGATCCAGATCCAGATGTTCGGGATGCAGAAGTGGCTGTCAGTGTTTCACATCTTGGGGTGGACTAAAATAGTCCTTTGTGCTGTCAGGGGAAAAAACTGTTCCAAAATTTCTTCCTTTTTTCCCCTTGCTGCAAGGCCAGTTTGTTAAACCGGCGCAGTCCAGAGCGTGTGTGTGTGTGTGAATTACTGAATGTATCAATTATTTTTGGACTTTCTGATATCATTAGTGATTTAAAGTTGTGACTCTTCTGGAAGAGCGGTGTGCTCTCACTTGAGCTCGTTAGTAGGAGGTTTATATAACTTCTTCTGATAAAATAGATATCATGATATTTAACTGTGCTTAGAAGGCAAATGTAGCTCAGGGACAGGATTGAGCAGAAATAATTCCAGTGTGTTAAAAATGCTGGTTTGGGGTGGGGGGGGAGCACTTTGTACTTTGTAATGCAGTGAAAATTGTATGAGTGAGACTGTATTTCCTTCTAATCCTAAATTCTCTAATAGCATGGACTTCTCTATCACTAGGGCAGGAGAATGATCTCAGGATTGCAAGAGGTTTTTGGGAAAAGGTCAAGATGAGCTTCTTGACACAAACCCGTCTTTCGGTCGTGTTGCAGTTAATAAAACTGAACCCGTTTCCTTCATGAAGGCAGGACAGCTGGCCAAGTTAGCTAACAGGAGTAGTTTGCACTTTGATAGTAGTTTAATTTCTGTTCGATTTGTTGAGAAATTGGTGCTTTTTTTTGTGATAATTGCATTAATTGTGGTTTTGGTGTCTTTTTTTTTTTCCCCTCCAGAATTTACATGTTTGACAGCAGAAGTTGGCTTTCTACTGTAGTGAGAGAAAATGTAAGTAGACAAAAAAAGATGATTTTTTTTTTCTAGTCCTCGAGAGACATCCTTTTTTTAAAAAGTGGTTAATTCCGATTTTTTGGCTGTTAATCTGTGCAAGCCAGTTTTCCCCTTTAGCATGTGTATTCTTGTGTCAACAGGAAGGATTCTAAAATGGCCAGGAAACCTGCTAAATTATAGATGTTAGTGCCTGCCTTCTGTCAGAGAGGGAACTGGCAAAGCAGAGGGAGACCACAGCTGAAACTGTTTCATCTCAGTGGGGCAGGGAACTGTAATAAATAAAATGATGAGAATAGTCATTCTCTCATGAATGAAAAATTACTTCTCCACCATGTTTGACAAAAGAAGGCCAAATTTCTTTTGAGCAAAGTGGCTCTTGTCAGAACGTTCTTTTCAATGTGTCAGTATTATTTAAACAGAACCTAAAAGTTTCTGAGTTTATATTCTGTGTAATTGTAATTATTACGATTGTTCTTGGAGCAGTAAAATCTTCATTACCTTCCAGACTTTGAACTTGGATGTCTGTGAGGAACGTTGCTAATTGGCCAAGTATTTGCTGAGTTAAATCTGATATTTTCAGTTACTGGATGTGTACCTGTTTTTCAAAATGCAGGCAGCAGCTTTATCCCTCTGCCCATATCTCCCTCAGGATCTAAGGAGACCCTGAATTTTTTCTTCAATTTTAGTTTCTATAAATGAGAGGGAAAACACCTCAGATTTATTCCACGAGCAATTCCGATCTCGCCGCCTTTCCCAGTGAACAAAAGAGAAACAAGAAATCCATCTCTCCTCCCGAAAACAAAAATAAAAAGAACCCTCGGCTTTTCAAAGCCGGCGTGACGTCAGCTCACTGTAACTAACGGCGAGTTGTGGATAATTCCTTTGTCATTGTGAAAATGTCCAAGCTGCCGTGCATGTTGCTAATAGGATTTGTGGTATCTGCTAGATTAGCAGAGCTTCATTTAATCAGATGACCTGCTCTGGGACTGTCTGCTGGCCACGCCGGGAGCTCCTTGTTAAGGCTGTAAAGTTTGGGCTCTGCTCTTGCAAATGTTTGGCTTTTCCTCCATGTTGGAGCGATGGGTATTGGCAGGGAAGAGGTTGAGGGAACAAATGTCAGGCAGCCTGTTCATGGGAGAAAAGGGATTTGCTAAAACCTCCTTAGAAAATCACTGTGCCTGAGTAAAATATGAAAATTTAGCTTGAAACCCTCTGTGTTGCCAGACTTTGCATCCACAGTGGCTTGGTGGGATTATGTTAGGCTTTGGTAGTTGTAATATCTGCTAAAAATACCTTGTGGCAAGCAAAGTTTGACCAGCAAGGGATAGATATTCTAACTATTTGACTTAATGATAGCTGTGATTTCAAATGTGGTTTGTTTTTTTTTTTTCCTTTTAATCTGTAAAGATTATTCTCAGGACAGAGAGAGGGTGGAAGACTCCATCCTTTTTTTAATAGGAATGGTTTAAGGGAATGAAAAAGTTTATAGTAAGCATTGCTTCAATACTGTTGCCAGCAGAATTTCAGAGAGGAATAATATTTAACAGAGGAATATATGTTTGGATGGGTTGTATTCAGCTCTCAAGCATCAGTTTACAAATAAGTGTTGGGTATTAATAATACCTTGGTTTCAGTAACTGGATTTAATTGGATAAACAGTTTGAGCTGTGGAAAGGACACTGGAGTTGTCACAATGAAATGAGTCAATTTGAGTTCTTCCTCAGCCTTTGAATTTTTCTGTCCCTGTTTTCTGAGCAGTGAGTGAATAATTCTTATTCTTTAAATAAGAATTAGTCCACTGGGATTCTGAGTATATCTCCGTTTGCAGGAAGCACATGGAAGTTCTGTAAGGCTTCCTGCAGTTTAAAAATGTAGAGCAAAGCTGTGGACACACAACTGACTGGCCATACATAACTCTCCTCTCACACAGGGATATAGCTCATGTCAGAGAGGGTTAGAGAAAAGCAAACCCTGAGCTGTTCCTTTGACACAAATGATGTGATAAATCCTTTAGACACAGCTGAATTGTGAAGTTTTGTTGTGTGTGGAATGTAAAAATCAGGCAAAGCCAATCGAGACAGATTTTCCTGTGTGGGAAACAGAGGAACAAAGTGACTCTTCCCTGGGTACCTTGTCAGAGGAGATGAGAGGCCTGGGTCATCTGGAGGAGTGGGGAATGGTGAAGTGCCCAGATTGTTACCCAGCAAGGTGGGAATTACCCACAAGGTGTACTGGTCAACAGGATTAGGGGGAATAAGCTTAGAGCAGAGACACTTAAGCACTTCAGCCCTTGGAAAGGTCTTGAGGGTGTTGAGGAAAGTGAATTTGCTATTCCTGAGGAGCTGCCTTCAGGGACACACTCACGTATTCCAGAGAAGGTGAGGTAAGAGTGAGCTTGGCTCCTGCCTGTTTCTGCACAGCTCTGGGGATAATTTGGGGAAAAGGAGTGTGGAACTTGAGGAGTAAATTTTTTTCTTGAGGTTTGCTTGATTGGGAAGTGCAGCCCAGAAATAGGATCATCATCCACATGAAGCTTACAGATTCCTCTAGAAACCTTCTTGTAAAATGGGGTTAAATGCCTTTAGAATGTGCCAAGAAATAAAAATCTATTACTTCAACTGTGCTTGTTTGTGATGAGCAGAGACTGTTCGATATATGATCCATACCTGTAATATAAATAAATCCGTATAAAATTTCCCATGTATTTTTTCCCCATGCATTCTTCTGACCTTACCTGGTCCTTAGTCTTTTAAAGATACTTTTTTTAAATACAAGACTAGTAAGCTCTGATTTACAGTATAGCTAAAAAGGACACGGGAGGCTGGAACCCTTTTGTCCTCCCACAAATCTCATATTTCTACCATAAATTCAATTGTCTTAAGCATAGTATAAAAGAAATAATGGAACAGCCAAGCTGGTTTGCTGTTTGTCCCATAAATTTTACAGTTGGCTTCAGAGAACTCCTATATTGTAATGCCCTTGGCTGCCATAGGGTTGTCATTTCCTGAGTGAGTTCAGTCGTGTTGGCAGGAATTAGCACTTCCTGTTGATGTTGAAACAACAAAGACTACAAAGAGAATGTTAAAATGCGCTTTAAACAATTCCTATGGATGCTGACAGAAAGGCAGTTCAGAGTTTGGAGCTGCTTGGAATGCATAGGGGCTAAGCTGGAATTCTCTGTCTTCAAGATGGGAACTTAGATGGATACAAGATGGGAAAATGAACTTTCTTAATGTGACTTTTTTCCTAGGATAAGGGTTCATCTCCTTAGGCCTCTCCCTGTTCCGTGCAAAGAAGCTTTGTTTCATTTAAATGCAAGAGAATTCTCTCTCCCAGTGCACAAATTCTGCAGAAATAAATGGGTGCTATTTTAAGGAGAGCATATCTGCTCTGACTGACGTGAGATTATTCCTCCTATTGTATTTTTAAATAAAGCTGCATGTAAAATCCTCAGTGTAGTTGCTTGTACCTGCAGCTGGAATTCTTGGTGTCCTGAGTCTTTATTGCAGTCTCATCAGTGAGTTGCTGTGACCTTGGGCAGAACGTGAAAGATTCGGCATTTCTTGCTCTGAAATGGGAATGATACCATCTCTAAATTCTTTGTCTGGAGTGGTCAGTATTTGCTTAGTAGGAAATGGGCTTATATATTAACTTAGAGAATGGAAGAACTGGAGATGAAGAAGCAGAAAGATACGAAAAAATTGCAGTTTATTCTTAAATTAACTCCTTTCTGACAAGAGCAGTGCCTTAGTGTTACACCAGGTGTATGAACAGCCCAGGAGCTGCAGACAGGCTCGAAATTCAAACTGATCCAGCCCAGAGTGTTTGCCTGAGATGCAGAATGAACAAAACATCTTGAGAAACAAAAGAGCATTCAGAAGAAAAGCAGGATAATCAAACACTCAGGATGGGTTTTGTCTTAGCTGGATTTTGGGTTGAGCTGAGCAAGCAATCTTAAAGGGGCTTAGAGATGACCCTGGAAGCAGAAGAGAGAAGGAAGAGACCCAGTTTCACAATGAAGTGAAAGGGCCTTGAAGTTGTGTGAGTGGAGGTTTTGGGAGAGAAGCCAACTAAAATTCCTTTTCTAAGATACTGTGGGATTCAGAGAAGAGGAAAAAAATGGTAAATGATGCTATGACAAGATCTGGCATCTGTTCCTAGAGGTTTTCAGTTTGGAATAACTACTATGGAGAGAGCCTCAGCCTAAGTCTGGTTATGGGGGATAGAAATATTTAGGGAATATTGAAGTCTAAACTATTTTGAAGCTTCTTTTAACAGTGATGTCTGTTCTACTGCTCTAATTTACCTTGACAGTATGTTTTTTTTCTCTGTAACTGTGACTGCATAAAAATTTGGAAATTATCCTCATCTTTCTCCTTGGGAAGGGCTTTAAGAGGAAAACAAACCCCACATGCTTGCAAAGATAAATAAGCTGATTAAATCTTAACAGAATAATAGGTAAAGCTGCTAGCAAAGCATTCCCTTTATTTAATAGTAAAGGGTCAATTCTGACTAATAAAATGTTCTAAAATCACACTATCAGTGTTAATTTGTAAACTCCAGGTGTTCTGTGTAGTGTTTGAAATTGGAACCAATTATCCCGTTCTGCAATAAAAGATAAAATTCATCAGCATGTTTCTTCAGCATCTTCCATTGCCATCAAGCTGCAGAGATTTTAAAACAAAAAATTTAGGAGCAGCTGAGTTGGAGATGTGGAATGCTGGAAAAAATGCCAGCAATATCTTTCTGGAGCAGAGACTTTTAAAGATAAGTTGTACATTTTAATAGGAAATATCCATATGGTTGTGATATTGGGAAACAGCCCAATAGTTGAGCAAGTCTATAGGCAAAAGTTGAGGTTGTTTGAGTGGTTGTGATGTTTCATAGAGCCTCTGTCTTGCTGGCTCCATGAAATAGATGTAATTTGGTGCCTGTGGATACTGGGAATGCAGAGGCTGAGAGGGGAGAAGTGTCTGATGGCTGTGGGTTCTCAAACTCCTGCCCTCAACCCAGCAAAAAATCCCTGGTTTTACTCTGACAACACGTTCGTGTTACAATCTGCTCGGGGTTCTCAGACATTTTAGCAGTTATCAAATAAAAACCTTGAACATTTGTGAGTGATCTCCTTTTCTCCAGATAGCAGAACAATATTTTTCATGACCGTGATGTTGCAGACAGTTCTTACAGCGTTTTGCAGGTGCTTGTGTCACTGTAAATCCCTTTTCTTTGCTGGGGGGGTTCTTTACTCTGGTTTGAAGAGTTGCAGGGAAGTTCTGACTTCCATGTCTAAAATTGATGTTACCTGCTTACTCACTCTTGGGCAACTTGAATTTATACAAAAAATGAATCAGAAACACTCTAATGAAAAAAAAAAGGAAAAAAGAAAAGGCCTGGAGGAGAGAAATAAGTCCAAATTTTATTCTATTTCCTGTGTCTGGAAGCAAAGCACATCCATTTGTGACAACACCTTATGCTGAGGAGATTTCAGACACACATTTTCACCTGCACTCCTGTGTTTATAAATCAGTCTGGCATTTTTTTTTCAAGTTTGAAGTGATCGAAAGGACTTGTAATTTCAAACTCTGACTTGTAATTCTCCTGCTTCTCCTGTCTTTCAGATTTCTGGTTGTTTCAGAGGTGGCAGTGGAGCACACCTTTAGCACAGGAAAATGAGCGAGCTTGACCAGTTACGCCAGGAGGCCGAGCAACTGAAAAACCAAATCAGAGTATGTATTGTGCCTCAGCACAGATAACTGTGTCTTGAGGAGGACAGAAATGATGCCTTAAATGTTTCCCCAATGTCAGAGTTAATGTAGAAAGGGCAAGCACATGTGGCTGCTTTAGAAAACGACTTTTGCTGATCAAAATGAATGTTTACTGAAGCTAGAGTGTAACTAAAACTTAAAAAACTGCTTAAAATAAGGTCAGCAATAAAGTCAGAGCTTTGTCCCTAAGTTCTTAAAAACCTCTAAGGTTGGAGGCTGCAGAGCCTCTCTGGACAAGCAGTTCCACTGCTTGAGTGTCTTTGTGGTGAAATTCATGTTGCCTTTCTTCCAAAAGAAGAAGAAATTTCCAAGTTAAATGCACAATGTGTGTTGACAGCAGGCAGTGTTTTATGGTAATGCTGCTGTTAGGATGGATCCTCCCTGGGTGACAAGCAGAAAAGTTTTCTGAACTTTAGGTTCAGGGGGCTTAATCAACTTGATGAAACAGAGAAAGAAATGTACAGAACTCCATCCAATTTCTCTGATTTTCCTTCTCTTGCAGGATGCGAGAAAAGCATGTGCAGATGCCACCCTGGCTCAGGTAAGAATTTCAGGGTTTAACAGGAATTAAGGAAATTTGGCTCCTTTACAAAAAGAAAATGCTTTGTCAGAAGTGAATCTGGTTTTTCCTCCTGTAGCAGTTTTTTTATTTTGCCTTTGGGTATTTTCTTCCAGAAATAAGTACATGTTTGTCCAGTTCCTGAGGGCAGAGGCCTTGAGCAGTGATTTCTTTGAGTGACTCAGGGCACATTTCTGCTGTTTAATGGAAAATAATGCTTTGCCCTGGAGCTGGGAGCAATACTGTTGTTACCCTGATAATCAGAACCATAAGGCCTGCTGAGGTTAAACTGCTTCAATGTCTGCCACATTTATCTGTGCAGGAGGAGAAAACCCAGATCAAAGGTCTGAAATCCTAGAAGTCTAAGAAGATACGACCTAAACAAAACGATTTCTGGGAGTGCTTATAAATGCAATAGGCCGCTTGTGTCGTGTGATAAAGACACGCTGCTTAAAATGACAGAACTTGTGAATGGGCAGTTCTAAAAAAAAAAATCAGCCAATATTGAGAATGTGGGAACTGTGTATGAGATGTTCCTTCTGAACAGGGAAGGGAAAAACTCAGTGTGTGTGACATTTTCCTGTTTCAGATCACAGCCAATATCGACCCGGTGGGGAGAATCCAGATGCGCACTAGGAGAACACTCCGGGGACACCTGGCCAAAATTTATGCAATGCACTGGGGGACTGATTCCAGGTGGGTACAAAACTGCCTCACGTGCCTTCACTGCTCTCTAGAAAGTTGAGTGCACTGGCCTTGGGACCACGTGGAATCAATAATTCTGAGAGACTTTGGACAGCCAAGTCAGAAGCACTGAATGCCACAATTTTCCTCCACGTTTTTGTAATCCAAATCTTCATTTAATGCCAAAATCCCAATCCTTGTCTACTTGCCTGAAAAATACAGTAGTGGTACCACATGAATTCTGAGGAGCTGTGGAAATAAAGTAGATGCCATTATCAGTTGTCTTTTTTTCCTTTCCTGTTAACTACTGATTCATTTAAAGAGAAACTAAATGCCACTGGTATCAGCTGCTTTCATTCTCTTTTCTTTACAAAGTCTTTCATTCTCTTTTCTTTACAATGTTCATCACAAAGGTGTTCCTTGGCTGCCCAAATGATTGTGTTTCCCTCCTGTTTCCTTTTTAGGCTTCTAGTTAGTGCCTCCCAGGATGGCAAACTTATAATTTGGGACAGCTATACTACAAACAAGGTAAGGCCAGCTGATCCATTGCTGTGTAATTCAGCTGTGAATGCATCAGAAGGAAGTGTTGCCCATCATCATTTTGGGTCTATTGCTTTCCTAGTCCTAAGTCCCAATTTTGAGTTCTCCAAAAACAATGAAGTTGTGCGTAAAGAACACAGCAGTGTGTGAAAATGTGCACCACAAATGGAGAACAAGGAAAGACTTCCTCCTAAAGAATGTTTGGATACTGCAGAAAAGTGATTACCAGAGAGCAGGCAGTGATGAGCATCTTGCACCAGAAGGGGCAGAGATTTCAGCATAACCAGATGAATTTGTTGTCTGCAGTGAAGTCCTGAAAGACCTGACATGTTCTAATGAGTCATCCCTTCGTGGCTGCAGTCACATGAGGCAGTTCAGGACTACTTTTACTTTCATTTGATTCTGGTTGGTGTTTACTGATCATGGCCCCTGTTTGCCATGTAGCCCCTTGTGGTTAAGCTGACAGAGCTGCTTGAGTCTCCTGCATGGAACTGCCTTTATTCTGAATAAATTTTCCTAACTTAACTCCTCGTAGCATTAAAATCAATGTTACCAGTGCACTGGAGCAAGTGGCATCACTTTACTAAAAAGTTAATATAATGTGGTTTGCAAATTAAAAATAAACCCTTTTTTTTTTACCTTCATCCACTGACCTCAGCCTGCAGGTAAATGTCATCTAAATTACTGTGACTGCTGTGGGATGGTGAAATCATCACTGCATCCCATGATTTCTGTATTGGTACCTTCAATTCTTACAGCAATGCTAATTAATCCATGCAATATTCTTCTGGCAGTTCCAGCACACACTGGAAGTAACACCGTGTTGTCATCAATTTGATCTTTGCCTAATGATAAAAGAAAACGGCTCAAAGTGAATATTCCAAATATTCACTTCCTTGGTAGAAGACTTCCAAAAATGAGCTGGTTGTGGTTTTAGGACAGGGTTGGGGTTTTTTTAACTGTTCTTTGCTGCAGGATCACTGATTCCTGGCTGTTCCTCTGCTTCTAATTAATTTTTTCCATAAGAAATTCAGGCACATTGTTAATATTCCATGAAATATCACCGTACATCTAAGAGCACCAGCCCTTTCCTGAAGCCTTTATGAACAAATTCAAGGGATGAACACAATGAGTTAACAAGAAAGAACAGGTTTAGCTTCTATAATTATCTAAAAAAAAAGTTCTTTGAGCACAGAATGACAAGGAAACATGGGGTAGTTATTTAAATGTGAAGCTTGATTGCTTGCAGTGGGTTTCCAAAGAAGGATTTAAATGGCAGTGGAAGCAGCGATTTCCTTACTTGTTCATTCACAGCATCTAAGCCTGGAATTGGCAGTTCTGCTGACTGTGCTTGGAAGTCAATATTTTCCTGAACCTATAATAAACCAATAGTAATCAGAGCACTGAAATGAAATAATTCAGTTTTGGACCAAAATTGCTGATGAAACTGGATTCAGGAAGAGCAAAACTGAGGTTTTATTACGTCACTACTTGTTCTGACAAGCTTCATATGCAAGTTACCCTCAAAATAGTTCTACACTCAAACAGCTGTTTTATTCTTGCTTCTCTGCCAAAAACATGATGCCTGTCTTGAGAGACAGGTGAGAAACTTCATTTGGTGCATCACTGGCTGCAGTTTTTGCAGCTGAACTCCATCCCTGTCTCTGTTTCAGGTGCATGCGATTCCCCTGCGCTCCTCCTGGGTCATGACTTGTGCGTACGCTCCCTCTGGGAATTACGTGGCTTGTGGTGGGCTCGACAACATCTGCTCCATTTATAACTTGAAAACTCGTGAAGGGAATGTCCGTGTCAGCCGTGAGCTCGCTGGGCACACAGGTGAGTGCTGCTCAGTTACAGTGAAGATTTGAAAAAATCCTTTCAATGTAATTTCCTAATAATGATCTACTTCTTTCCAATTAAAAAAATCACTGGGCACGCAGGTGAGTGCTGCCTCAGAGTTACCTCAGCACAGTGAAGATGTAAAAAAAAATCATTTAAATACAATTTCCTAATAATGATCTACTTCTTTCCTATTAAAAAAATCACTGGGCATGCAGGTGAGTGCTGCTCAGTTACCTCAGTACAATGAAGATTTGAAAAAATCCTTTCAATATAATTTCTTAATAATAATCTACTTCTTTCCTGTTAAAAAAATTGCTGGGTACGCAGGTGAGTGCTCAGAGTTACCTCAGCACAGTGAAGATTTAAAAAAATCATTTAAATATAATTCCCTAACAGTGATCTACTTCTTTCCTCCGGCAGGACTTTAGCTGCAGACTGCTTGGTTTTGAATGTTTTTAAATAGCTTTTCTGCCATAAAATTGAACAAAAACTTATAGCTGGAAGTTGATGTTTTCATATTTTCTGCTGTAGTTTGAATTCCGTGCTTTGTGAAATGGAGGTGGTTGGCAGGCAGGCTGGTTCTGTAATCAGAGTGGTTCCACTGATGGTTTGGCAGATGAGATTTCAGGAGAAAAGATGCTTCAGAGCATTCAGATGAAATTCTTTGATGCCACTGTTGGGAAACATCCAATGTCCGTGCTCAGGTCTTCGTACTGACCAGGAATGCAGTTTGTTTTTCCTCACTGGTTGTCTGATACCCTTGAGGTCATCAGCATTTGTTGCTGCTGGATGCAGTGACACTGGCATCCACTTCCTTAGAAAGTTGAGTGTGTGCAGAGCAGGCTCAGTGGACTCCTGCCCAGCTTGGCCAGTGGATCCCACACTTTTGTCCCCCTTCCTCTGGTTGGGTTGAGGTGGTCTCTAAAGAACCAAACCACATCTTGTCCAAGACTGCAGTTCCCTATACAAAAATCATCTGTTACATTTTGGGCTTTTAGTGTTTCTTGCTGCAGCTTGAGGAGAGGAGGAAGCAGCTTATTAGCAAACCAATTTGCCTTTGAAGGGCAATCTCTGGCCTTATTTGTGCACCTTTTACTCTGTTTCCAGGCTACTTGTCCTGCTGTCGTTTCCTGGATGATAATCAGATCGTCACCAGCTCTGGCGACACCACTTGGTAAGCTGGGACACGGGGACAGCTCTGTCAGCAAGGGCTTTTCTCCTCCATTTCCTGTGCCTGAAGGAAACTTTGTCCTTCACAAACTTCATCATCACCCATAAGACTGTGGTGATGCTGCTCAAATGTCACTTTTTTTGGTGGTAATTTCAACTCTCTGAGCTTCAGCTGTTTCCCGGTGCCCATGTTCAGAAGAGCCTGACCTAATTCTGTGTTAAGATGTTCTGGGAATTTTTTTTTTCTTGATGTAACTATTTGGCTTTCAGAAATAACTGTGTTAGACCAACGGTTTTCCTCAAAACTCTTTTTGTATTCAGTATTTATTACTTAAAAAGTCATGTTTGGATGTTTCTAATACAGAATGTACTTAATGTTATTATTCAGAAGAGCTCCTAGAAAATATTCCCAGTGACAATAGCTGGGTTTTTTGAGGAGAATGTAGGTGTGTATCTTCATAAATACTGCCTTCTGAACTAAAAAAGGCCTCCATCTTTTTTTTCATAGATTTTTCTATTATATCTATTCCTTAAAAGCATTTTAATTCTCCCAAGCAGCAGCCCTTAGAAGCAAAGGTTGTCTAATAAATACCTGTCCTACACAATGCCAGTCTCTTTGAATGCCTCTTTATTAATCCAGTGATTCTGAGTAGCTATGGAATAGATACGGGATTAAAACCAAAAATATTTCTGAATATTTGTTGGTGTTTAGAGAATCCAAAAAACTATAATGAAATGAGAGGATTTGTAGAAATGATGCTCTTTATAAGAGAATTAGAGCTGCTTCAGGAGTTCTGTAGTAATTCTGCAGCTGTCCTTGACATCAGCTCAGTCCAGCCAAGCCTCAAAGGACTTTATCAAAGTACAGGCATCTCTTGTTTGCCTGGTTTGAACCTGCTGCTGATGGCTCTGGTTTGCTGAGAAATTACAGAAATCAAAAATCTTGACTTCCTAAAGTGTTTAGACCTCTTCTTAAGAAGGTGTTAGCATTCTCTCATCCTTTTATACTCTTAATTATCACTGTAGTGGTGATTTGGCTGACTTGCAACTTCAAGATCAGACATAATTCACAAAGTTACTCATCCTCTGTGAGTTTAGAAAAACGAGAAATGCTGGCTCAGCTTTTGCTGTAGCCTTACCACTGCTGCTTTAAACGAAGCTGTGGTAGTACTGGATATCAGCCATGGCAGAGAATTTAGGGATGGAACAGCCCTCAGTGCCACTCATCAGTTTTTTACACTGTTTTTCAATTTAAAACCCCTCAGTGTTTTAAAATCAAGGATTTTAAGGTGTTCTATGCACAGTTAATCTGCAACAGCCAGATAGTTCGACCAAAAATGTTTATTGTCAGTATCAGTGTCGTTAATACTTGGAGTTTTACTTCAGCAGAGATAGACCTTACAAAGTGTTGATTTTTACCTCTTTAATTATTCTTTCCAGTGCTCTCTGGGACATAGAAACTGGTCAGCAGACAACCACATTTACTGGGCACACTGGAGACGTGATGAGTTTGTCCCTTGCCCCCGATGCCCGGTGTTTTGTTTCTGGTGCCTGCGATGCCTCTGCCAAACTGTGGGATGTTAGAGAAGGAATGTGCCGGCAAACCTTCACCGGCCACGAGTCCGACATCAACGCCATCTGTGTACGTAGCTGCTTCATCCAGCAGTTTGTATTTCTCTGCTCTCAGCTCTTTAGCATGAGGAAATATTTTCAAGGTTTCTTTTAAATAAGTTTGTAGAGCTGAGAGTATTATCGTGAACTTGCGGTGAGTGGAAGCCGGGTGTTGGTTCATGAATTCCTTCACTGGGTTTGCTCGTTGTGGAGAGGTGCAGCCTCTCGTTTGCTGTGCTCCGGTGTGAAAAATCTGAGCCCATTTGTGGTTTTGTTCCCCAAATCTGAACCTGTTTGTGGTTTGTTTTTTCTCCTCCCCCATGAAGTTCTTCCCCAACGGCAACGCCTTTGCCACGGGCTCGGACGATGCCACGTGCCGGCTCTTCGACCTGCGGGCTGACCAGGAGCTGATGGTTTATTCCCATGACAACATCATCTGTGGCATCACCTCTGTAGCATTTTCCAAGAGTGGCCGCCTGCTCCTAGCTGGGTATGATGACTTCAACTGCAACGTGTGGGACACGCTGAAAGCTGATAGAGCAGGTAAAGAAATGCCTTTGGATATCGGGAACTCCGTGTGGAGATTTTATTGCAGTCCCCGCCCCTGGAGATGTCCAAGGAACGCCTGGACGTGGCACTCAGTGCTCTGGGCAGGGTGACGAGGTGGGGACCGGCCACAGGTTGGACTTGGTGGCCTTTTCCACCCTCTGGGTCTGTGGTACTGAATGTGTGGATTGAGCCTCGTGCACAGATCTGTCAGCGCTCCCTGTCTCAGCTTCAGAGCTCCCTGAAAAGTTCTTTAGGCTGCCCAGTGATGGTACAAATCCATTGGAATCCTGCTTGAGAACAGGAACACTGCCATTAAAAACAAGGGCTTGGGGTGGAGGGATATTCTTTTTTAGACTTTATGGCTTTGTTTATGCATTAACCATTCAAAGCAATTCAACATTAATGTTGCTATTTATACACAAGAATTTTTTTCCTGGTATTTGTAGCAGTAGTTGTAGAGACAAGCAGCAAATCAACAGAGACTGTGGAGTTTATCTTTTGAGGAAACAAACAATGAAATTCATAGTCCAAAGATGAAGAGAATTTAACTTACAATTCTTTAAAATGAAAACTTTTGTTGGAAAGTGGTATAAATTAGGCCACAGATTACTCTCATCAGAATAGGAGATGAGAAAAATGCTCTGCATATTGAAATGTTCCAAATGTTCAGATTGCTGGGCAGATTTGGCACTTCTGATATTAAACACTTCTGTATCTTCTGATATTGGCACTTCTGTATTAAACACCTTTGTGGCTGCGTGTTCACTACAAGTATTTAAGACTTCTTGGTGCTGATTTTGTTTTACCAAATTGCAGCACTTCCTGTTGCTGGTGAGGGAATGAGGAGAGTCCTGTGAGCACTCTAATTCATGTAGAAAGATTAATTTCAAGTCCATCAAGAATATCTTGGCTCAGTGCTGTGGACTGGAAAGCTTGAACATAATTAGGTTTTCTTTTTACCTCCTTGAAACTGTTAAATTAAAGGGGATAGAGGAAAATGTTGTCTCCCTTAATTTTTCTGTTTAGTGTCTCAATTCTTTTTTTTTTAATGGTGCTATAATTGAATTGTATTAGATCTCCATATTGACAAATAGATTGTATGGAGGAGTCTGTCTTGTGGATGTAGTAGGAGAAGATTGGATGAAAAATAGGGTTCATAACATAATTCAGTTTGACTTCCGGTTCTAAAAGAAAATTTTTTACAAATGTAAAATTTTGTAAAATTTAACTGATCTTTATCACTACAGTGAGGAGCAGAAGGTGTGCAGTACATGGTTATGGTGACATTGTCAGAATCTTCAGGGCTGTCACTTCACAGATCATGGGAGGCCAGTAAAGGTCATAGGATGGGGGTTGTCCAAGGGAAATCTTGCAGTAATGCATTTACTGAATTACCTCCTTGAGAACCCACCCAGCTCTGTCCTGAGTGTGTGCTTGTAAAACCAAAGGCATTTCAAAATTCCAGCCGTGTTTGCTCAGGATTTTTGACTCGAGAGCTTGGCTAATCCAAACGTGCTGTGGTGTAGCTTGACCAGACAGGAAATCACCCAAACAACGCAATTTCTTTGTTCCATTTCTCATTTCTAGGCGTCCTTGCCGGTCACGATAACCGTGTCAGTTGCTTAGGTGTGACTGATGATGGCATGGCAGTGGCAACAGGGTCATGGGACAGCTTCCTCAAGATCTGGAACTGAAGGAGGTGAGTCCCCAGCCCATTAAGGCTGCTTTGGGGTCCAGAATGCTGTTTGCCACCAATGCTGTTACTTGTTGCTGCTCATTCAGCTTAGGAGAGCAGAGTGAGGAGCAAACCCGAGCAGCTGGGGGGGTTCAGATGACCATTGTTTTAATGTATGCACTGACATTTTTTTTTATTAGTGGCCTATTTTTAACTACTGTGGGTTTTTGAGTAAATAAATGTCCTTGGGGAAGGGGAGGGGGATAATCCCTGGATGTGTCAGTGGTGGGGACAGCAGAACTTGCCACTTGTTTGCAGTTTCTCAAAGTGCAACTCTCACCAGATGTTTCTGTGTGCCAGAAGAGCAGCGGACTCCACGACTGGAAGAAGTTTCCAACAGTTGAAAAATTAAAAACGATAGCATATCCAATCCAACCATACTAACTTGGACCCCCATCCTCCCCAACTTCAAAGGGCAAGATCTTTTCCGTCTCCTGTTGCTGAAATGAAGAGCACAATTACCTTTCCGAGAAGAATTTCTGTGTTGTAAGCAAAATGAAATTGTGCATTCCTTTTGGGACCATTTTTTTTTTTTTTGTCTTGAGAATTTAAAAACAAATGAAACACTATCATAAAAAGCATGACCAGAAAATAAACTTGAGCATAATTGTGAAACAGTTAGCTTTCACTGTAGTTTCCAAGTTGAAGTTAAGGACTTTATCTCACACACTTGCAAATTTTAAAGTCATGTTTGTAGCAGGATTTTTTTCAAGTTTCCTTTTTAAATACATTTCCTTATGTATTTAATTGAGCAAAACAAGGGAGTCCTAGCCCAGAGCACCTGGGGGTTGTTAACGCTGTAAATTTAGTCCCTAATTTTTTTTATTTTCTAGTATCACTGATAATTGTTGCACAAAACTTGGCATATATAGGATAATGTTAAGCAGTAAGGTAACCAAGCACATGCTGTAAAAGGTAATGAATGCTTGTTTAAAGAATCCTTTCACCTTTTATGGATTACAAATGCAATCCTTGGTCCCTCCTGCCCCCCTCCCCCCCTTTTTCACCACACTGATTTTTTTAATCTGTTTTGGTTTGTCCACTTGGAAGGGCAGTTTATATATCCTAACACTATCCTATAAGTCTCAACAACCAGGAATCTCTGTTTTCAAAAGAGACCTATCCTACACTTGGGTATCGAGTCAATTCTTTGTGTATGAAATGATGTACAAATCAATGTTTTGAAAATAATGATCTTGAACTTTCTAAGTTAAACAGGAAAAAAAAAAACCTTTTTTGATTGTTTGCCATATTGGGTGGGTTTACTCTTAGAATCGCATGCTGTAGAAATGCTAAAAAGTGCATATTGGACTAAGTCCTTAGATGTTTTTTCTTTGAAGAAATAACCTGTTTAAAAACTGTAACCATTGTCGCTGTATTCATTTATTGTTGCTACTCTGTGCATAAATCTATGAAGAACTCCAGTACAAAGCTATGCACGTTTTGGAGTAGCGTGATAAGTCACTTTTTTTTTTTTTTTTTTTTTTTAAAAAAAAAAAAAAAAAAGAAACAGCCTGTTCAAACAATCGCTGTCAAAGATTCTGGGGTGTGGGAGGAGGGAACCTAGACCATCTTCTTTATAAATCAGTTCCTCACAGCCAGTTCCTCTTGCAGGATGAGTCCTTTGCATCTGATCAGAGTCATTTTTGTAATGAGCAGATTTTCCTGGCTTTCTTTTCAAATAAAATGTTAAAAGCAGCAGTGTTTGGACAGCAGATTGTTCTGTTAAACTTTCCTATCTTCTCACTGTATCCAGAAATGCTCCTTCCTAGCAGCAGTAGTAGCTTTTCTCCATTTTGTTTTTTCTGCAACATTCTGTACAAAAATGTGCTGTAATTGTGCGTTAGGCCTGGATTTGGCATAAAAGACGAGTTCCCTCTTACTCTCTTTCATGAAACTACTCTGTAGAGCTTTCTCCACGCCCTGTATCCCTCTTCACCTTTTGTATTTAATTTTAAAGTCAGTGTACTTCAAGAAAGCTGGATGCAAGATAGATACTATATTAAAA
>VZDJ01000034.1:4494519-4563105 GCA_008694505.1 Cyanoderma ruficeps
AAGATGTAATAAAGCAGTTTGACATGAGTTTGGACTGATCTGTTTTGCAGCTTATTGTTCAACGTGCAGAACGTCTTCTGAGTGGTGAAATGAACACACAGGAGGAGGGAATGCTGTCCCCAGAGAAATGGTTTGGTGTTTTTTAAATGGTTAATGGTCAATTATTGGGCAGAGTATGCACTTAGCTCTAAATTCAGAGAGCCAGTGTGGTCCATGAGGTGCACATCACAAAAACACTGTGCTGTAGGAGTGGAGCACCTAAAGCAGGAAATCAAAGCAGAATGCTGAGTAACTTCTTTTAAAACTTTCGTGTCCTTTAACAGGAAAAGAATTGAGTGGAACATCTCTGTGTTCCTGCCCCGTGAGGATCTGGCCACAGCAGCTCTGTTGGCCCTGGTAGATTGACAGGGTAAGAAGTCATTTTCATGCTCAGTAAGAACAAAGTCTCCATGAGGCAGAATTTTATCTAAAAATATATTTTTTAAATTATTTTATACCCAGAGAAGCAGATTCCTGAAAGGAGGTGTTGAAAAGCATTTGGTTCAACAATTTGGTAGTGGTTGACTTGAGAGTTTTGTGGTTTTGGTGGGTGTAAAGTCCCATCTCTTGTCCTGACCTAAACAAAAATGAATTTTCCCTCATTTCACATCAACCAAGAGAAACCCAGGCCATGGCTTGGTCTCATACTAAACATGGAATTTCTCAGCCTCAATGGAGAAGTTTTTAAAAGCTTGGGAATATGGAAAATGCAATGGTGACATGACTTAACCAGCAACTATTACCTGACTCAGCACTGGGGTTTTGGGCTGCACCAGACTGGTAAGTAGCTCATGGCTAAGAATGCTTCAGTTTGGGAATTCAGCTGCAGTGGTTTCCAATTCCAAATGCTGTAGCTGTGGGGTGTCCACTCACGTGGAATATTTTTATTCCAAGGGATGTTTCATGTGTGATTCTGTCTGGTCTGTAATAAAATCAGCAATCTGTCTTACCTTCCTTAATCTCAATCCATGTGTTAAATTTCCATCTCCTGCCTGTGCTGGCAACAAAAGCCCTGCCAGGACAGTGACTTCTTGTGTCAGGAGGCTGATGTGCAGCCCCTTGGGATTTATTTGGAATGCAAACAGTTACTGCTCATATTTTTGTGTTAAATATGAAATTTTATTTGATTTAAACATCTGTCATTGTGTGTTTGGTTACTCAGAGAACTGCTACTGGAGGAAATTGGTGTGCGAAGGGAGCAGCTCTGAACTCGAGTCTTGGCCAGAACTTTGAGTTTTGAATGCCTTTAATTTTAGGATGTACTCAAATTAAAACTACTTATGTAATCTTACCTACAAGCTCCTCCTGTGGGCTTTGAAAAGATTCTGAGTTGGAGATGGTTGTGGGATGTGGTTCCAAAGAGCAGATTCCCCCGGCTGCTGGTGAATTTCTGATGCTAATTTCTTATTTCTGGTTCAGATTCCATGACCTGAGAACACAAGTCTGTGAGATTGGGACTGGAATCTTCTCATGGAGTTTCAGGGAAGGGGTTGAAGGAAGAGAGAACAGATTTCTCAATCCCAGGACCTTGAGTGAAGACTTTTAGCATTTTCTGTGCCCCTCAAGGCCTTTAATTTCTTCATGAATTAAATAAAAGATCTGAGGTTCTACTACCAGCAGAAAAAAAAAAAAAATTGAGTTGGGCATTCTGCCTTTTGACCATGCGGTCCCCTGGAGTGTTTTAAATCAGCTGTGAAACACACTTAAAATGACTGACTGAATCATGCCCTATAGGAGCTAAAAATAGAATAATCTGGTTTCTGGGAAGTGGCAGAGTAAATAAAGAATAATAAAACCTGTCACTCGTGCTGAGCTCTGTGCGCCTTGGTCTGCAGCAAAGGCAGGATCCTGTGAGGTTTTATGATTAACACTTTTTAGTGTAGGTGTAACCATGAATTCAGATTGGAGGGGAAAGAATAAAAGAAGTGGCTGATGAACAAGTTCTAACAGCAGCTGGCTATTTTTGCATGGTGCTGTTCTGCTTCTCTTCATGTAATTTCTGAGAGTCTGCTTTAACCATCAGGCCACTCAGTAATGAGTTAGTCTTTTTACGTTGCATTCCAATGTGTAAGAATTCTCCTGACGCACGTGGAAAGTTGGATTTGTTCTGTTTCAGGGTTGTATGAGGAAATTTGGGAAAATGAAACCCCAGATTTCAGTTTCCCTCTTGCAGAACAAGGATGCATTCCCTGTCCCTGCTGCTGGGAATGGCCCTGGCACACGGCAGTTCCCAGAGGTGGCAGCAGACATCTGCTCTCCTGCTTCCCTCAGATGTGCTCTTTCCTTGCTGATTTAAACATCATCGCTTTGGTCCATTTTATCTGACGAGTTAAAAAATTCCTGCTGCGTCTCCCGCTCTTTTCCTGACCGCTCTTGTGTCCTCAGTGCCCTTCTGAGCCCGAGCTGCTGCTCGGTGAGGATCCCTCATCCCTCCCCGGGGCTGGGAGGGCTTTGGGCCCGACCTGCCTGGCTGCTGAGCCAGCCTAAACTGCTCGGGTTAAAGCCTCTCTGCAGGAAATGCTGCCGGGACAATCTGCAGTTCCCATTTCCTGGCAGGAGATGGAACATGACTGGCACATTCCTGGCCTGGCCACGGGGCCGCAGTTGGAGCTGGACTCTGCCGGCTCAGCCTGTAACCTGACAAGGGAAGAGTTTCTTCCTGTAGCCCTCACTCTGTGGGTTAAATCAATTCAGTGCGAGCAGGAAACCTTCAAATACTGATCCCGTTTTGAGGTTCCAGATCAGGAGTTGCTGTTTCCTTTTGGTAATCTGGATTTATTCAAAGTAAGTTCACTGAAGGAAAGCCAAGTTGAATCGTTCTGAGACTGCTCAGCTTTTTCTTCTTATATCAATACCAAAGAGTGTCTAAAAAACTAAATGCTAAATTAAATAATAAATCATAAGCTAAGTAAATAATAAACTAAAGTATTTTTAAATAAGGAATAGTAACTGCCTTGGTAGAATTATCCAGTATTTCACTTAGCTGGGAAAACCAGAAGCCATAGAAATGTGAATAAAAAGAATGAACTTCTCATTGTTTAGAGAGCTGGCTGCTCCAAACTCACCCTTTTAGGAATACAGCCCCTGCTCAATACTCATTCAAGTAATTCCTGGCTTGACCCAAGACAATTTTGTCATAAAATAGAACAAAGAGAATCTTCCTGCTTTAATTATTCATAAGCCATTTGCTCTGGCTGAGTGCAGCGAGATGTGATTGACCCCGAGAGGGAAATCGTCTGGGGGAGCTGGAAGCGCAAAATGAAAAGTTTATTTGATGTAACAGATTTTTAAATGGCAAATAGATGAGGGAGGGGAAAAGCCTGTTTTAAAGGGTGGGGGGGAAAGAGAAGTGTGTTAGGAAGGCGCTGACGATGGGAAAAGGCCGAGTTCCCAGGAAGGCCGTGTGGCAGCGCGGACAGCGCGGCTCCATCTGGTGGCACAAGCCCATGGAACGGGCGGTCAGGGCAGGGAAAACGCGTGTGACGGAGCAGCCTGTGCCGGCTTGGGCTGCCGCTCGTGTTCCTGCACACGGAACCCCTCCTTCTGCGTCTCCAGGGCCCATTCACTGCGCTCAGATTTTTCCATAAGGCTTTACAAACAAAACAAGCTTTTTTTTTTTCCCCAAAAATGTTTACTTTTGGAGGGATTTTCTTTCCCAGTGTTTTTATGTATAAAAACCCTCCGCTGGTGAAGATGGAGAGGTTAAAAATGAGCCAGAGTTAACTGGAGCAGGAGCTCGTGGACAATTTTAAAGCTGAGTCTTATTTAGAAAGGATTCCCTGCATTTCTCTCCAGCCCCTCAGTATTCCTGAACTCCCTCTCACATTTTTTGCCACGCTCTGTCAGAGCCCTGATGACAATCCCTGCTCTTTTCAGCCTCCCTCCTCCCCTTTAGGTAGGAATGGGGACCTGGAATCACTAATTAAGATATTTTGATTGCCAGGGTGCTCTTGCTGATCTCAGCCTGGTGCCCTGTGCTGTGGCAGGGAAGTCCCTCTGCAGTGGGAATTTGGATTTTGCTGTGACACAGACTCCTGCTGCACCTGAGAGAACCATCACATACATTCCAAACCCTCGTTTATGAAAGCAAACGTGTTTAAGATGTATAGAATTCTACTATTTAGGGGTTTTCTTTTCTCTTTTGCACAATCAGGGTTGCTGTTGAGTGAGAAGCAGTAGGCAGCAGCAGCTCCTTTCCTACCCTGGCTGGTGCTTGGCAGGGTGAGTCATCCTGGAAAACACGTAACTGCATATATTTATCTCAACTTCCATTGATTTTTCACCAGAGTTCCTTATCTTTGCTTTACTGATTTACTTTCTGGGATATTATAAGCAAAACTGAAAGAAGGTCCAATGGGAATAATCATGTCTGATCCTTGGCTCCCTGGAGCTGCTGCTTAATCCAATGGGAGGAAGCAGACAGGATTTAGGGTGAATGGGAGACAACATCTGACATTTAAAATTGCTCAAGATTTGTAACTCTGAGTTATTTTGTTCTCTATTCTCTTTCACACAGAAGGTGCTCACAGTTCCCTGTTAGTACCTGAGGGTCTTTTACTTCACCTTGGGAAGCCAAAGCTCATCCCCCCCCCTTCTGCCAAAAGGAAAAAAAGAAATTCCAATGGATGGTATTAGCTGGAGTTGGAGGCATCCCCCTCCTGGAACCTCTGAAAATTCAGCCTCACACCGATTGGTGTTTTCTTGTGTTTAAGAATTTAACAACTCCACCCTGAAAGCAACAAAAAGCAGGTGAGGAGACGAGTTGTGAGACACTGAGCTCTTAAGAGCAGCAGCTCCACCTTCCCTCTGGCCCCTCCAGGTTTTTTTCAGAGCCCAGGAGCTGTTTAACTGCTAAAATAGCTGCTGTTCTTTGCCTGGTGGGGATCTGAGCCTTGAATGAACAATAAGTATTCAGGGAGTGACAGCTCTGGGAGTGATGGACACCAGTTTGCACTAATGAGAGATCTGGGAGCTTTGCCAAGGATGACTGCATCACTTAATTGAACAATTCTATATTTCATCTGCCTCTTGCATCAGACGTGTGTGTTTAACCCACTGCCTTCTGAAATCTTGGCAAATCTTGGCCCAGGTGACAGAGTTGCCTGGGGAATGAGCTCTGAGTGAACTCTTAAGGAAATCCAGAGACCAAAGAACCTTCAGCATGGAGAAAAATGAATGAGATTCATTGGCCAGGCTGGTGTCTGTCAGTGGCAGCTCTAAAAAGGTGATGTTGGAATTAAAAAATGATCCTTTTGAGCCATTCTATCTCCCTCCCTCCTCCCAAGGCTTATTTCAATCAAGTGATAGCATCAGCCCTGGTGGCAGGAAATGGAGCAATTACAGATAGACCTCAAGGAACAGCTTATCAGGACTGAAGGTTAAACTTTCATAAGCAAAAGGATCATTCCTGTTCTTTGAAGCCTGTCACTGTTCCATCCACCAAGAGTAACTCAACCAGAAATACCAGATGGGAGCCTCTGACCTCAGCTCTGATCTGAAAGTGAAAGCTCCTCATCGAGTAGTAGAGCTCAAATTAACAGGGCTAATTTATCTTCCTCCACTAAAGAAAATAAATCCAAACTCTTGGGCCTGTTTTGTGGCGTGTCAGCTGTACTCACCTTTGGAGTCCAAATTATCCTGTCAGGTCTTGGCACTTGAACCAGCCCCATCAATTAAAGTCTGGTGCATTCTGGATGGGAAACGGGCAGTTAAGGTTAGTGGTACCTCTGCCAAGAATTCCCAAACCCTGCTGTCCTCCTCTTGGTTCTGAATAGCTGAACTTATTTATATACTATTTCTAGTGCCTCACTGTTTATATTTTGAATGGGAAGCAGCAGCATTGGCAATATTTGCTTTTCCTGGGTGAAGTGGTTTACAAAGAAGCCTCTTTACCTCAACCAATTTCTTATTTTTTTAAAGAAATCCAGTAATTGCTAAACCTGTGCGTGCCCATTTGAGCCCCTTTGGTAAAGCAATGCCTCCACGTCTGTCCAGCTAAAAAGGCAAAACCTCCCAAAGCATCTCCTCACGTTCCTGTAACTGCAATACATTTGGGTGTGAGCCAGAGACAGCACAAATATTCTTAATTTTACAGTTTATTCTCATGGAGATCAGCTCAGGGGTTGTGTCTGGCCAAGTTTTCATGGGGCATCCTCTGCACTTTCAGCACAGGGATTTTTAGCCAGTTCCTCCTCCTCGGTGCTGTTTTTTTTGGGGGGGGTGGTTGAGAGGATTTAATCCCGTGCTGTGTGGACACCCAGCCCTGTAGAGGGAGGCCAGACCATAAAATAATTGTCTGGGCTCTTTGAAAAATTACATAACTGGGCAACAGCACGGCACGGGAAAGCGCCTTGGGTCTGCCCCCCTTCTCCCTCCTTTTCCATGTCACAAAGCCAGAAACTTCCATCATTAATGCAGAGCTGTTCAGGCTCCAGTGGTGAAGCAGAGCTGCTGAATAGAATTTTGTATCCCACCCTTGCAGGAGAGCTCAAACCCAGCCTGGGGATCCTGAGCAGGGCCTGTGCATTAAGCACTAACTCGCAGGAATTATTTAGGAGCTTTCCTTGCATGAGTGCTCAGGTGCTGTGAACATGAAATGCGGCTTTTCCTTGGCTTTTATGACATTTGGAGGGTGACTTCCATCCAGCCTCTAGTCATAACTAATTAACAGTCAGCTGAATTAGATCAAAATAATTTGATTTCTGGTCGCTTACATTGAAATTTTGGGTTCAGTGGGGTGTTTGACAGAATGTGCTTGAATTTTCTGATTTGATAGAAGGAAATGAATATGAGGTGTAGGGAACAAGGGCCTAAAATTCATCAGAAGCTTTTTAGCTGTGGATTTTGCCCTGTGCTGGGACATTTTTATTGACACAGAACAGATGCTGCTGAGCAATAACCGATCAATAACTCCTCTGGCAAGGCATCTTCCCAAAAGGAGCGTGAAAACCGCACCAAATCCGCTGTGGTGCTGGATAATGAAACAAAATTCTCCTTTTTTTTTTCTGGAAAACGTGTCCCTGAGAGAGAAAACCGGGATGCGGCTTCTGCTGCCACCTGGTGCTGGCGCCCAGTTTGGCCGGGGAACTGGTCCCAGCGATCCACGAGGCAAATGCAAGCGTCTCTCTCGACGTCCAAGGGCAGATGAGACACCAAAATATAGGCTGGAAAAATATAGGAGACAATATGAATATATAGATATATATAACATAGGATAGATGGGATATATGGCACTGGTTCCAGTGGATTTGTGGGGTGTGGAGTAGCTTAAAGCACGTGCTGAGAGGCCAATTTGATGGAACACAGTGAGCAAACACCCCAATAAATTTTCCCCAATAAATTATTTGTAGCAGCAAAGATTCCCCCCAGAGCACGTTGTATTTCAGTGGTTTGGGGATGGATGGCTGCTCTTGTCAGGGATTTGTTACAGGGAATATTTCTGTGAAGCACCTCCTGCCACATCCTTCTGGCTCTTTTAGGTTTCACAGGGTGAAATGTGAATTTTCTGCACTCATCTATAGGCATGAAGTCCGATGAGGAGGATTCTTTTCCTCTGTACTAATCAACCTTTACAGCCAACGTGTAAAGGAGCCGCAAAGCCAATTTTTTGTGTATTCCAAACAGATCTAAAAACGACCTGCAGGGAATTGTCTGGGAAAGACAAAACTGAGCTGGCCTGGCTGTGCCCTCACAGAGGTGATGGAAACAGCGTTACTGAGCTCAGGGGAAAAGTTCATCTTTGGTGTTTAAAACCTTCTGAGCTTGATTAAAACCTCCCGAGCTTAATTAAAACGCTGGCTGAGGAGCTTTGGCTGACGGCAGAGGCAGCAGAGGGCACTGCTGCCGTTCTTACAGCAGCTCCTCCCTGGTTTCCAGGATTTCAGAGAAACACGGAACAGCCTCAGGTCATCGAGTCCAACTCCAGGACAGCCCAAGAAGCGCCCGGCTGTGTGTGTGGGGTTTGGAGCGGGGTTTAGGGCTGTGATGAGCAGCAACTGCCCCTTCTGTCCCACACTCAGAGTGTCCCTGCCCTGGGGACAGAGGGGTGACCCAGTGTGTTCCACGGCCTGAGCATCTCTGCCCTGGGGTGACCCTGTGTGTGCCACGGCCTGAGCATCTCTGCCCCGAGGGATGACTGCACATGCCATGGATGTGACAGGGATAAAACCGAGCCCGAGGAATGTGTGACCTCCTCAGGGATCCCCCAGCCCGTGTTTTCCTGTGGCTGGGAGTCGGTCAGCCACGGATTTGTAAACGTGACGTTGCTGACCTGGTTGCTGGGCGTTTTCTTTCGCGACAGGTGGATGCTCAGGGACAAAACAGGAAGAGCAAACCGGATTCAGGATCAGCCTCGGTGCCTGGGAATCTCTGATGGCGAGGAGGGAGCGCTGCCAGCGCTGGGAATGACGGAAAGTTTGTTCTCCGGCAGTACAGGGAGAAATTGGAAATCGCAGGAAACTAAAAGGTATCTGCTGGGTTCAGAAAAAGCAGAGTTTTAAAGGAAGAGGTAGTCAAGAAAGGGGAATGAGGTGGAGGCAGGTCTGCTGAGAGAGGGCAATTTGCAAAGGTGTTATTTTGGATGATACTTGGGGGATTTTTGGCAGTTTTTAAAAAGATCTGCCTGGCCACAGAATTAGGAACATCATCTGTGAATGAAGAGGGAAGGTAAATGGGTGTCTGAGTGTAGTTAGTAACCATGAGAACAAACCAGTCCTACCAGGCTGGTGCTTTTCTTTATGGTACTTTTTCTAATAAAATGTTTTGGGGGAAAGAGAGGCTTCACTGGGGGTCGCAGTTACTCTCAGCCTTCTGTCTGAGGCAGCGGGACCAGTAATTTTACCCAGGCTATTGTAAATGCAGGTGCAGAGCTCCTGAGTATGTCATTCTTTCATCTGAAAAATTACCCTGCTCTTTTCTATGAAGAAAAAGGATCATTTAACTACAGTGCAGGATGTTCTTTTAATATGGGGTGTTGGGGAGGTATATTTCCTTTTGTGCCGAGGCAAAAGGATATCTGCATCACCTTTCTGAGAATTAGAACAAAGGGGGTGGATGGGAAGGGTTTCAAATGCATCTGTGATCTGAGCATCTGCAAAATACAAGGGAGTTGAATACATGAAAAGAAGAAGTTAATAATGCTGGGCTATAGAGAATTCTGATGCAAATGAACCAGAAGTTGGCAGAGACCAGTCTCTTTTCATTTCTGTTTTTGACAGTCACAAGAGTGTGATGTAAGGCTCATGTTCAGAACGAATCCTACCTTGTGCTGAAGCTTCTGGATTCCAGACTGATTTCCTCTGCATTTGTGTTGCTCTGATTATATCAACTGTTTCACTGTTTCTGGTTTCAGAATTAGATTTCATTTTTCCCTTTGCAGAGACTTTTTCCAAGCCTTAATTCTGTCTCTTCAAGTCCACGTTGTGTTGGCACTGGCCTTAGTTTGACTCTCCTCTTGCTGAAAAGCTCCATCTGATCCTCATCAGCAAATTGGATTCAGGCACTTACTTTGGAAGATCTTCCATCAAGATTTCAGGTTTCCCAGCAAGAAAACTAATTTTATTTTTTTTTAAAGTGTCCTGGTAATATCAAGTCACTGGTCAGAATTCTCTCTTGTGCTGCCAAATAACCCTCAGGGCAGCACAAGCCTGAAGGTCGAAGGAGTAAAGAGCCTCAGTTAGAAGAGGATGAGCAGCTTTTTTAATCCCTGGACTGTTTTGTGGGGGGTTTAACCAGTGTTTAATACAAGGGTGGAGTGTCTGATAAACCAACAGCTGCAGTGGAGCAGAGCCACTCAGTGAGGTGATTTTGCTGACTGGGGACAAGAAAACTCTTGAACTTAAAACTGCAGAGTCTTAGGGCTGCAAGGAGATTTTTGGTAATGACCGAGCTGCAAATTGGCTCCCTGGTGGCTCTGAGAGCAGAAATTGCTGTTAACTCCTGGTGAGCTAACAAGGATCGGCCTCCCTGCAGGATGGATGTGTTTCTCCAAGGATTCTGGTACCTACTGAGCCAGCTGGTTTGGGATGAGGTTTTGCTGTGGCAGCCTAGAAAAAAAGAATGAGCCCCCCACTGTCTTTATTCCCTTTGGAACAAGAGCAGGTATTTCACACCTGTACAGAGCCTGCAGTGAGAATCCTTTCCCTTGCCAGTAACAAAAGTGGAGTTTGGCCGTTTCACTTTTCCTGTCACCTGTTGGGCTTGTGCCTGTTGTTGTTTCAGCTCACTCCTTAATTCCCATTCCAGGGAGATTACAGCCAGCTGCCCCTGCCTGGTCACACGTGATAACAAAGAGGAATCCAGTGCAGAGGAACCATCTCGCTCTGTCTGCCACTCCTCAGGCTGTTTTCAAAGCCTAGGCTGTTATGAAAGCTGGTGACCCAACTTCCTCCCTTCTTACAACAGGGTGTTTATCTGGCTCTCTCTACTTGGGTGACTTCTGGCAAAGGAAAGGCCTCAGAACAACCAGTCCCCCCCTATCAAGGGCCAGCTGGTAGCTGGAGTGGCATTTCCAATATCTTTGAGCAGTTTGTGATGGTGTTGGGGTGTGTTCTGATGATAAGTCACGGGGATAGAAATGAGCCTTTTCCTTGAACTACTGAGAGCTGGAGTTGTGTGAGGAATTCTGACATCTCTCCTCTACTCCTGCCATAAATGCTGGAAGCCCTGGTGGCTTGTGGGCAGGAAGCCACTGCAGTTCCCAGAGCTCCCCAAAACAAAGGTGTTTTTGGAAACCAAGAGGTTTTCCCCTTCAGCCTCTCCACTCAGAATTGCAGGCTCAATTGACTTTGCCGGTGTGGAAGTTTAGCCTAGCAAAGGTTTAAGGGTGTTTGGCTTCGAAGGGATCCTACAGAAAAAAAGAACTAATTCCTCTGGCCTGCACATCTCGCTGGTAACTTGGTTTAAAACCCAGTGCTGCAGGACTGTGCTTGCAGAAGCATCTGGAAAACTGAAGCAACCAGAAGGTTTTAAATTTCCCAGTTCATCAAGCTGCTTTCTTAAAAAGAATCGAGGTCTGGTATGAACCAATGTTCTTCCTCAAAAGAATCACCAGTTTTCCTAGGAACAGTGAAATGGTGTGATAAGTAACCCAGTTTTTAAAAAATATTTTTATTTACAAGTGGAAACCCAGCCCCTTCTGAACACTTCTGGCCTGCATGCAACAACGCATTTCCTGCCTCAGGGAGATTACAGTCTTGACAAGGCTGATAAAGAGGAAAGTAATTGTTTTTTATCTGTTTTAAAGGCAGAAAAGCACACTCCATTAGTCACTCGGGGAGACACAGAGCACCTCCCAAACACCCCAAGCTGAGTCTCACATCTCTCTCTCCTCTGTGTCCTGCTTCGAGACAGGAGGTAAGTCCTGGCTGCATATTTTGATATTCCCCTTCATGTTAGACTTCTTCAAAATCTCTCCACTTCTCTCACCTAACTTTCCTTTCCTGGCTGCCAGCAGCTCTCAGTCCTGCCCTGACGCTGTCAGAGATGATCTGGGGATGGAGTTTGGGTACCAGGCCAACGTTCCCAACCACTCATCTCAGATTTATTAACCCTTATGCAAGTCAATTAATGGAGTTCAGGCTCAAAACTGGGACAATGACATTTACATAACGATTGGAGGTGTTGGTAATCAGCCTGAATAATGAAAAGCATTTCCCTGTCTTTGTGTCAGTGTGCAACCATTGGGAAATAATTTATTTGTCACATTCACATGCCACCATCTCCATCAGAATTTAGGCTTTGTGGTACCTTTTTACTTCTCGTGATCCCTCAGGAATTCTGAGTCATCAGAGGCTGTTTGAAATTAAGGTTGAGAGGTAAGAACTATGTTCTTCAACCCTGCTAGATGTTAATAGAGACAATTTGTTAATTGCTTCCTGCTCAGTGGAAATGCCTCCTGCTGGAAGGAGGTTTGGGGTGTAGGTGGAGGCTGAACAGAGCTTCTGTGTCAGGCACATCTGTGCAAGTTGTCAAACAACAGCATTTTTGTGAAATTACCTTTTTTTTTTTTGTTAATTCTAGGAACTGAGAGCCCTAGTAGGGAAAAAAAACCAAAAAGGCAGAATGTTTTTATCCTCATTTCTCAACTTCCTGCCAACATTTCTCTTTGTTTTCTTCCCTGGGAGAAACAAAGCCCAACCTGGCTTAGAGTGCTGAGCTACAGTGTTCTGCTCGTGGTGTCAGGGAGGAGATTTTTAAGGGACCTAAACCTCTTCTGTTTCTCCTGTCACTGCAGTCTGTGGAGGGAAGAGCTGTCACAGCCCGGGACACTCGTCCCAACACCCAAGCAGAGCTCCCAAGGTCGCTGCTGAATTTGCCCAGCTCAGAGCTGCTGTTTTAACTGCAGCCCTTTTATAAATAGGACAGGCTCAGCTGCTTAGCAGTCTTATCTCCACCAATTATCAGGGATAAGAGCTCCTCGTGCTGCAGAGTTCAGGCCTCTTACAAAATGTTGAGCACCAGCAGGGAAGTTGCTGCGCTGTGGGAAGAAGAACCTGCCACTTGAAGGGTTGATTTTGGAGCAGCCAACGTAAATTGCCGTGGCTGTAGTGGGGATTTATCACTTTCACCCTGGTGAATTTGGAAAAGTCCATCCCGAGAGCTCTCCTGGTCAGTGAGTGGTGGCTGGCAGAGCTTCCACGTCTGAGCATCTCTCCTGGGATGGTTTTTCACTTCAGGTTTCAGGGCAATGCTTTGAGTCCCTAAAGCTGAATTCCTGCCTAGTGTCGTGTGCTGGTGTTCCTTTACACTTTGAGAATCCCTTTCAGCACATTAAAGACATTTGGGGCTCTGAGATATCACTAACCCCTCAGAGCTGTTTATTGTTGCCTTAATTCCTTGCACACTGGCCTCTGGAATGAAGGGCTAAAGAGAAAATTTGGTTCAAAATCCTGGACTTTCAGGAGTGGTGTAACATGGTCAGTGGTATTTTCCCATATCTAGCAACTGCTTCCTCTTTTTCAAGTTTGTTTCAGCCTTTACTGACCATCAGTTATTTACAGCTCCCTGGTTCCCCAAAAACAAATCGCTACATAAAGGAAGAAGAAGAAGAAGAAAAAAAAAACCCAAGTGCCACATTCTCATGTGGTGTAATTTGCTCTTACTGTGTGGGTTTATCCTGGTATGATTTATCCAGTGAGCTTTGTGCGTGAGTGTGGCCTCTTTAAAGCAGAAGATGCAATTTTAAAATTACAAAACCGGATAGGTTTGGTAACTGAAGACTTGTTTTCTTGCTGTCATCCACCCAGGGGCTTGATCCTACTTCTGTTGAAGTTGTGACAAAGTTCCTGGTGATTCTGAGATACCGAAACCTTTTGGTTTTTTTCAGTTCAAGTACAGACTGGAAAATGCTTTTTAACATTTCATCACTTTATGTCTGTACTTGAGGTGGAGTGATATCACAAAGCGGTGTGGGCTGTCAAACAGTTTTGTGTCAGAAAGGCCATTTACCCCATGATGAAAGGCCTGATTAAGGTAAAAGTTTGTGACAGGTATTGTAAGGAGATGTGAGCAGGGTGTGAGGGAAGCATGTGCCAACAGCCACACCCTTTGCAAAGGGCGTGGTGGGAGCTGGAGGGCAAAAAAGCAGGAGAGAGGAGGAGATGGTGCAGTCTGTGCCTGACCTGAGAGGGCACAGGGGAGGTGAGATGGTTGGGGATGTGGGATGGGGGGAGATGGGGTAGTTGGAGGGATGGGATGGTTGGAAAGTGGGAGGTGGGATGGTGGGAGGTGAAATGGCTGCAGGGGTAGGATGATGGATGTGGGAGGGTGAGAGGCGAAACAGCTGGAGGGGTGGGATGGTGAGAAGTGAAATGGCTGGAGGGATGGGACGGTGGGAGGGATGGGACTGTGAAGTGAGGAGGTGGGATGGTTGGAAGGTGGGAGATGGGATGGTGAGAGGTGAGATAGTTGGGGGGCAGGATGGTGGGAGATGGGATGTTTGGAGCATTGAGATGGTTGGAGGTAAGAAGTGTGGGCTTGCTGCAGGGTGGGATGGTAGGGTGGCTGGAGGTGAGGGGTGTGGGATGGCTGGAGAGGAGGGATGGCCAGAGGTATGAGATGGTTGGAAGATGGAGGTGTGAGGAGGGTGTGGGCTGGTGTGAGGGGTGCAGGGCAGTGTAAGGGGTGAGATGGTGGGGGTGAGGGATGGCTGGAATTGGGAGGTGGTAGGATGGTGTGGTGCGTGTGGGCTGGCTGGAGGTGTGATGGTGTGAGGTGGGGTGGCTGGAGGTGCCATGGTTGGGGCAGTGTGAGGGGTGTGAAGTGGCTGGAGGTGTGAGATGGCTGGAATTTGGAGGTGTGATGGTTCGGGCTGTGTAGGGCGGTGTGAGATGGCTGGAATTCGGAGATGTGATGGTTCGGGCGGTGTGAGGGGTGTGAGGTGACTGGAATTCGGAGGTGGGATGGTTCGAGGGGTGCGGGCTGGCTGGCCGCCTCCTTTGCCCATGTCCCCCACCGGCCCCTCTAACCCGGCTATAACCCGACGCGACGCCGGCCACTCAGGGGGCCGCTACACACCTACAGCCCACCCAACTCCCCAGCGGCTAATTAACGCTAATTAGCGCTAAGCACCCCGCGGGCCAGAGGCGGCCCCGCGCAGCCGCACCGCCCGCACCTGCGCGCCCGGGCCCGCGGCCGGAGCGCGCCTGCGCGGTGGGCGGCGGGGAGGAGACGATGGAGGCGCGCAGGGCCCGCCGGCCCCGCGCCCCTCACAGCGCCCGCCGCCGCCAGCACGGCCAGCGCCGCCAGCACCGCCGCGGGGCTCGGCCCTGAGCGACGCCGTGAGTCGGGGCGCGGGGGAGCCGCGCAGGGCAGCCCGCGGGGCAGCGCGGCCCTGAGGGAGGAGCGGTGCGGGTGTTTGCGGTGCGCGTGTGTGTCTGCGGTGCGCGTCTCTCCGTCCTCCCCGCTGCCCGCCCGCGGTGCGTGTCCCTGTGTCCCCTGCCCGGTCCCTGTCCCCGCTCGGGCCGCCGTCCCAAGTGCCCGCATTCCCGCATCCCGGCTCCGGCGGGATCCCCGGGGGCAGCCCCGAGGGCGGACAGCTCTTCCCGCAGGGATGGATAGCGGGTCAGCCCCGCTGAGGGTCCGGCCCTGGGTTTGGGCGCCGTGTCGGTGTTGGGGTTCCGCAGAGGGAGGGTGAACAGGCGGGCTTGTTTTGCCTGGGCCGTGCACACGTGATGGTCAAACTGCCTGTTTTTTGGTGGAAATAGCATTCGGGTGTGTAATCAAAACCTAAAATTGTCACTGCTGTCAGACTTGCTGGGTTTTAATGGGGGTTTTTGTTTTCTGCAGGCATGCTGGAGTATGAAGTTCTAAACTAAGCAAGCTTTTTCTATCTGATGGGGGTTGTTCCTTCTTTTTTGTGTGTGTGAGGGGAGGTTTAGTGCCTTCGGGATGGAGTCATGAGCATGTAACCTCTGCTGGAGTGCTTTATTCAGCAAAATACAACAAAAGAAAGCTCCACAGAGCAGAGTGATCAAGCACACAGTGCTCTGTAGCAATGGGACAAGTGGTTCAGTTTTGGATAGAACACTATCCTCTTATGCCCCAAGAGAAAGTCGATAATAAAGTACAAAATGAATTTTGAATTGCTGATATAATTTCTAAGAAATCAGCACAAATGCTGCAGCCTTGGAGGGTAGTTAAAGCACTTTGTCAGGATGGACCCTCCAGTAATCCTTTAACCAGGATGATTTAGGGCACAGCATTTAACAGGAAAAGTTTGTTATGAAAGAGCAGCCTACAAGTATGGTCGTTATAAAATAAAATTAAATCCCTTGGTGACTTGCAGCCTTGCAGTTCCTTTGGGGGATGTCTTGGGGTTGTACAAAGGTGGTTTGGTGAAACCTTTGGGAAGTTCTGGTTCAGGGGAACGTTCAGTGAAGTTAAAAATGGGAAGCTACAGTAAAACTGGAGTTGGATACATGTGAGAGGTGATTCACCTGCCTACTGTGTCACCATCACAGATATTTATTGTCAGATGTTGACACTTTCTCAGTTGTCCTTCATTCTGCAGTGCTGGACGTTTAAATACTTGTTTTTCTCTTGTTGTTTTTATTTTGGACATGATTTAAAACAGAGCAGCCTTTTCATTAGTTTGTTACCATGTGCTTAAAAGTTTTTTGGATCCAATCCTGGAAGCTGTTCAGTGGCAGTTTTGTCTTATGTCAAGTCTGCTTATTCAATAAAGGTCTTGTGAGGGAATGTTAATTAAACAGTACATGGTGTAAGCTGCAGTTAAAACATCCTGAATTGGAAAGTATTACATGGAGGGAATATCAAGTTCTTAGGCTGTACTTAGTAGGTCTGTACACTTCTTACTTCCAGTTTTGTGCTAATCTGATTTTCTTTACTGTCAGCATCTGTCAGATGAACATTCTTCAAAGTCACATGGAAACACATCTCGCTTATTACATAAATAATTGTTCTCTGTCTCCCTTGCTCAACTAAGGGGCACAAAATTTATGTATCAGCTCGAATCGTCTAAAAATAAAGGTACATTTTGCTAATCTTAGCGGGACAAAAAGGCAAGTCTGTTGCAATGGCTATTTCCCAAGCTGTGGTTACAGGTGTCACAGAGATGAGTAACCCCCAGATAAACATTGATACCTGCCAGGGGCAGGATGCTATAAATCATTAATGGCTGGCAGTAATTGCACCTCTTTGTCGTGGCGCTCTCCTCGGGTGAGCCTCAGCTACAGCAGGAGCAAAAGCACCTTCTAATTTGATTAGGTGGTGGTGCTGTCTGATTTAGTAACGAGTCTAGAATTGCAGCTGCGTTTTGTTGATGGTTTTGTTGTCTGTGAGTTGGAGTTCTGGGGATATTATGGGGTTTGCCATTCTCTGAGGACTTTCCCCCCTGATGTCCTGGTCTGTGTGATGGTTTCCCAGAGCCCACAGTCTGTTTTAATAGACATTGCCCCAGTGTTTAGTTCCTCTCGCTGCAGGATGAGGTGGGAGCTTCATCCAAAGCCAGGAAACCCTTGGAAAAAACATCTGTAAATTTTTACTGAACCAACTCTTCCCCCTCCCCACGTGTTGGAATCAACTGACTTGAGGAATGTGCTGTTCCTCTGGGCTGCACTCACATGGATACTATTTGTTTATGGTTTAGTGTTTGTTCATACTCTGAAAGTTGGTTTCTATTTTTATTCTGATAAGGCTTCTTCTCTACTTTCTTCAAGTAGCGATGAGAACTTGCCCACAAGATGTCTAGAACTTCTGCGGTTATTTCAAGTTCAGGTTTTGTTTTGGTGTTTGGTTTGTTTTTTTTTTTTTTTACTTCTGCAAAGATGTGTTCTAACCAGCTGTTTATCTTTCATTTGCGCTGGCTGTTCGTGGAACTGAAATACTGCAGATTTGTCCTTATTTTGTTCTGTTTGTTTTGGATCGTCTCCCCACTTTGTCAGAAATGAGTTAAGGACTTGGGTATTGTCCTTCAGCTTGTTTTTATCTTTCCTCAGCTTGATATTAACCTCTTTTTTTCCCAGAGCTGAGGCTTATTACCATATTTTCTGTTGCATTATCTGACAGGTTTTTTTGTTAGTTGTTTGTTTTTTTTTCTCTTAGAGTATTCTATTTCATCTGTTCAATATATGTATCACCTCATAGGAGACTCTGTCATTTTTCCTGAGCCTTGATTCCTTGGCACATATTTAAAGCTTTTCTTTCTTTTCAATGTCTAAAAGAAATTAATTTTATCTCTTCATGTAATTGAAGACACAAATCTGTGCTGGTGTTGAAACAACTTTGTACTGAACCTCTCCTCAGTCTGGGAACACACTGGTCATTTTTAATCCCAGGAACTTCTGATTACCTTGAAGAACTTCCCAGATTCTTTGGAGAGATCTTTATTAGTGTGGGTGAACTCTGTTTAGTGTAACATGCTCCTCCAGATTTTCTAGCAGGGACTTTAAAGCACTTTAATTGCTGAAAAACAATTACAAAACCCACCGTGGGGGCCCTGGGGAAACTCCACCTTGGTC
This sequence comes from Cyanoderma ruficeps, assembly GCA_008694505.1. NCBI lineage: Eukaryota > Metazoa > Chordata > Aves > Passeriformes > Timaliidae > Cyanoderma > Cyanoderma ruficeps. The sequence goes on from VZDJ01000034.1 coordinate 4,512,537, forward strand.
AGCAGTGCTGACCGTGGAGCAGGAGCTGCAGAAAGCAGGGAAATGGCTCAAAGCATCAGCTCATCTTGGCAGCAACGCTGGTCTTCTGGACAATTCCAGGAGTTTCTTGATGTTAAACACAACTCCAGTATTTTTTTTGATGTTCAGCTTGTTATCTACTGAGAGAAGAGGGATTGTGTCAGCAAAGCTTCCAGCCGAAGCCATAATTGGAATTTAAAGGAAAGCTCCGTTACCTTTGCGGATACTGAGGTTTTGCCTCTCCCTTTCCACCACAGGGATTGAATTTCTCTCTGGCTGAGGTTCCTTCAGCCCCAGCATGGAGATGAGTCGGGAGAAGCTGTGTGCCAGCAAGGCTGGTGGCAGCTCAGACTCTGCCTACCACTGCTCGGCGTGTCACGGCGACGAGGAGTGGGGCAGCACCAGCCGGGGGCGAGCCAAGTCACGGAGTTTGTCAGCTTCACCAGCCCTTGGAAGCACCAAAGAATTCAGGTGAGGGCGCCCTCCTTCTTCCCTTTGTTGCTAAAATATATGAAGTTAACTAGATTTTAATATTTTTTTTTTAATGTGGCCATGAGGGATTCTTAAAGTGAGCCTGGGGAGGTTCAAAATGAAGGCGGGGAGTTGAAGGTGGGGTATTGATTAAGAGCAGACTCAGAATCAAAGTTTCTTGGCTTATCGAAACGGGTGTCTGCAGAGCTCAAAGTCTCAAAAAAATAATCAACCAACAGTAGAGACAACTCCTCAGATTTTTACAAAAGCTCAAGCCAGAGCTTTAGAGCTGTGTGTTAAAAACCCGTGTGATGGGTTACGTATGAGGCAGCAAAAAGCCGTGTTTGCAGACGGTTTCACAGCAGTGAGAAACACCCATTCTTTATTTGGACCAAAGTTCTGATCTCATTGCAGGGCTCCTGTCATGTGGACAGGGTGGGTAGAACTTTTGATTTGGTGATCTTTGGACCCGCTGTAAATATTGAACGGCGGGCAGGGGCAGCGCCGAGTCTTGATCTTGTGGGAGGCACAGCTGGACTTCACCTTCCTTGTGCTGTGACTGTCCCTAAAACATGGGCAGAGCCACGAGGGAGCTGCTCAGCAGATGGAATTTCTGTTCAGAGCTCCTGCTTTGCTGGTAGGAACGTTCTTGGGAGGCAAGAGCACACACGGGTGAGGCTGAGGAGCACAGGAGGTGGTGGATTTGTGGTGAAGGGAGGCGAACTAAAGGCCTTGAAAAGTTAGGAAAATAACTGCCCTGTGTTCGTAGTTCAGTGTATTTGATGCTTCTGGGAAGTGTTTTCTGAGGGCTGTGCTCTGTGGTAGCTCTGGTGGTGTGTGTATGGTCAATATGTAAGACTGGATATTTAAATTGTGCTGTAAAACTGGTGGTTTTCTCGTCTCTACTCAAACCTTTCAGTCAATCTGCATAGAAGACCGTGTAGTCTCAATTTTTGTGTATTATTTTCTAGCTAAACAGCTGCTTTTTCAGCCAGAAGGGCTCTGTCCTTTGTGGTTTTCAATCAGGGTAATTGCTGCTGAGATTTTTCCTTCATTAGGATTATTGTTCTGCAGTCTTTCACTGGCTGTCTTCACTTGAGAGCTAAATTGTCTCGAGGCATTTTGCAGGCTGTCAGGAAATGCTGCTCTCAGGCTTCCTCTGTGGTGCTCAGCTCCAGGTAGCTGCCCAGCTGCTGGGAACTGATAAGTAGATTTCCCTAAAAGATGAATAATTTCCAGGGCATTGCTGCTCCTTCTTAGCCGAGGCAGCCTGGCTGTGAAGAACTTGAAATTCTGTTCGCTCAAGCACTTTATTGAGCACTAATAAAACCAAGTGAAATCTCAGGGAAAACTCAGTTTTTTAAAAAACTTTTGGAATGTCAGGAAGGTCAGATGTGGATATTTAATGCCTCAGATGGGAACAGAATTTGGCCAGTTACTGGGAGTGGCATTAAATAATGGCCTGTGTTGGGAGAAAGCAAAAATTACAGTTATCTGGGAGAAGCTGGAGTGAAGCAAGAAGTGGGAGGGGATGCTGCAGGGTGTTATTTAACCATGCTAATGCCAAGGGTGATTGTTCACAAGCAGATAGAGACTATCAACCCTTTACCCATATTGACACATTAATCTCTTGTTATGTCGGTTCTTGCTCATTCTTCTGTTTTAAATAAATAAGGTAAAGTTTATAAAATGTTTAGTAATGCTCTTATCTGACTTGGTCAGTCATGCCTGGGCTTACAGATGGAAAAGAAATTATTCTGGTTTTGTTATTGGAATTCAAATCTTAGGGAAGGAATAAATAAGATGTTGCTGTTGTTCCTTAATTATATGTTTAACCTGTGATCTGGTTTTGATTTTTATTAGATTTCTGAGGGTTTTTTTGGCTCTGGGAGTGAGTCATCAGGCTGGTCTGAGCTACTTTGTAACACACAATAGAAGGCACCAGCAGTGATGATTGTTACAAGCAAGATGTGATTGAATTAAGCCCAGGAAAGAAATGTTTCCCCCTTCTCTATAATGGAATAATTCTAATAGCAGTCACATAATGCTTCAACAGTTCCATGACTTGGGCAGGTTTTGCTCCCAGTTCCAGCTTTGCTGGAGGAGTTTGGGAGGGAGGTGAGGCAGAAGAGTTCTGACTTTGTCCAGATAATCTCATCCTAGAGCCAAGAATAACCCTGTGTCCTGGTGGGTTCAATTTTGAGGATAAATGACACCTCACAGCCCCTGTTTATGTGAAGACAGAGATTTCATTACAGAAATGGGAGGAAATAGCAATTTTTTTTTTTCAGCCTGTTCAAAATCGCAGCCTGATACTGGAGATACAAATCTCCATCTGCCTTAGAGTTGAATAATTTGTTTGATTAATTTATTAAGGGCGTTTAAATGACTGAGACACACATCACTGTGACTTGACCATGCCAAAAACATCTGAAGGTGTTGGAGAGCTCCTTGTAAACGTTTGGGAAACCCAATGTCTGTACAACACTGCCCTCAGTGAGGGGAGGAGCACTCACTGAGCTGTTTTAGCTGTATTTATACCAGAGTCAGTCATTCTGAAAAACGTGCATTTAGCTAAGATGTAGCTTTGAGAAACACAGAACAAAAGTGTTGTTCTTGTGGCTGCAGCAGTGACACTGGTGTCACTTAGGAGCTGCTGCAGCCACTGGAAATGTGAGAGCTAACCTGTAAAATTACCCTGCCTGGGAAGCACTCATGTAGGGTGAAGAAATGCACTTTGCCCTGTGTTGCTTTTATGCAGCTGGTCCAAAGGAGGAAGGTTTGATGTTTGAGCAGCCAGACAGCCCCAGTTTGTCACCAGGTCTCTCTTCCTCACTGATCATTTTCTCTGCCCTCAGGAGAACACGTTCCTTGCATGGACCATGCCCAGTGACCACGTTTGGACCAAAGGCCTGCATGCTGCAGAATCCCAAAACGATTATGTGAGTACTCATCCCACCAGTGGCACTGTGCTCCTTCTGTGGCCAAGAAAACCACTTTGCTTTTCCACTGGTTCTGCTTTTTTCACCCCCCCAATCAGTCCTGTTTGTATTTTACCTGAGATTTAGAGGTTTTCGTGTTGATTGCCATCCTGGGGTCAGGCTTGCCAAGTTGGCATGGTCTGCAGTCTATAGTTTGGTGTCTAAAATGGCAACTCTCATATTTCCAAGTCAATAAAAATTCTGGGCTCCACAAGGGGACGGAGAGGAACTGTTCTGTGTGCTGTGAAATCTGAGGGAAGCTTTCTCCCTCCCTTGGTGATGATGTTTGAATTTGTACTTTGAATTTTTGTGTTTGGTCTCTGGCGCTTTCAATTAAAGCAAGTTTGCTTTTAGACTGTTGGTAAATGTGGAAATAAGGGCTGGTTTCTGCTTAGTGGGCAAATAAACATTTTAATTTTGAAGGTTGGGTGGCATAAAGTGTTGCTTTCTACAGCAGTTGTTCTGTACTTAAGAAATGGGGTCTTGACCAGGTGAGGGATTTCAGGGTTTAACTGAGGTAGTGATCCCTATTTTTGGGGGACCCTGGCACAGGGAAGCTGTGGCTGCCCCACTTGGATGTGTCCAAGGTTGGATGTGGCTTGGAGCCACCTGAGATGGTGGAAGATGGGACTGGATGGGCTTTAAGACCCTTCCAACCCAAACCATTCTGGGGTTTTTACCCCTTTAAAATAAAGTCGTATTTAATTGCCCTTCCAGTTAACTACAAGATATTGCAGTCAAGATTTATTTGCCTAAATATCTACCTCTGTAGACTGTAACCTTCGTGGTGATATCCAACCCTTTCCTGGAAAAATATAACACCAATCCCTCCCTTTGGCAACTCAGAGCTTCCTCATTCTCCCCCGGTGTGCTGTAAAGAGCCCGGGGGTGCTGAAAGCCAGCCCAGTTTGTGTTTACCCACCTGACCTGGGCAATTGCTCCTCCCAGGGGCTGGCCAGGGCCAGGGATATAAGGACAGGGACAAGATTGTGCCAGGGAAAAGCTCGGGGCAGGCAGGGCTGGGAGCAGAGCTGCCCCCAGGCTGCTGAAGGCAAAGGCTGCTTGAAAAGCAAATTGTAAATTGCTTCTACTGCACTCACGAGGTTTTGTGGGTTTTAAAAACAAGCAAAACCTTGTTGGTGTTTTTTTCCCCCCTCTGCAGTCGGTTAGTTTGTTAAACTCTCCTCACTGGAGGGATTATTTTTTTATAGAAAATCGTTATGTTTTATATTCAGGCTTAAGTTAAGGAAGGCTGGGTGTCTCTTTGAATACAACCAGGAGCTCTAGAATTTGCAGACCTGCTTTTTGATGGGCAGATGAGTTGAATGAATACCCAGTGAAAAAAGGATCAGGGACTTGTGCTCTTGAGAGAAGGAGAAATCAAATACCCGTTTGTTTTTCATGAACTGGGATTTTCTTTATGAAACCTTGCTTCGAAGATCTGGAATACAAGTTTTACACGGGATTTTTTGTAAAGCCTCACAGCTTTTTATCAGAACCGATTGAAATCTTCAACAGAAGAAAAAAAAACATTTTTCAGGGGAAAATGTATTCTTCTGAGGTTGCAGTTATTAGGAAGTGGTAAAAGCCTCAGCCTTTTATTTTATTTGGAGCTGTTGCATTTGCCTGAGCCCTGGAAAGAAACATGAAGATCTTAAAGCAAGTTATGAATAACTTTTCATTCGGTAGAACTGCATGGAATGGGTGAGTACAGCTGAAACAGGCAGACTGGCTTTTGTTTGAATGGAGTTGGTGCTAGTTCTGGGTTTATTCACTGCTGCAACCCCCAGTTCTTGTCAGCATTATTGATATTAGAGCCCTGCATTAACCTTTGGTCTCTGCTGTGTTTGTATCTCAAATGTGAGCACTGAAATAACATTAATTTCAAATTTACATTAAGCTGTTTGACTTGAGTATTGGATGGGAAAAAAAAATTATGCTGTGACTTTTTCAGATCCTCTAATTGAATGTTTCTGCTTTGAGTCAGCACTGAGACAGGAGGAAGGCGGCACTGTGGTGTCAGACAGTTGAGGAACTTGGTCTGAGAGAGTTTTTGTGGTGCTTCTGTTCAGGTCCCTGTTGGCACAGGTCATTCTCAGGGCAGCAGGGACCAAAATTATTAATTCTGTGTTATCACCTGCACATAGTAAAGCTCAGAAACATCAGTGCAATGTGGATTATTGTCTTTCCCTCAGAAACATCACTGCAATGTGCATTATTGTCTTTCCCTCAGAAAGATCACTGCAATGTGAATTGTCTTTCCCTCAGAAACATCACTGCAATGTGGAGTATTGCCTTTCCCTCAGAAACATCACTGCAATGTGAATTTCTGCCGTTACCTGCCTGGTGTGTAGGGCTGTGTGTTCTCCATCCTGGAGGATGTATTTTTGCCAGGTCAGAAAGGTGTCAGACCAATCTGTGGTGATGTTTGGGGGTTTTTTTTTTGTCCCCCAGGCACATTCAGGATCCAGCAAGCCAGCGGTTGACATGGAACAAACCTCCCAAGAGTGTCCTTGTGATTAAGAAGATCCGTGATGCCAGTCTGCTGCAGCCCTTCAAAGAGCTCTGTATGTACCTCACCGAGGTGAGAAAACAGAAATTACACCTCAGCTCCCTCCAGTTGCTCATTCTGTGGAGAATTTGTGCAAACAAATCTTTACACCAGCTGCCGCTGGGTGTACTAGAATTCGTGCAGAAATTAAGAGCGGCGTGAAGCTTAAAACTAAAACTATTAAAGTAAAAACTTCCATTCTGTTTGCAGTTCTAAATTACAGGAATGGGATATAAAAAGTTTAAACCTCCAAGCCTTGAGAAAACACAGCAATGTTGCTCTATCGTGTGATCTGTATGCCAAGCTTTAATTTCTTAAATGGTCTGTGCACGCTGCAAAATTCTCATTAGGATCAGACCACACATTAAAACCTCCCAGCAGATGCAGAACACACTACTGTAAATATTATTTATGTCTTAAATTAATGGAAATTATGGAGAGAATCAAGTGTGTCGTTAGGTCCCTCACAAGGTTATTTTCTTTCTCTTCAGGAGAACAACATGATCGTGTATGTAGAAAAAAAAGTATTGGAAGACCCCGCCATAGCTAATGATGAGAATTTTGGACCAGTGAAGAAGAAATTTTGCACCTTCAGAGAAGGTATGGAAATGATTCCTTGAAAGGATAGTTGGAGTGTATTTTTGTCTTGGTGTTTTCTTAGTTGTTGGGGCCATTTGTAAAACTTTGGTGTCTTTTGCAGACAGTTGTTGTTCCATCCTGGTTGTGCTTTTCTATATATTTGTGAGGGGATGTTTGCATGCTGCAAATTGTGATTTTTTTCTTCCTATTTTTTGTTAGGAAATTAAGATTGTGGATACGATTGAATTCAAAAAAACTTTTTATTTCAATGTTGCTCCTAGACTATGATGACATCTCCAATCAGATAGACTTTATCATCTGCCTGGGAGGAGATGGAACCTTACTCTATGCTTCTTCACTTTTCCAGGTTGGTTTGGATGGAAAATAGACCCATAAACCTTCTCTTTTGGAAGTATTTAAAAGTGCTTTTCTCCCCCTCTTTGTTGTTGAGTTCAGCATTTGTCTTTTGTTCTTCATTCCCTCTTTTTTACCTTGTGAAAAGAATGTCAAATGTGTTGTTTTTTCGTTAAGCACAGTTGAAGTTTCATCAATAGTCACAATATTTACAGGCAAATAGTTGAAGTATGGATTGCTTTGACTGAGTAGCTTTAAAACTCTTTTCTTTATTGATAGGGTAGTGTACCTCCAGTTATGGCTTTTCATCTGGGATCCCTTGGATTTCTTACTCCATTTAATTTTGAGAATTTTCAGTCCCAAGTCACTCAGGTTATAGAAGGTAAATTTAAGGGGACAAGGTGTGGTGTTTGTTTCTTTTTCTTAATCAACTCTTTTAGGTTGGCCCTTAAGGTTTGAAACTTGAGAAATGTATCTGGAATTAAGAGAAATCTTAAATTATCAGAAATGTATCTTAAATTAAATGAAGCTTTGCACTTCATTGAACCATCCTGTGCTGCTCTGTAAAGGATAAGGGCTGAGAAATAACTTTATGGAGTAAATAAGTGTAAGATAATGTAGAATTTATGTTAAATGGCAACTAAGCATAGAGATAAAGTGCTGTGTTTAAATACTGAGAAGTCAGGCAAAAAAAAAATTGAGGAAATAGGTTCTTTATTTCTTCAACATGAGGTTATTTGAGTTGCATGCAAAGTAGATTCCTGAAAAGATGTATAAAACTCTGGCTAGAATGTTACCTTTTAATACATGTTTCTAATGCCTTAGCTTTCTTGAAGCTTAGCTTTTTGTCTTACTGAAGATCACATGAGCCCAACAGTGTTTTCCCATTTTAATTATATCTATATAAAATTCAAATTTTCTTTATACATAATGAGAAAAGTGGGAAGGAACTGGCTTGAAATTTGACTTTTGATTTTTGCTCGTTGCTACTAAAAATCAGTTTTGAGCTTCGGCCAAGTGTAGCCAATTATGTTGTGAATGAAACTGGGAATGTTGGGAGCTCAGGAATAGATGGATGGCATTTCACAGAGTGTGTCAGTCATTGCTGGGCTCATTTCCTGTGCCAGCATTCTCATTTTTGGTGTGTTTTCCCCGTGTCTCCCCTCCAGGCAATGCAGCTCTCGTTCTCAGGAGCAGGCTCAAGGTGAAGGTGGTGAAGGAGCACCGGGAGAAAACCACAGTGCAGAACGGGATAGAGGAAAATGGAGTCGTGTCTGCAAACCTGGAGAAAGAAGTGGGCAAGCAAATTATGCAATATCAGGTCAGAGGGCAAAAAAACAAGCCAAAAGAACCAATCTGTTTTTGGAATTTGTTTCATTAAAACTCTCCCCCAGCAGTGTGGGGCTAGTTCTTGCTGCTCCAACTCAGAATGTGCTCTAAAGGCTGAGGGACTGCTGCACACATTTCCTTTGTGCAGTCAGAAGTGCTAATCTCATCCTTTGCTCTAGAAATAATTTCACAGAATTGTTTAGGCTGGAAAATATCTCCAAGCTTGAGTCCAGCCTTCCTTCTGTTTTGAAAACAAAGCAGTCGTTCTAAAGTCAGACACACCAAACATTTTTATAAAGGAGAAGAAAAACCCTGCACATGGTCAGTGACCAGCTCCTGGGACTAATTCTTAACATCTCAAAACTTCAGCTCAATAGGACAGAAGCATGAAGAGACTTTTAATTTATAGTTACTAAATCAGCACAAATTTTTGGGAGATCTAGAAAGCATGTTGTGGTTTTGACATTTATTTCATTGCCATGGCAGCAGCAGCAGGCTGGGGTGTAACGTTTGGTGTCGTGGCAGGTCCTCAATGAAGTTGTGGTGGATCGTGGCCCTTCCTCCTACCTGTCCAACGTGGATGTGTTCCTGGATGGGCACCTGATAACCACAGTGCAAGGAGATGGTGAGTGCTGCTGCAGCTGGCCCAGCTGGGGGCCAGGCTGCTGGCCTTTCCTGGAGGATTTTCTCTCATGGAAACACAGCTCCAGTTCCCTGCTGACAGCAAACACGGGTGTGCGAAGAATGGGTGCGTTCATTCCCACGGTGAAGCTTTAGGTGCTGAAAGATTTTGTTTATGGGCATGCAAGGGCAAGTAGCTCTTTTTTGGGGGTGTTGTATTTCAGGCTAAGGGTAAGAAATAGCTGAGGAAAGGTTGGCTTGGATATCTGGGATTTGCTCAAGGCAAACAATCTCAACTCATGAACAACAGGAGTTAATCTTGAAAGCTCTTACCCTTAAAGAAAAGAAATGAAAGTCACTATTACAAAACTGTGTAACCTGAGTTTGTGCAACTTCTGAAACCACGTGGCAGGGTCGGGGGGAGTTTCTCCCTTTGTGTGTGTGGGGCTGCAGCTGAGCTGTGAAATCCAACGGGAGAGCTTCACTTTGCTGGCATGGACTTCGTTAGTGTCCCCCAGAGCAATCCCTGGTTATTAGAGCTGATGGCCCTGCCCTGTTTGCTGTCCCCAGAGTCAGGGTGGGATGTTTTGGTGTCCCCAGAGCAATCCCTGGCTGTTAAAGCTGCTATTGCTGTCCCCAGGGGTGAGGGTGGGATTTGGTGTCCCCAGAGCAATCCCTGGCTGTTAAAGCTGTCCCTGCCCTGTTTGCTGTCCCCAGGGGTGAGGATGGGATGGGTTTTGGTGTCCCCAGAGCCATCCCTGGCTGTTAAAGCTGTCACTGCCCTGTTTGCTGTCCCCAGGGGTAGGATGTTTTGGTGTCCCCAGAGCCATCCCTGGCTGTTAAAGCTGTCACTGTCCTGTCCCCAGGGGTGATCGTGTCCACGCCGACCGGCAGCACCGCGTACGCCGCCGCGGCCGGAGCGTCCATGATCCACCCCAACGTCCCTGCCATCATGATCACCCCCATCTGCCCCCACTCCCTGTCCTTCAGACCCATCGTGGTTCCTGCTGGAGTGGAACTCAAGGTTGGTTTCTGTCATTTTGTTTCTCCTCCTGGATTAAAAACTTCTGGGGTGGCCACAGGAATGCGGGGAGGGTGGGAAGTGTGGTGTGGCTTCTGCTTCCTCTCACTTGGAGCAGGGTCAGACCAAGTCTGGCTCAAGATTGTGGTTTCCTTTAGAAGAATTTACCCACCAGTGGAATACCTTGCACTTTTCCAACTGGGTTGTAGCTCTGTAACATTCTACAAGATGGGAATTCCTACATTTGTATTCTGAAAAATGTTCCATAATCTTGGCTAAAGTGCCTGTAAATGATCAGTGCTGAAGGGAATCAAAATTCTTCTGTCATACAGAAATATTGCAGGTCTTAAGGATAAACTGGTAGCATTATCTGCCACTCAGTATTTAGCTTCTGTTAATGTTGTCTTGCAGAAAAAAGAATTTAATAGCTGAATATAAAATAGACTTGGTTAATGGATATTTTGGACAAATACTCTTGTGCAAGGAAGAGCCCCTTTCTGCTTTTGTCTCTGTTACCAACCTGTTGAAGTGGGAAGGGAGCTGATTTGGAAGGGCTCCTAGGGATGTTAGAGGATTAGCATTGAGAAATGAGTGTGTTCTGGACTTTCTGTTCCTGTTTTACCACATAAATTCAATGTTTATTCATGGCACTGCTCTCAGCCTACACTTTCATGTCAGTGGGTGTTACTGGCCAGTGGATAATTCTTTTAATAGGAATGGATGTTAAGTAGGAGCCAAACTTCCTAAATTTGGCAGGTTTGGATTCATTATGTATTAAAATTATGTATTTTTCTCGATTACCTTCATTATTTTTCTTGAAAGAAAAGCCAAGTCAGCTTCTGTAACTGAATTAAAGTTACAGAAACTGAACTGGCCAGAACTGGGAGCTCTGTGTGGGTTATGACTTTGTACTTATAAAAAGGGGATTTAGTGCAGGTAGAAAAACACATTTATAAACAAAAAATCAAGGTTTAGAGCTTGAGTGGTGATACTGCACTGCTGCCATGGACAGCTGGGAATTCCAGTGCAACTGTGGAGTTCCAGAGACTCAGTTCTGCACTCTGAGGGAGGATGGAGGAGGTGTTTGTTCCACGCTCTTGGATTTTGGACCTGAAGTTCAGCTGATTGCTGTTTTTCAGATTATGCTCTCCCCAGATGCCAGGAACACGGCGTGGGTTTCATTTGATGGAAGGAAGAGGCAGGAAATATGCCACGGAGACAGGTCAAACCTTTTTTCTGATTGTATTATCTCTAAGTATAGAAAATCCTGATTCATGCAGCTCCCTCATTCTCTAACATCTGCCAAAAGGGTTTTTGGCAGTGAAGGGAGAATCTTTTATAAACCCTAACACCTTCTAGAGCACAAACTGCACCAAAAGAATTTAATTTCTAACTTGAGTTCTTTAGATCTTCCCATAAAAGCAAGTGAAATGTTCAGACTCTGTAAACATTGCATGCTTGGCGAGGAAGATGGGCATATCTTTAGAAAACTCTGTAAATTTTAACTTCAAGATAAATCTTAGGAATTCTGAGAGATACAAACCAACAGGGGCTGCCTGTGAGCAGGTGCTGGAAAACTCCAGGTGGATTAAACTGGGTTAACTGGGAGTGGTTGTGGTCACTTACTGTGGCCTTGAGTGAGCAGAAGGGTGTGAAGTCCCTCAGTTTTGTGCTCAGGATGGGGTGGTGGAGGTGACAAAAGGCAGCTCTGGGGAGGAGATTGGCAGGTTTATTATTCAAGGCGTCCTTTTTCCTCTTGGCCCACACACGTTTGCCATGAAGGAAAACGTACACCTGGTGCAGCCCTCCATCCTGAACAGGTTTTATTTCCTCTGAGCTTGGATCATCTGAAAAAGGAGTTCAGGGGCCCAGTAAAGACTCAAACACAAGGTTTGGTGCCCTTGGTTATACTCTTAAGCAACAAGCCCAGGGATTCCAAACTCGAAACCAAAGTTTTCAAGGCTTTGAGGCTTGAGGTGGTGCCTTGGCTTTCCTTTGTCCCTGTGTGGGTGAAGCCAGAGGCTGCAGGATGCCACGGAGGGCTCCACAGACGTGTCACAGAAAGTGTCCCCAGAGCTCTGCTGGTGATTTAAAGCCCAGTTCTGCCCACTGACGGTGCAGAGCTGTCGTTTGGCAGTGGATCAGTGCTGTGCAGGGTGGGGACAGCCTGGGGATGGTTCAGGTTGTTGCTGGCCCTGCCTGACTGCCCTGTGCCGTTGCAGTATCAGCATCACTACCTCTTGCTACCCCCTCCCCTCCATCTGCTTCCGCGACCCCGTGAGCGACTGGTTCGAGAGCTTGGCCGAGTGCCTGCACTGGAACGTCCGCAAGAAGCAGAACAACTTCACCGTGGAGGAGGAAGAATTCTGAGTGCCCACCCCCAGCAGGGCTGGTGGCAGCATCTCCCTGCCCCTCTCTGCTTGGATCTCGGAGCTCTCTGTGCGTGGGCGCTGCCTCGTGGTTGTGGTTTATATCCCCCTCAGATGATGTTGTTGGGAAGGGTTGTGCTCCTTCTCGTCCACCAAGAGTGTGGCAGTGGAAGGCTCTGGTGGTTCTGATCCAGGGGGAATTTCCTTCCCACTGAGGCAGGCTGAGAGGGGATTCTTCCTGACTGCTATCAAAAACCACATCTGCAGATTTGATTGTAACCTCTGGCCTACCAGTCCCGTGGTAGGCTGAATGTAGCTACGCCAGGGAAAAGTGGCAGCAGAAAAAGTGGCATTAAAATCTTTGATTTGATAGGTTTGTAACTCCATTTAACACTACTAGGAACAGAAAAGATCTGAGAAGTTTTCTTTAAAAAAAAAAAAAAAAAGAGCTCCTCTTTGTTATCTTAAATATCCCTTACCCAGAAAATACTTTCTTATTTACAAGTGTGATAACACTGAAGAAACACCCACAGAGGATGTTTTTTTATTAATAGATGGAATTAATAATAAAAAAGTATATATATTTTTATATATACATTTCTCTCTCTTGTGCCCATTTGAGCAGTGGTTGACCCTTGGCTGTCAGCACTGTGGAAATACCCCCAAACAGCAGGGATGAGCATTAATTATTACAAGTTTCTCTGGGTTTGTAGCTGAGCTAATTCACAGCTCTGAACTTCCTCTTGGTGGGAATCATCCATGTGTTGGTTTTTCTTATTATTTTATGTTTGATTCCCTGGGATAAATGGTAGCATTAGAGACTATCATGTTTGAAAAAAAAAAAATAATCCTCCAAGTGTTCAAGAAGAATCTGGACTTCAATTGCTACAGAATTCAAGTCCCACTGTTGTCCTGAAGAAAATATCCTGTTCTAGATCCTGAATGCCCTCAACTCCCATGGATACCTTCCAACTCTTGGTGCTGAGTAATCCAGGATGGGATTCTGCATTGGTGGGCTGGAGAAATGAGAGGACACATTCCCAGTGGAGTAGCAACTGTGCCTTCAGCACACTCAAGATACTCTTAAGTCTCACATTTACTTTTTTTTTAAAGATGCTTTCAAACATTTCTAACTTTCTCTCTGTACATATTTTATCGTATGTGCTTTTATGAAAGAACAAAAAAACAAACCCAACAGAAGAACTGGTTGGGGAAAAAAAAAAAAAGGGTTTGTACTGTACTTTAACTGCAAAATAGCAAACCCAAGGATAATGTTTACATTTATGTTCTCTGTGGTGCAGTCTCTTGATCATCTTATCCAAACTTCAGCGTTTTCAAGTCTTGCTGCATCGCTCACTAAAGGAAGGGACAGGAGCTGTTAAATGCCTGTGGCAGGACCTTGCCAAGGAATGAATTTACTGCCTGAGGTGGGATTTCCTTGGGAAAGGAGTGAGAATAATCTCTGCTCAACTCGTTCCATGATTGTCTTACGTTGTTTCTGTGGTCCAAAGTGGGAGTGGGAAATGGGTTCGTTTCCAGACTCTGCCTGACCCATTGTCCTCTGGTGGTTTCAATAATGTCTCATCCCTTTGGATGCTGCCCTGGGCTGAGTTCATGAGAAGCAGGTGAGAGCACTTTTCCAGAAAAGAGAAGCAAACTCTTGGGTAACCATTCGAATCACAATGAAAGCGTGTTCACATAAATTAACACTTGGTTTGTACATTTTGTAAAATAGAATATTGGTTTGATTTGGTCAAAACCAGATGGATTTTGGGATATCTTGGAGAATATCCAGAGAGCTTTTGGGATTTCTCTTTCACTTGAATCTGCAGTAATTGTTTTATCACTGTTTTGAAGCTGCTTTTACGGGTTTCCTATGTGGAGTACTCAGTTATTTGATAACTGGCTACTTTTGGAACTAGAGAAGTGTCAGGCTTTTTGCTTTGAAACTATTTTATTTAAACATGCAATAATTGAGAGAAGGAACAGGGTATGGTGTCTAGAGAAAGGTGTGGATGAGTGGGGAATGAGCAGTTCTAGGCACACTGGGGAGTGGAAAATCATTTTGCAGAGGTGAAATGATTTATGAGCCTTATCTAGTATTTTTTTAAAGATAAAACTATATTCAGCACTTTTTATTTTTTGCTTTTTATAATAGTAAAGCTATTCTTGACTAAATTGCCGAACTTTTAATTTTCAGAGTGCACAGGTAATTAAATCTGTAATCAAAGCGTACCGAACTACTTTAGGTCTACGTTAGGGGGTCGGCTTGAAATTTCTTCTTTCGGTTTATCACCTCCTGCAATTGCTCTGAGGCTGCTGCAGCTTTGTTTGCACAGGATTGCTGCTGAGAAAAGGCATTTTCTGGGTGGCTGCTGAGCCCAGGCAGAGCTGCAGCCCCGGCTCAGGCACTCAGTGACTTCAGTCCTGGCTTTTCCTCCCAAAGCTGCCTTGATTCTCCCCAGCCCAGCTGCTTCCACAGCCTGGGCTGTGTTTAATACATCACAAAGTTTATCTGAGTGCACAAAGTCCCTTTCCAAGGCTTTTAATCTGCAAACTGCAGGAGAGTGAGGCTGGAGCAGCCCTGGAGTTCTGCATTTGAGCTGCTCCAGGAGTGGGGGAGCTGATCCAGGAAAAAGCTGGGATGCACCTCACTGTATTGGCAATAAAACCTCATTTTGCTGATGTAGCTTATTCAGAATAACTGGGTCAAACTGTGCTAAAAAACGGGGGTTTGCTGATTAAGAGTTTTTAGTAAAAGGGTTTGTAAGTCACTGGCACCTACAAATCCTTTCATCTACAAAGGGCCAAAATGGAAGCTGGGAAATTAATTTGGTTTTTTTTTTAAAAAAAAAAAGTTATCCTCTGGTAAAAATTGGAGAAGTTGTTACCAACTGTAGTAGGGAATAAAGCAGTGTACTGAATTTTTAAAAGATGAAAAATCCTGTTACATATTGTTAACGCATTGAAAACTTGGTTTTAAATATTGTTGAGAAACAAAATATTTTTCAATCCTTTCAATAAAACCTTTTTGTAAAGTTGGACTGCTCGATTCGCCCTTTGACTGGGAAGAATATAAAATTGGGAATTCCCAATCAGTTGCTTGGAATCGTGTGGGGTTTTGACACTTCTCGTGGGACGTGGCTTCTGTTTTCTGGGAATACACCCAAGGCTTCTTTGAATGTCTGATACCAGGTTTTCCTCAAAAGTCTCAGAATAATTGCTGGATTTGCTGTGCAAGTTGAAACAAATCTTGTGTACAACCAGCTGGGCCACATTAAATACTGTTGTTAAAGGCCCAATAATAGAACTCTGAGGAAAGAGATAGATCAGGGCAATGCCAGTCAAATAACCTGATAATTTAATATCCAGGGAATTTAGGATTAAAAATGGGGGGTTAAATGCCTGCGGCACGTTCTGATGACGTTCTAGACATTCCTCCCATGGAACTTGAGATTAATGATGATGTTCAAGAGTCTTTTGATTTCATAATTAATCTGTAACTCATTCCAGCAGTTGAGAGGGATGTGAGGAGATGCTTTTTGCAGTAAAGGAGCTGCCTTTAAGTGGAGTTTTTGTTCGACAAGGAGATGCCTTTTGCAGGTAAAGGAGCTGGTTTTAAATGGAGTTTTTGTTTCACAAGGCACCTTGGAAAGGGTTTCCCATCTTTCCATGCCTGGCTGGTGACAATCTCTTTGCTGTCCATGGCCAGAGCACTTTCTGTGACAGTGACACCCTGACCCGGCCATAAAACACTTCCCTCACCTCATTGTGCCCCAGCACAGCGAGAGCAGAGTCCTGCTGTGGGCCGGGCTGAGGGAAGGACTGAAAACCTTTCATTGTGATGTTTCAATGTTTCATTCTTCCAGCAGCAAGCCCCGGAGCCACTGGGATTGTGGGATGAAGTCACAGAGGCAGCTGCTGCTCTGTCAGCCCCTGCAGCCTGGCCAGATGCCATTAACCTTTCCAGGCCTCCCTTGAGCTACAGATTAAGTAGATTTGATTCAGGTTTAGGAGATCAAGATGAGAAAAATATGTATTTATAACTAAAGTTCTGATTTAGATGGCTAGGATGAGGGAAAAAAAAATGACAGCAGTTTTGATAGAATCCTTGTTAATCTCCCTAATCAGCTGTAATGAGTTTTTTAATTTTAATTGCTTTTTGCAGTGTCCAGCTGCCTGCAAATAAAGCTGGGTGTGAAGAGAAGTGTCATGGCAATGTCCACAGCACCCATGAATTCCAGTCCCAACCTCTTCCCTATTCAGTTTTCTAAGGAAATTCCCATTGAATTGGTGCTGTTCCCTGTGGAATAATTATCCATACACAAACTGTGCTTGTGCTTTATTAAAAAATAGCCAGTAGTTAAAGGTTCCAGTCAATAAAATACCAAACTTTTAAATTACAATATTAAAGGCTTATATGTAACAGTCCCACTGGTATGAAATGGCACCTTGGTTACACTGAGGGAGGGGTGAGGTTACAGGGACTTTTCATGTGTAGCTGGGGGGTTAAAAAAAAAAAAAAAATCAAATATTCTGAAGCCAGAGGAGGAAATGGAGCCCTAGACAGGGGACACCACTGTCACCAAACCACCAGTAGTAGATCCAAGCTGGGAAATGATGGCAGCACAGTCCCCCTCTGGAGTCAGGTCCAGAAGGTGGGTGTGCAGGTTTCCTTCATTGTCTCTCCAGGCAAAAAGCGTTGAAAGGAGCAACATTCCCCACTCACATGCAGGTGGGAACCCCCTGTGCTTCCAAAGCAGCAGCAGCAGCAGGAAAAGGAGTGAAAGGTGCTTGGTCCTGTCAGCAGGATCAGCTGGGAACTTCCCCAGCACATTTTGCTTTTTAAGCTCTGTCCCACCTGCACTGCTCCCAGAAATGTGTGACACCTTCCTGAACCTCCTCCATCCTGGGAAAGTGACCCTTTATTGCCACCCTGGGGTGGCTCCACTCTGTGAGAGCTGCAGGAGGAGCACAGGGATGCCTCAGGAGTCGATCCTTCCATAGGAAGAAAACACTGTGGGAAGAGAAGAGGGAGCTCAGTCAGCAGCAATGCAGGGGCTCAGTGACCCCCAGGGAACAGCTTTGGCTTGTGTCACATCTCTGGCTCCCAGGTCCCTTTACTGTCTCTGTATTTTACAGTGTGACAGAAATACTGCGAGTAGACAGAGATTTGCTCACACGGGTGTGATCCTTTGGACAGCAGCAGTTCTTGCTCAGGTTGGCAGCAGGTTTTCCCTTCTTTAGGGAAAAGCCACATCTGTTCCACCCAACTTCTGAGCTTTGGCAGTAATTCTGAGGCTGCGGAACTGCTTGATTGCCTTTTCCTGGGATTATCCCTGAGGATTTTCCTGACTGTTTCCCTGTGCCAGACCGGGCTCCACCCTTCCCAGAGAGTTTTTGGGGTACTTACTTCTCTCCCTCAGCCCCTGCCCGAAGCTGCGGTAGACGTGAACCAGAGCCCAGAAGAGAACAGATTTTATTGCGACAGAAATGCAGGAGCCGGTGATGAAAGCAGCCTCCAGGGTGTAAGAATTGCCTTTGCCCCACTCCCTTATCACCTGCAGGGAAAGGAGACACGAAACCATCACCACCTGCTGCCACAAAGCCTCCGAGCCACACCACGCACTGAATTTCTGAGAGGAGTCACCAGGTGGTAACTGGGGGAAAAGAAAAAAAAACCCCAACTGGTCACTTTGAAATCATCTCAAGTTCTCTGATTTTATGATCTACAGACAGTGTGGAGTCGTGCTGTGCTCTGCCAGCTCCAACAGGCTGGGAAGGATATAATGGGAAGCTCCATTTGATAAATGGATCCTTGAGGCTGTGGGTGTGAAGGATGAGAAGCACTGGGCACTCTCAGCATTCCTGCCCTGCCCAGGATGAACAGCCTGGTTTCCCCTTGCTCTCCTCTCTCCTCACCTCCTTTCACACATCCTGTGGGAGTTGCCCAATGATAAAAGTTTTATCAGTGTAACAGAGCCAAAAATGTGCCCCAAACTGGAGTTTGTTGGGCTTGCACTGCCTTGTTTTGGCTACAAACAGGATCCACAGCTGTGGGTGCTGCCTAAGAAATTCTTTAAAATACAACAACCGAGCCCTGGTCAAATGCTCTGGCACCACCTGAGGCTTGTTGTGAAGGAGGGGAGGCATTTTTGAGGAGTTGTGCATCTTGAACAAGATTTTGTTTCATCTTTCCCTTGTCATTCTTTGCAGGGACTTCCAGAACCTCTCCCTCAGATCAGTTCGAGAGCAGCTTGACTTGGTCCCTGTCCTGAAAAGTTGATCCTGCAGAGGCAGGATGGGCTCTGCTCTCTCTAAATCCAGCAGGAGCTGCAGGGAAGGGCGGAGGCAGCACCTTTGCACCCTGAGGAGGATGAGGGTGAGACCCCAGCCTTGCTCCCCTTACCGTGTAGAGCAGGTAGATGAGATAAACCACCTCAGGCACGTTCTGAATCAGAAATACCCACACCAGAGGTTTCAGCTCCTTTAAAATCTGCAAAGCAAGATGACAGAAATACAGCTTTTTAAGTAATTGCTATATATTCTATGAAAGCTGTATATTTTTCATAGCATTTCCTGTATTGGTTAAGCTGAGTTCTCAGTTTTAGCTTTGCTCTCCCCTTCTCTGTGTTTTTTAGGAGGAAATTCAGCCTCTGCTTTCCCCTGGGCTGGGCCAGGAGTGATGATGACCTTTTCTCTCTGGGCACACTCAGATTTTCTCTAGCAGCTGAATGTTTTCATGGGTAACAGACTGAAAACTCCCTGTGACTTTTTCTCCACCTTTCTTTTGACTACAGAGAAGTGCAGTCACTGAGGAGTGAAATGTGGGAGAAGCAAGTGGATTAAGTGCCAGGAGAATTTAATTTCACAATTCACCCAAGGCCTTGGGAAAGAAGAAAGGGACTGCAGCAGCCCTGGGCTGGGAGAGGTCTGAGCAAAGGAAGGAAAAGCAGCTGAGTCTCTGGGGGTGAGAGCTGTGCCAGTGTTAGGATTGGATTTGATGCATCTGAGCAGCACCAGATTCCCCCCAAACCCAAAACTGATGTGTTTTAAAAGCACAATTTTAGCAAGGAAAGCCATCAAAACACACAGGAAGCTGTATTTCAGCTGTCAGGAATTTGTGTGAATGACTAAAGCAAATACCCCAGGAGCCTGAAACAACATCCACCCCCAAAAACCCCTAAACTCCTTCCTGGTAATAAAAAACTCACTTATCTGATGTACTTTGGCCCTGATTCTGCAATCAATCATTCTTGGAACAGAGGCTCAAGATTTCAGAGGACGTTCAGTCTGACATGAAAAACGAAATTTCAAGTTCACAAATCTTTAGGTTAACCTGGAAACTGTCCCTGAGCTTTGAAGGAGATGCCCCAGTAAAGGACCCCTCATCTTTCTGGCGTGGTTTGCTAAGGATTTAAGGCCTCACTGTGTCTGTAGCACTGTCATAATTTGGGGGACTGCTCCCAGTGCCACCCAGCCTTGGCAGAGAGGCAGAAATATTGAAGACAGTGTGATCCTCCAGATTTCACTGAAGTGATCAAGGACTGAGACTAAAACAATGTCCCTCAGAACAGCACAATGACAACCTGACTTTCCTGCTTCACTTCCTGTGCTCAGCTCAGACCCAGATTTAGACAAAACCTGGCTTCACTATTGTCAGTGCTCTGCTTTCTCTCCATCCTGGCTCCCTTCCCTGAGCCTGTGGGAATCCCTCAGGGTGAGGCTGGGCAGTGCCAGGGGCTGTGTGTCCCCTGTGTCCCCTGCAGCTGGACACTCACTGCAATGATGCCCACGGTGACCTTGAGGCAGCCCCAGACGACGCCCGTGGCTGAGATGATGTTGTGCAGCAGGGTCACCTCGTGCAGGCTGATCAGGAGGATGCACAGGCACAGCTGGGGGAGGAAAACATTTGGTGAAATCATTTTTGGACATTGTGCAGCCCCACCAAAAAAAAATATCTGCCACAAACTCCCTGCAACAGCAAGTTGGGCACGGGTGTCAAAGGTGAAATCACTCCTCAAACAAGGACAGAGGTGCTTCCCTGTATAACAGCAACCACAAAGGACAGGGAGAGCAGATAAAGCAAAGTAATGCAGCAAAAAATAAGGATGAGGGGTGTTTACAGAACTAACAGGTCTTGGGGTGACTTCCCCCATCTGTAACTTCATTTTCTGTCACACTGGCCTGCTGGTCAAGTTCCCCCCTCCCAGCCCAGAGTCATTTCCTCAAAGCAGGAGACTGGAGCCTGAGATGGGCAGGAATAACCTTGCTTAATTTAGGTGGGTGGGAGCTCCTGGATGCAACTCTTTTTTTTAGGGATAAACTTCCCAAAAAATAAGCTGCAGTTCTCCTTTCATGCAGGACAACCACAAAAAAACATTTTGGTTCATTTTTATGGAATTTAGCTAAGCTAAGGCAAACACATGGAGCTACAACCATTATTAAGTTAATACAATAAAGGTAAGAGAGAGGATTGCTCTTGGAAAGGAATAATCCAACTCAGCCAATCAATAAGAGGGGAAAAAAGGGAATCTGGGGGCCAGAGCTCTGTACCTGTGCCTGCAGATCAAAAGTGAGCATGGAAAAGCAGAGGTTGAGCATGAAGTACTGGGACTGGAGGCTCTCCAGGGCACCCCCCACCCGGAATGCCATCATGGACTGGCTCTGGATGAGGATCAGGGCACACACCACATCAAAGGAGCCCACCAGCAGGATCAGCACAAAACGGGCCTGGGGGAGAGAAACCACAGCAGGGACAGGCTGGGACTGCAATCCAGCTGGGAATACAGGCAGCAGCAACAGAATCTTCACAGGGACTGGTTCTGAGCTTCCTGGTGGAACAACAACACCACCTTTCCTGTGGGCCTGGTATTTCTGGGTCTGAGAGATTTTAGCCTGCCGTGGGCCTGGCATTTCTGGGTCTGAGAGATTTTTAGCCTGCTAGGAGCTGCTGACTTTTCCCAAGGAAAAGTTTCTCAAGAAAGCTTCTTCTCTAAACAATCTCGGCGAACAACTCTCCTTCCTCAGAACAATCTTTCTCCAGGGGGTGTTTTGCTGTTTCTCTGGTTTAACCCATGGGGTCAGAGAGGTGTCGTTCCTATTCACCCCAATCCTGTTAAGTCTGTATCAGAACACCTTATAAAAGGTAGTAAAAATTAAACAATAAAACTTTTTTTCTATGCTCTTTGCCTTCTGAAATATTTGAAGTCTCTCATCTTTCGTGTCCTGCAGCAACACCTTTCCCACTGGGGACAGGGGGTGTTCTCAATGCTGGATTTGCAGAGTTCCAGGAGACACAGGTTTGTGTCTGTTTGTATTTTCTTTGCTGGAATTAACACTCAATCTCTCCTGCTTTAAGGATGGTCAAAATGGCAAAACTTCCTTAAATATGAAAATATTTATAACTAGAAATGATTCTGGCTCAGGAAGCAGAGTTACTGTAACCCAAGTTAGAGTAGTTAAAAAAAACCCCTAATAATACTTTTCATATTTATACCAGGATTTACTTTGAAGTTCTTGTTTAATATTTAAACTGATGACTTGGCTGTGCATGTTCAAAGTAACCTGCATTTCTTTTATTGCCTGTTCCTTATTGGCCCAACCAACCCAGTCTGCTGCAGATAAAGTGTGTTTAACTGAGTGGCCAGTTGATAAATAAACTTAATTAGCAAAGCTGCTTTCCCCCCCCTGTCCCTTGCTTGGCTGCCACCTCTCCTGCTGAAGAGTAATTTTTGGATGACTTCAACTTTCTTGTTGAGAAAAATGTGATAAAAAGAAAGCACTTCCTGGAAGCACAGCAAGTGGGAATTTAACTCCAAACCTTAGTAAAACCTCCAGTAACAATCCTTTAATAAATTTTACTGCCACGAAATGCAAACAAGATAACCTGGAGTGGCATTATTGCATCTTTTTGTTTCCTTGCAGGTTCCCATAAATCTCACGTATATAAATAAGACAATAAAACACGAATGAGATAATAAAATAATAAAAATCGTGAATAATATATGAATAAAATATATTATATTAAAAAGTATATATGTGGATAAAATAAATATATTAGATATACAACTACAATAGTATATGTTATATATTATATATAGTGATGTGTATTAATAATAATTAATATAGATATAATTTGAGGTTTATATATATAAAACCTGCTTTACCACAGACCCCTTGCCTTCCCAATGATGGATTTTCAAACCCAAATAGTGAATAATATATGGATAAAATAAATATATATAAAAGTGTATATATGGATAAATAAATTAGATATACAAGTATAATAGTATATGTCATATATAATATCTAGTGACATGTACTACTAATAATTAATATTGATATAATTTGAGGTTTATCTATAAAATTTGAGGTTTATATATATATATATAAAACCTGCATTACCACAGACCCCTTGCATTCCCAATGATGGATTTTCAAACCCAAATAGTGAATAATATATGGATAAAACAAATAAATTAGATACACAAGTATAATAGTATATCTTATATATAATATCTAGTGACGTGTATTAATAATAATTAATATAGATATAATTTGAGGTTTATATACATAAAACCTGCATTACCACAGGCCCCTTGCCTTCCCCGTGGTGGATTTTCAAACCCAAGCAGTGGGGGGGAAGGAAAAGCTGCCCAAAGGCAGGAGACTGACCAGGAGTTTTGGCTTCTGCTGGGCAGGGAGCACGGTGAAGTTGATGATGGAGCGCAGCATCACCAGCAGGATGGAGAGCACGAACACAACGAGCTCCTGGCGGTTCTCCTGCAGGATGCCCCTGCTCACATAATACACACAGAACACTGGGGAGGAGAGGGGAGGTCAGTGCCAGCTCAAACAGGGGGCAAAAATCCCCAATTCTGGAGCCCAAAGTGTCCCTGAGGCTCCCTGTCTTTGTTTTTACCAAGGAAGTAAGATTCACCCTGGAATCAGGTAGTTAAAATCCTCCCCGCTGTGTTTAGCACACGAGAAATAAAATAATTAGTGAGTTTTTTATTTTTAGTTACTTGTGAAATAACAGGGTGCAAATGGCAGTGTATTATCCAAACTGGCAGCTGGGCTGGGTCATTCTATGAATATCACACTGTCCAGCTGTTTATTTCAATGGAATGAAATTGAATGAAACAGCACCATTTTTATTGAAGAACTGAAGTAAAATCATCTTCCCAGAGTAATTCAGGTGACTAAAAAGCAGTTTATTACTCACACACACCCTCCACAGTGCTGCCTGTGTGGTCTGGCCACTGCACAGGGTTTGTGTGTGGAACTGAACATGGACTGGATACACTTTATTTAAGTGTGGCAATTTTGAAACCTCCCACCCTGCAAACTATAATCCAAAAAAGAACCAGGTCAGCACAGGCCTGAGTTTTATTTCTGTAAAATACATCAAGCTGTCACTGTGAATTTTATGCTTTTTTGGTAAAACTTAAATAAGGCTTTGTCCTTTCACAGGACGCTGCTGCAAACACGGGTTAATTCTTACCACAGCCAAAATAACAACAAATTTTCTCTTTCCAAAGCACTGATCCCTTAATTCCACACATCAGCTCACTCACATTTGCTGGAACGTGAGGACAGCACTGAACAAATTTTCTAATGAAATAATGATTTCATTCTCTCTAAAAAAAAATCCTCCAGTGAATGAACTTCCTTTTGCACTGCCCTTCCCAGGGACTGAGAAAATGGAAAATGATGGGCGAATTACAAAGTGAGTCATATGATTTTCCTGGACATGACCTCAGGAAGACCTGAAAGGCTCGAGATGGTATTTCCTTGTTTTGCAAATTCAGCTGGCTAAATCCACAGAAATCTCTGCAAATTTGAAAATGAGCTCTTTTTTGATCATCAAGCTTTTTGCAGAGATGGCACATGCACATGAAATTTCCTGAAATGCTTGCGTTTATTATTTTCATGTTGATTTCTGTTTAATACAAATGGACCCAAGAAGTTTCTGCTGCAGCTCTGATTGGAAATACTCAAGGAAAAAAGCTTGGAGTGTGGACACCTGAATTCCCAGCATATTATGCCTCAGACCATTAAAATAGGAACTGGTGAGTCCTTCTGGCATAGCTGAACACCCAGTATCTCTTCCATAAGAAATTTCAGTTGCTGCTTAATCACATTATTATTATTTTCATCGTGATTATTATTATTTTCATTATTTACTCCATCCAAACTGGGTTTCTTACCAACTCCAACCAACTGAATGAAGGAAATGGTGAAATCCTCCTCAGTCTGGCGCACCAGTGTCTCTATGGTCAGCCCTATGACACTCAGCAGGGACAAAATAGTGACACAGAAGTAGATCTTCACAGGGAATGACAGCTCTGAACATGGTTTTATCTGTAAAGGGAGAAAATTCTTTAACACATCACGCAGAATAAACTCGCTGCTGTTCCTAAAAATCACGTTTGAGGTGAGTGGGGGAAATGAGACTGCAGGGAAAAGGAAGAGAAACTCCACGACTGGATTGAAATTCTTGAACTGCTGAGGAAGGGAGAAGTCTAACTTTATTTCATAATTAATCCCAGCCTAGATTGCCCTGGTTTATACCCACAGCCCGTGTTTGTGCCTCACAGGTCCATGGGGTTATAATCCACGACATGGAGATGGCCAATGCCCACATACACACCTGTCAGTGCATGGAAATAACATTTTCCCACACTTTTAGTTTTAGAAAACTGTAAAGGCAGAGTCAGAGTTCTTAGTAAGGCAAACTCCTTATTTTCTTTTATTAAAATACATCGGGTGGAGCAACATCCTGGCAGGAATTTAACACTGGGTTTGTTCAGCTGGAGGGGACTGAGGGGGAGCTCAGGGGCTGCAGCTCCTCCTGAGGGACAGCTCCGATCTCTGCCCCGTGACAGGGCCCAGGGAACGGCTGGAGCTGGGCCAGGGGGGTTTGGGGTGGATTTTGGGAAAGGTTCTTCCCTCAGAGGGTGCTGGGCACTGCCCAGGCTCCCCAGGGAATGGGCCCCAAGGCTGCCAGAGCTCCAGGAGCTGTCAGGGATGCACAGGACAGGATTTGGGGGTGTCTGTGCAGGGCCAGGAGCTGGATCCGTGATCCTGAGGGTTTCTTCAGGTTTCTTCTGTCACAAGCCTCGGCGTGCGGACACCCGACCTCCCTGATCCATCTAACTTCAGAGGCGGATTTGAGCCATGTTTTTCCATCTCCCCCAACGCAGAGAAACGCGGAGGACACCGCCAAGCTGCCCGCAGCAGCAGCAGCAGCAGAGGTGTACTCACGGGGCCGCAGGGCGTGGGGATGAGCTGCCGGTGCCGCGGGGTGAGGTTGGGCAGGTTCGGCCCCGCCGGAGCCGCGGCGCCGCTGCGGGAGAGAGAGCGGGGCCGTCAGGAGGGGCCGTACCACCCCCACAGCGCGGGGGGAACCGCCCACGGCCCCCCATCCCCAGCACGGGCGCCTCCAGGTGAGGCACGGGGGGAGCGCGGGGAGGCGCCCCCGCGCCGCGCGTGGTGCGGCCCGCACCGCCCGTACCTGCCGTCCATAGCGGCGGCCGCGCGTCGCGTCCCGCCCCGGCGGTGGGCCCTACATGGCTGCCGAGGGGTCCCGGGGCGCTTCCGGGGGCCGGCGCCGGCGTCACTTCCCCGGCACGGGCGGGAAGCGCTGCCTGGGCTCCTCCCGGGCGGCGGGGCCGCGGCGCTCCCGCCCCTCCGCCCCGGGGGTCCCCCTCAGCGCTGGGCATCCCGCCCGGCTCCATGGAGGGGCGGCCCGCCGCGAAGCGCTCCGCGCGGTTCTACCCGGCTGTGCGTGCCCCGTAACCTCCTTCTGCTTTGCTTGGTTTCCTCGTGGTTTTGGTAAAATGGCCTCCCCGCCGGGCCGGTGACAAAGGGGCGAACCCGGCGCTCGGCTCCGCGGTGCCCGGCCAGCCCGCGGGGCCCGGCGCGGCCGGACCCGCCTCTTCACCCCCGGGCTCCGGGCACGGCAGGGGATGGGCGGCCGCTGCCCGGTGTTGCCGGAGCTCGGTGTTACCGGCGCCCTGGGAGCGCCGGGGCTGCCGCAGCAGCGAGCGGGGAGCGCAGGTGCCGGCCGGGATGCGCTGAGGGCTCCGGGGATGGAGAGAGGGAAGGGCGGGAGCGGCGGGCGCTGCCGCAGAGGAGGATCCCGAGCCGGGCCTGGGCAGGGGGATGGCGGTGCTGAAATCCCCTGGGCCCCAGGGCTGGGTCGGAAGGGCCGCGGTGCTCCCGGGGAAGCCCGCGGCGGTGCGGGGGATGATGCTCCGGGAGCCGCGGGCACCGGGACACGGGCGGGAACGGGAACGGACTGCGGGGAGCCGGTTGGGAATGCGGAGGGAAGGCTCTGGCAGTGGGTGAGCAGAAACACAGCTGGAGTGCCACGAAGTGCTGAGCTCTTTCAGCGTCTTCTGCTGTTGTATTTGTGGTGTTTGCAGCGTCTTGGATGCTCTCGTTGGCGTTAGCGAAGCAGCGTTAGTGAGCGAGGCTCACCCAGGGTGCTGAATTCGGTGCATTTGCTGCACAGAATTGTGCAGAACTGAGGCTCGCTCAGGGTGCTGAATTCGGTGCATTTCCTGCCTTGGGAGCAATGTTTGAGTGACCTTTTGCGTAACAGATGAAGGGTCACGGACACAAACATTTTTCACCCTCCGACCAGCCTTAGCTTCTCAAACCCTTGCAACATATTTGAGCTTTAGTTTCTATTTGTGCAAAGCCGGCTGTCTAAAGTTCTGTGTGGATATCTTTTTCACCCGAATACATTGTTACTGGACTGTAGTTAAGGGTTGGAGGAGATACAGGGAGTGTGAGAGGCACTCACGCTGCTGGTTCTTGTGAGCTGGAAGATCGAGTCTTTGTGAGTAATCCAAGAGAAACAACTGCCAACCACTGCCACGTTTTCATCTGTTGGTAAACATCAGCTGCTCGTTGGCCTTGAGGGAGCAAGACTGAATTAGTTCCAGATGGAGAACTCTTTCAGCCCATTTAGACTTTCCAGTTGATTTAAGCCAGCAGGTCAGTAATTTAGGGGAGTAGTTTTGTGCTTGTTTGCTGTTCTGCTTCCTGCCATGTGTGTGATCGGTGATATCAAATCTGATATCGCAGCGCTGCTGAGGGTGGGGCTTTGGTTGTGCTTAATTGGTCTTGGTTTTAATTAAGTTCTATAAACAGAAAAGGTATTTTAAAAGATATGATAATCAGCTATTTTGAATGTAGAGGCATATTTTTTAATGACCTGGAAAAGGAGGAGGAGTCAAGAATCCATTTTCCTTAACAAATTCTCTTGGAGAACGTGTGTCTTTTTTCAAGGTTTTGTCTTAAACAGGGTTACCACGAGTTTGTGGTTTAATGTGACCGTGGCAGAGGGTCCCATACCTCAGTGTGCTGCTGGCATGAATTCCTGGAAAAATGGGGAGAGATAAGGGCACAGGGATGGAAATGTTCAGTGCATGGCTGTAGTAACTAGAGAATGTGAGGAATGGAAAACGTCACTGTGAAGTAGCTGCTGTGTAGGATACTGAGACTGACACGAGATATTTAACTCCTCAGTACCTCTTTATGATTTATTTGAGATGCCATTTGACGTTTTAAAAGCATTAAAAATCAAATCTTAAAGAAAACAGAGTGAACTGCTCGCAAAACCAGGGCAGGTGCAGTGGGTCTTGTTACAGCTCTTCTATTTCTCTTGCCATTGATTATGAGAGGAGTAAAGATCACAGGGTGGATTTGTTGTTCCCTCTGTTCTGCTACTGTAACTTGCCACATTTTGTGGAATTTGTAAAAGAAAAAAGCTCTGGTTGCAGATAATTTATTGCCTTTTGCTGCCGAGTCTGTTAAAAAGGCTTTAAGAATGAGTTGCAAGTGCTAAGATTGAATTGCAAGGTATAGCAAAATGAGGGAAGATTGTATTATTCCCATGTAATTAAATGGATAACCACTCTGGAAAGCTCTTGGACATATTTCCCTACTTTTTTCACCTGGATACATTTTCCAGGGTAACCCTGTGATTACTGGGAGTTCCAGCCTTTGATTATTGATCTCTTTAACTCAGGTTGATAACAGGTTAATTAGTACTGAGGGCAGAGGTTCCTGCTTGGATTTGCTGGGTCGGGAAGATGTTTCTGGGGAGTGTTTAAAGACAGACTGATCAAAGATCAAAGACACTGGAGAATCTGGAAGAGGATTAGTTATAATTGGAAAGGTCACGTTGAGGTGCTCCAGAGGAAAAAGGACATAAAAACACAAGGTCTGGTGGGTGTGTGTGTTTTATTTTAGAATAAAAAAAACCTCAAGATAAGTTCTTGTTGCTTATCTTGGCATGAAGACATCAGGAGTTCAAAATCTGTCCTGGAGGATTACAGAAGCCTCTTTATCCTTCACAAAGTGCAGGTGAGCTGTGCTATCTTCGCTGCACCAGGGGCGTAAATGTCACACGTGGGTTTTTTTCTTTTTTTCCCTCTTAGGCAGCAAACATGGAGCAGCCCACATGAAGAAAGCGTGTGGAGTTTATATTCCTGCAAGATGTTCTTTGGAGAGGACCAAGCCCTGTTTTCCCAGGCCCCTGGGAGATGAAACGTTGACCAGATGAGATTTTTGTTTCCACAAGCGCCGTGTCAGCGTCGCTTTGCGTGAAGGACAAATTTTCATTTCTTCACCTCACCATGTCGGCCGGGACAAACGCCCTGACCCCGGAGGCCCCGAGTCCTCCCCAGCTGGAGGAGAAGCCAAAGGGAAAATCCCTCTTCCAGCTGGGCTCACTCTTTGCTAACAGGAGTGAGAAATTCGTGATTGCTCGCAGTGACAGTTTGCCAGAGGAGAACGTCCTGAAAATCACAATCACAGAGACCACGGTCATCGAGTCCGACCTGGGCATCTGGAACTCCCACGCTCTCATCTACCTCACTCTGTGGTTTTTCTTCAGCTTTTGCACTCTGTTCCTTAACAAATACATCCTGTCCTTGCTGGAGGGAGAGCCCAGCATGCTTGGTACCCTGCTTTTCCTCAATTCCACGGAGAGATTGATTTATTTTACTGCAATGGGAGCTCCAAAAGCTGCCAGAACTCCTGGAGCATTTGGATAATTTGGGGGTTGTTGGGGTGTCTGTGCAGGGATAAGAGTTGGGCTGGGTGATCCCTGGGGGTCCCTTCCAGCTCAGGATATCCTGTGATCCTGTGATTGATAATCCCAGATCGTCCCATATAAAGATGAAGGAGAGAATGGTTCAATTGGAGTGAAAAACGCTCGGTTTGGAAGGTGTGGGGAGGGATCTTGGGGCTGGGAACTTGGGATTTTGGCTTTTAAAGTGGTTTCTGGCACTGTCCTTTCCTCCACTTACCGAAAGATGAAATTTTGCTCCTAGAGGAGCTTTAAGCGGGGGGGTAAAAGTAATTTTTTTTGTTTTCTGTGTTGAAGGGTTTAACAAAAAGTCAGATTTTGAGGAAATTGGTGGTTTCCTGAGCTGTGCAATGCAAGAGTTGCTTTTGGTGATTCTCTGTTATCCAATTGCCATTTTAGTTCTTTTTTTTCTTCTCAAGGGGCAAACAAAGAGCAGTTTATCTGTGAACCAGGTTTATAGATATTTAGTTTATTGTGCTGCCTTGCTTAGCTGTAGAAGCAAAGGGCTTTTGTGAGAATGTATCAAATATACTCGGTGTTTTCTTAACTCTGCCAAAAATACTGCACGAAATTTTCTCATGGAAGTTGATTTAATTGTGTTGCAGCTTGTGATGTGACTTATTTCCCCCCTCTGCTCCTCCTCCAGGTGCTGTTCAGATGCTTTCCACCACCTTCATCGGCTGCATCAAGATGTTTGTCCCGTGCTGCCTGTACCAGCACAAAACCCGCATCTCCTACCCGCCCAATTTCATCATGATCATGCTCTTCGTTGGCTTAATGAGGTAAATGGGGAAGATTTCCTGCACTGCCTTTGCCAGTGTTTGTTGTTTTTCCAAGCCAAAGTCGTGTTTTCGTGTCTCTTTGCCTTTTTGTGAGGTGGTGTTTGGATGTATTTCCCTACTTTTTTCACCTGGATACGTTTTCCAGGGTAACTCTGTGATTGCTGGGAATTCCAGCCTTTGATTATTGATCTCTTTGGAGTATTCCCCTTTCCTCCCACCAAGAAATATCCCAGGATAATCTTATTTTTATTCTTCTTGTTGTTGTTCCTTTTCCCAGCTGTCAATTTTTTGGCTGCTTTGCCTTCCCACCTCATTTCCCATTTTTTTGTCAGAGCAAACTTCTCTTTCCTTTTACTTTCTTCCTGCTCTCTTTTGAGGCTGATATTTGTTTTAGTGCATTCATATTTATCAGCCTTTGGCCTCAAAAGCGATCCAGGCTATTAAAATTTATCTTTTGAAAAGTAAATATTTGCTGGGTGCTGGGATTGTATCAGTTTGTGGTCGAGCAGGGAATAAAAATGCCTGGTTTTGTTTCCTCTACCCTGCAAAACTGATAAAGAATATCAAGTAAGCGATAAATCCAATTAATTTCAGGGTTTAAACTGTGCTAATTTTATAGCATATCTAATTTATACTAAAGATGGATAACTGCAGATAAAGTTTCCTCGGTGAATTACTGCTTCTCACAAGATTTTCACTTTTCTAACTGAGCCTGTTGAAAACTTTGGCTTTAAAAATGGCAACTTGAACCACTTGGAGTGTGTTAAAAAGTAAATTTGTTTTCTGGAAATCCACTCTGCAGCCAAAGGCATTCCACAATTGCCCAAGGCTGCCTTTATTTGCTTTAAATAAATAATGTTTAAGCCAAAGCTGAAAGAAACAGACCTGACCTTGCAGGTGCAGGAGAGATCACAGTGCAACTTTTTTTATGCTGTGTGTNTTTTTTTTTTTTTTTTTTTAATGGCCACGGTCCAAGAATGGCCATTAAAATATAATAAATGCAGCTGGAAGAATCAGTCTGAACGCAATGAGTTTGTAGAATTAAAAGGGTTTGGTGTCAGGGGAATTGTTATTTTTCCTGAGGTGGTTTTATATAACCGAAGTTCAGTGTGGTCCTTTTTTCTGGCCGTTCAGAATTTCAAATTCTCTTAAAATTCAGAGTGAGATGCATTAAAAAATGCAGCAATTAAAGTGAGTTTGGGCCTTTTCCTCTGCAGGATTGCTGGTGAATCTGTCCCTGATCCCTGTGATGGGAGGGCTGGCTCTGTGCACAGCCACTGAGATCAGCTTCAACATCCTGGGCTTCTCTGCAGCTCTGTCCACCAACATCATGGACTGGTGAGGCACCACCACAGCTCTGGGGATACTAAAAAAGCAATTAATTTCATTAGGAAAGAAAAGGAAATTGTTTAACAGAATTCATTCTGTGCAGTGTATTGAAATGTTGGTATTGAAAAGGCATTTTTAAAGAATTATTCACTTTCTCTTTCCTATCTAACAGCCTTGTCGAGATTAAATAATAAAACTTCATTAGATCAAACTCCTTTTTGGACTTGTAGAAAACATTTCCCCCATCTGAGGATTGATTGATTTATCCTAACTAAAATACAGCTAATTGGTGGGTTTTAAATATTTTTAAATTTTATTTTTTTTTTCTTCTCTAGTTTGCAAAACGTCTTTTCCAAAAAACTGCTCAGTGGAGATAAATACAGATTTTCGTAAGTATTCCAAATGTTTCAGCTTTGGTTACATTAGGGCTGCCTAAAGAAACAGAATATTTGTCATTATATTGCACCAGAAGGGGTAAATCTGATCAGCTCTGTCATTTTATCAGGGTCAGGAAACTCCCCTCAGCTCCCACTGCAAGTTTCATTATCAGCAACAGCTCCCAGGAATAAATATTTAAAAACAGAAATGTAAATACACTATAAATATGTAAATAATTAGACATGGTTTATATGATTTTCCATATTTGTAAAATATTCACTTAATGCAAATATTTTAAAAATAAATTTTAGAAAATATAATTAAACCCCCCAAAAAATAAGATTTTCAGAGCGATCCGTAACCATCCTTAACCTTGTTGGGTCTGCAGAAAGCAACTTTTTAACTCTGAAACTTAAACCAGGAGTAAAGTCTTGTGCTAAAAACCACTTTTAATAATAGGTTTGTATTTTACCATGAGATAAAAAGCTACTTTTGGGGGGTTTTTTGTGCCTTTTAGCTTCAGTCCCTGAGAGCAAACCTCTCTTTGCTTTGGAAAGGAAAGTAAAAATAATTTCAATTTTATTTTTTCTCTTTGTAGAGCCCCAGAGCTTCAGTTCTACACAAGTGCTGCTGCTGTGGTGATGCTTATTCCAGCTTGGATATTTTTCATGGTAATTTGAATTCATTATTTTAATGAATTTAGGGTTGTTTTTTAATGAATTTAAGATTTGGGGTTTTTTTATTGTGAGCAGAATGTGCAACAATGGTTATTCTCAAATTTTACCTTTTATCCTTCCCATCTTTTTAAAATCAGCCTGAAATACAATTCATCCAATGTTTGCAAGAGATTGGGGGAATAAAGAAGGGAAAATTGTAAAAGAAATCATTTAATATAGACATGAGTTAATCCAAAAAGCCTGAGTTTATCTCAGGATTTTTGGGTTCAAATCATGATTTTGTCTGAGTGCATTTGAGGTTTGAGATAAAGACTTACAAACAAAATCTGGAATTTTTGTTGATATTCATGTGGTGTAGAGGAATATTAACTCTGTGAGAGCAAATTTTTTTTTTTGAGAAAAAAACTACAGGATCTAATCATCTTGTATGTTTTAGGTTTTGTTGGGCTAAAATTTAAATGTAAAACTCCACCTGCTTCTACCAGCTGGGTGAAAAATCACTTTTAGATTTTTCTCATGAACTAAACCTTTAAATTCCTTTTTTTTTTCTTTTTTTTGCCATTTAGGACGTGCCTGTGATTGGGAAAAGTGGGAGAAGCTTCAGCTACAACCAGGATATTGTGATTCTCCTCCTGATAGACGGAGTCCTGTTCCACCTGCAGAGTGTCACAGCCTATGCCCTGATGGGGAAAATTTCTCCTGTGACTTTCAGGTAAAATTGTCAGGAGCATTATTTTCTATTTTTTTACTCAGGAACACTTTTACATTCTTTGGTCAGGAACATTATTTTATACTCTTTTGTCAGGAACACTATTCAATATTCTTTTTCAGGAAAACTATTTTGTTCTTGCTTTGTCAGGAACATTATTTTCTGTTCTTTTTTTTTAACCTGCTCAGTATTTCTGCTTGAGAACCAGGCAGTAAATGTAGTGTGCAAAGAGGTGAAGGAGGAAAATCACAGGATGGATGGGGCTGGAAGTGGAATTTGAGGTGGTGTTTAAAAAAAAAAGGGAAAACTAAAGGTATTTTGCAAAGAGAGGGAATAAGGGAAATTCCAGGATGGTTTGGGGCTGGAAGTGGAATCTGAGATGGTGCTTAGAAAAAAAAGGGAAACTAAAGGTATTGTGCAAAGAGATGAATAAAGGAAATTCCAGGATGGTTGGGGTTGGAAGTGGAATGTGAGGTGGTGTTTAGAAAAAAGGAAAACTAAAGGCTCTTTTGCAAAGAGAAGAATGAGGTCAATCAAAGGATGGCTGGGGCTGGAAATGGAGTTTGAGGTGGTGTTTGCAAAAATATCTTTAGTTTTCCTTTCTTCTGAAGAGAAGAATGAGGTCAATCACAGGATGGCTGGGGCTGGAAGTGGAGTTTGAGGTGGTGTTTAGGAAAAAAGGGAAAACCAAAGGTATTGTGCAAAGAGAGGGAATAAGGGAAATTCCAGGATGGTTGGGGTTGGAAGTGGAATGTGAGGTGGTGTTTAGGAGCAAGGCAGACATTAAAGCCTGGCTGTGGGATGTGGCAGAGCCGCTGTCCCCTCACGTCCCCTCACGTCCCCTCACGTCCCCGCTGTTCCCTCATGTTCCTCGTGTTCCCGCTGTCCCCACTGCCCCTCATGCCCCTGCTGTCCCCACTGCCCCTGTGTCCCTCATGCCCCTGCTGTCCCCACTGCCCCTGTGTCCCTCATGCCCCTGCTGTCCCCACTGCCCCCGTGTCCCTGCTGTCCCTGACGTCCCTGCCGTTGCCTGCAGCGTTGCCAGCACTGTCAAACACGCCCTGTCCATCTGGCTCAGCATCATCGTGTTTGGGAACAAGATCACCAGCCTGTCGGCCGTGGGCACCGTCCTGGTCACCGTGGGGGTCCTGCTCTACAACAAGGCCAAGCAGCACCAGCAGGAGACCCTGCACAGCCTGGCCATGGCCCCACAGCCCCAGCCAGGGCCCACCGAGGACACCGAGCCCCTGATCCCCAAGGATTTGGAACCCTACCATTAATGTGGCTCCAAGGGAATCTGCCTGGATTGGTGTGGCTGTTCCTTTGAGTTCCTGGCAGGTCTCACCCAGGACTTGA
Source organism: Cyanoderma ruficeps (assembly GCA_008694505.1). NCBI lineage: Eukaryota > Metazoa > Chordata > Aves > Passeriformes > Timaliidae > Cyanoderma > Cyanoderma ruficeps. Next base: position 4,547,172 of record VZDJ01000034.1, read on the forward strand.
AGCAGGAAGGAGATGGGGAGGATCCAGGAAAGCTTTGGGAATCTGATGGCCCAAAGAGAGGACTTGGAATGTGGCAAACGTGGGGTTTGTCGTCTTTCCTCGACTGCAAATCATGTCCAAGCCTGTGTTGGTGGAAGAACTTTGGTGTCTTGTGGGAAAACAATTCTCCCTCCCCATCCAAATAATGTGAAAATGTGGCCCCACCACTGAATTCTGCTGGCAGAGGGATGGAGTTGGTGCCTGGTGGAAATTCCCGGTTGTTCTCTGCATTTCCTGCATTCTCTGTCATTCCTGTGTGGCGTAGAGATGGAAGAGGTCCAAGGAGGGGATTGTCCCACTCTGCTCTGCCCTGGGGTGGCCTCACCTCAAGCCCTGAGGGCTTTTTGGGCCCCCCAAAACCTGCCAGAGCTCCAGGAGCATTTGGACAGCACAAGATTGGGATTTCGGGGTGTCTGTGCAGGGCAGGAGTTGGACTGTGGATGATCCTTGTGGGGTCCCCTCCCACTCAGGATATTCCATAATTCCAAGAGGGATTAGAATTCCCACTTCCCTCCCAAAAAACAATTTTATAGGTTTGGTTTGAAGCAAACGATGGGGAATGAGATGTGGTGAACACCTACTGCTGACTACAAATCCAGGATTTGTAGTGGTTTTTTCTCCTAAAATGCAATGTGGAAAAATCACATTGTGATTGTTCATCGACAAAACTGAAATGCAAATAACCACACACGTACCCTGTGTAAATGGAGTGTTGAATTCAATACTTGTAGTTGCTTAGAGGTGAAAAAAAACCACTGAAAACTGTGGTGGCAAAGGAAGCAGGATCTCTGCATTTCTGTAAGAAACCGTTTTGTTGTTTTAATTTTATTTTATTATGCATGAGGAAAGAAATCGAGGGGGTTTTTTATATTATTTCTAAGAGTGCAACAAAAGGCTGCCTTTTAGAAACTCAGGGTTATGAGTCTGACCTGTGTGTAAAATATCTAATTTCTGATTATGTAAAAATATCTCAGAGGCATTTGTGACAGTTGGGAGGAATATTAACCATAAACTGAGCAAAATCTTTATTTCTGCTGCTCTTAAGTTTCCTTTTTTTCCAAGGAAATTTGTTTTTGTGGTAGATCAAAGATTAAAAGTTAACTTTCCTTTTTAAAATTCTGAAGAACAGTCATCTGTTTTGGCAAAAAAAAAAGCGCACATGTAGCTACAGAAACATTCACGTGGACTTTTTGGGAACAAAACTTAAATTAAAACGAGTGGATTTGAATAATTGCCACTCTTCTGGAAGGTTGGAGCATGGATATATAGTGGTCTGTATGGTAAAAATAATGGTTAACAGGAAGTTACCAGTGGAATTCCTGTAAAATTACATTTCCACACCTCAGTGGCTGCCTGGGGCAGATTCCCCAAAGATCTGAGGGAGGGAAATGCCAATTTTTTCATCCTTGTGGTATGTGATACGTCTGTGGTATTTTATTTTCTTTTGTAATCCTGTCACTTTTATAAAAGCTGTGGACTGTGGTGTGGAGCTCTGTGGGGTTTTTTTGTTTGTTTTCTGCCAAATACACTGAGATTTTTGAAAGTACAAGTAAAAAAAAGGAAAAAAAAAAAGAAAAGGTGTGGTTTGTGTCATATTTCTGCTTTAGGTGACAGAGATCCCAGCTCTGCTCTCACGTAAATCCCACCATCAGCTGCTTGAGGTTCATTTTAAACCCCAGCAGGTTTTTTTGCCTTTTCTGTGATCAAAACAGAGCCCTGGGAGGATTTGGAAATGGGATTTTAACCCCTGGAGAAGCTCGTGGGTGGCAGCAGAGCCCTCCTGTTCTGCTGGGCTTTGTTCCAGTGTTGGTCTCGAGTGTTTTTCTTCGCCCTCTTCTTGGCCTTTGCTTTGATTAAATTAAACCAACCAAACTCTTGGCTGTCGACTTGTAAAACCTTTTTATTCTCCAGTCAGACCAGTAAATCTTCTTTTCTCTTGTGCAAACAAGGAGTTTGGTTTTTTTGCTCTTTGTTGAGCGTTCCCGAGGGTGTCACAGCCCAGCTCTTCCTGTGCTGTGACAGGAGCAGCGCTGCCCAGAAAATTGAAATTTTTTGGGGAACATTTTAGAGTTACTGTCACTGCTTTTGTCCTGGCCACACGCAGGTACCTGTGATGAGGACAAGCTCTGTGAACTGGAGTGCAGATTATTTATTTTACATTTTTCAATACGCTCGGAGCACGTCTTCCTTAAATGTGAATTCCTGACACGCTGAGGTGCAGATGTTACAGCACTCCCTGTGTTCCTAAATTGTCATCATTTCCCATTCTGTGGGCTCTTATATGACATCATATTGTCACATTTCCAATGGATAATTACGGATCTGTGCATCTTAGGGATCATAATTAGGGATCGTAATTAGGGATCTTTGCTGTTCTGGACCTTGTCCAGTCCTTGTGTCACCTCCTCCCTGCACACTCTCACTCATTTCCATTTAGAAACCGCAGCTTTTGGTTGGAATCGCGCTTTATCCACTCGAACTCCACACTTCTATGTAATTAAACTACATTTATTATTAATTATTACTTTAATGTAATTAAATGCCACAACGCCTCCATTCCCTCCCCTGCCCGCCTGTTCGCTGGCTTTACTACTGAACAGGCACTGGAGATTAGCGAACACCCCTCTATCAGAGGCGGGAGCGGCCGGGCCGTTAAGGAACGGCTCAATCAACGCCCTCATTAACCACTGGCGTTAATTACGGCGCCGTGAGGCGGCGCTGACGTCACGGGCGCGCGGCGGCGGCCGGAAGTGACGCGTGAGTCGCGCGCGGCCGCTCGCAGTGCCCGGTGGCGGTGAGCGGGGCCGGGGGACTCTGAGGGGACACCGAGGGGACACCGCGGGCTCTGAGGGGACACCGCGGGCTCTGAGGGGACACCGCGGGGCTCTGCGGGTTGTGGCGTAGCCCCAGCGCTGAGGGCTGGCGGCCAGGGTGGGCCGGCGGGTGGCAGCGCTCCGTGAGGGCCGCGGGGCTCTTTGGCCTTTCCCCCAGGGCACGGGCGCTAAAATCCGCTTCGTTCCGCGGGGTGCGGCAGACCGGGAGTGCCACACGGGAGAGAGGCAGCGATGAGTTGGCTCGGAGTTGGGTGTTGGGGATATTCGGCAAATCAAACCCTCAGTTGTCAAGTTTTTGCTGTTTATTTCGCTAAACCAGGGAATTAGTGCTCGTTGGCTATAAGTGATGTAGTTCTCTTGTTAATTAATGTTCTGCCTTCTGTCGGTTAATTATTCTTTCACTTGTTGCACTGATTAGTGCCACGCTCAGTCTTTCTCGTTTCTTGGGTCGGTGGTCGTGCTGGAATTACCTTTTCCTCAGTGACAGCTGCTTTCAGCACTGTTGCTGAACTGGCTTTATTGTTTTTTATCCTTATCTCAGGAGTTCTGCCAGCTATCCCATAAATCCCGCATTGCTTGTGTCCTTTTCCCCCAAGCTTTGTTAACTCCCCCGAATTCTCAGGTCATAATTAATTGTGTGGCACCAAACCTTGGCCATTAACTGTGTTTTCTGTGCCCTCCAGCAGCTCCCTGAGTTCTTGGCAGAGTCTTTCCTTTGGGTTGAAAACAAACGTTTTTTGCTTCACCACAAATCAACTCCAGCGCGGCTTTACTCAAAAATAGAACATTAAGTGTTTGCACTGAAAAAAAGAAAAGGGTGTAAACCAGATTTATGTGTGGGATTTTTCAATGCCTTCTCCTTTTACAGAGGGTGGTTTTTTTAAACTCAAATGGGTGATGAAAAGGATTCTTGGAAGGTGAAGACTTTAGATGAGATTCTCCAGGAGAAGAAGCGAAGGAAGGAGCAAGAGGAGAAGGCAGAGATCAAACGCATGAAAAATGTGAGCTGCCCTTTGGGATTCATTTCAATGGAATTCTTTGCTTTATTGGTGGAAAACTGCATTTTAATGGGGTGCAGTGCCTGTATCCTGATTTTTTTCTGGGGATTTTCCTGATTTTTTCTCTGACACCTGAGTTCTTTTCTGTGTGGTCTCTAATTCTAGAGTTCAACAAAAACATGATGCTCTGTGATGGTTTCATTGCTCTTGCATTATATACTGTGCCTTGTTACAGTTATTGGTCAGAGAAGATAAATAAATTCATGTAATCCACTGGGACTTGCAGTTCAAGGAACAACTTTTAAAGGTTTTATAGAAGAACGGGTTAAAATCATTGATTTGGAATCACTTTTATGTTTGGTTTTGTGCTGCTGTGTACAAAATAATTATTGCAGGAAAAAAACCACACAATAGTTACTGCAGTTCCTCCTCAGTGATTAATTTTATCTAATTACATCCAATTAATGCACTTCAGCTCTAATTGCAGTCAAAGTGCTGCTGTCACAAATCAGTGGATTTTACAGGGGGTGACCAGTCCGGGCTGAATTTTTGAGCCAGCAATGGAAGACTTCAGTAATATTTAATTTAATATTTAATTTCATTTAATATTTAATTGGTTTTGGGTTTCTTTTCATTTTGAGCTGTACAAATATCTGGTTTTTTTTCCCCCCTCAGTCAGATGACAGGGATTCCAAGAGGGATTCTCTTGAAGAGGGGGAGCTGAGAGACCATCGCATGGAAATCACCATCAGGAACTCGCCCTACAGGAGGGAAGACTCCATGGAAGACAGGTAAGAATGAGGAAATAAACCCCAGAAAAATTGACTTTTCAGTGTACTGAGAAGAGGGTTTCAAATATCTGAAGGGAAAATCTAATTTTTTTTCATGTGAAGAAGTGGAAATCTCTTTTTTTTAGACCACAGCAGGGTAACTTTTTGAAGCACTGGTTGAGATTTAACAGCGTCGCGCTCCGGTTTGGATTTAGGGTTTAGGTGGAAATTGCCTGTAAAATGGGAATCTTTTCAAAACAAGGGAAATCTGTGGATTTCCCCCTGTCACCTCCCTGAGTTTATCCCTATCCTGCCTTTCAGGGGAGAAGAAGATGATTCCTTGGCTATCAAACCACCCCAGCAAATGTCCCGGAAAGAGAAAACCCACCACAGGAAGGATGAGAAGAGGAAAGAGAAGCGCAGGCACCGGAGTCATTCTGCAGAAGGTGCTTCTTGCCACCCTTAGAAGCTTCTTCTTTCTGGGAGTAGAGTAAATAACAATAACTCAGACTGAAGGAAACACAGCAGGTGGTTAAGACAGAGGAATTTAAACTTTTGTTATTTCTTTGGCTGTGTTTAGTGCCCTTAGGGGTGTGAGAGGACAGAAATCGATTTGGGACAGGGACACTGAGGTCACTGTTACTCCTTGAAGCCTGATAAGATTCTCTCTGGCTTCACTGAGGGAAAGACCTCTGGTCTTTGTACCTGCCAAGTTAAAAAAAAAAAAGAAAATCCTTTCTAGAGACACTCTTGTTGTCTTCCTGTCAATAACAACCATTTTCTTACTTTGATACAAGTATTCATGCAAGATCTTACAGACTTTAGGCTTTCCAACCCCCCTTTCAGGACAGGATTTTCATTTTAAGGAAACAACAGAGGTCACAGCACTAGCTTCCCATCAGTTTCACCCTCTGTGAGTTTTGCTTTGGTGAATATTTTGAGCGGTAACCCTCGGAAATTGATTTCTGTTTGTTCAAGGGAAACATGCCAGAGTGAAAGAGAAAGAACGGGAGCATGAGCGTAGGAAGAGACATAGAGAAGAGCAGGATAAAGCCCGGCGTGAATGGGAGAGACAGAAACGGAGAGAGATGGCAAGGGAGCATTCCAGGAGGGAGAGGTACATCCATCCCTCCCTCCCCTGGGGAGGGACACCAGCAGCTGCCTCCTCTGAGCATTTGTTGTTGTGAAATGACCAAAAAAAACCACCCAAAAACCTGCAGTGAAAACTTAAAACTTGTCTGTATTCCTGGGAATGTGTTGTCTGGTGGAATGTGTTCTTCACTTTAATAAAGTGTTTCATTGCCAGGGACATTCCAGGTGAATTCGCTGTGATGAAAAGATTGGATGGTCTTAGAGGTTTGTCCCAACCTAAAAAAAAAAAAAAAGTACAAACCAGATTTGCACAGTTACCAGGGGATTAATTAACTGAACCGGCTTAATTTGTTCTTAAATCCTGACAGGGTGGAGAACTCCTGGTCTGGGTCTTTTAAACCTGTTTTTTAAAGGATCAGCTGAAAAATTCCACCTTTTTTTCTTTTTTTTGACTGATGCACGACTGGGGGTGTCGATAAGGAAGTTGAGCTTAGTGCTTTGGTGCTGCAAAGCAGTTTTCCTTCTCCTTCACCAGCTGAATTTGTAACCAACCAAAAATTTCTTTTCCAGAGATCGTCTGGAGCAACTGGAGAGAGAAAGGGAAAGAAAAATCCGGGAGCAGCAGAAGGAGCAGCGGGAGCAAAAGGAGAGAGAGAGGAGAGCTGAGGAGAGGAGGAAGGAGAGGGAAGCCAGGAGAGAAGGTGACTCTCTCTCTCTCTCCATAAATATTCTTCATTTTACTATCACTTTTCCTCTCTGCTGACACAGTGGTGGAATAGAGGGATAGAAAGTGGTTTTTTTTTTACTTAAAGCAGTGCCAGAATTGTAAACAAATTAAAGTGGGGAGGCCTTTGAACATGGGAGGGAAAAGGAAATATGAGTTTTACATGGGGAGATAAAACAACGGGATGATGTTGTGTGCCTTAAATATCCTGGCAGGTTGATCAGTCAGTGAGTCTTTGCCTCTCTCTCTGTCAGGGAGATTTCCTATAAAAATCAGATTTCTGGAGGTGCCTCTGTGTGCACAATCCCAGTGGTCCTGAACTCTTTGGCTGCGTCTAACTCCGTTTGATAGAGGTTGAAACCTCAAAATTGAATGTGTTAAGGATTTGGGGGAATAAATTGCAAAGAGGGAGGGGTCATGTGAGTGCTCCAGGCATGGAAAACGCTGCAGTGGGAGTCAGGTGGGAAGATCTGGTGCCTGAACAGTTTTAAGTTCTGCACTTGAACTCTTTGTGCAGCGTGTTGGGTATTTGCAATCTCAGCTCATTTTTGGTTCAAGGATCTCTGTCCCAGCTCTCAGAGGTAAAAATCAGAGCCCATTCCTGTGACCAGGTGAAAAAGCTTTTTCAAGAATAGCAGAACCAACCATATTTTTTTTGCTTCCTCTTTCTTGCTCAGCTCATACCAAACAGCTCCTTTTTGTGCTTGGCTTTATGCTGATAGTGCTCAATCTGTGTAACCTTTCAGTTAATTGGTTTTATTGTTCTGAATGTTCTGTCAGCTCCTTCTAAACCTCAGCTGGTTTTATTCTTTTACATATTTTCCACTTCTTTCTCTGGCATTAATGCTTTAGAATCAGGGTGCTTCCTGTGTAACATACAGGGCAGCTTGCTTCTGTTTTTAATTGTGGCAGCAGCTTTCTCTAAGCAGTAAAAATCCATATTTTATTTGAGATAAGTCAAAGCCCTTCATTCTCCCAGATTTAAGTAGGTTCCTCTCCCACTCTTCCCTGTTACCCTGTTAAAAATAAAATTAAAAGCATTCAAATCAGGTGGCTGTGGCAGCCAGGACAACTCTAATTAGGCAGATGTAACAATTTCTTGTGGTTTTGTTTTCCCTAGTTTCTGCACACCATAGAACAGTGAGGGAAGAATATGGAGACAAAGTAAAAATGAGACCCTGGAGTCGCAGCCCTTTGCGCCAGCAGAGAGACAAGCTTGAGCAAGGAGAGAGCAGGAAACCAGGTAGCATCTGCCACTCTACACTGTCTTGGGGGCCAGCAGGAGCTGGGCTTGGGGTAGTGTTTTAATTTTTTTTAAGTCTCAAACAAACATCCCAGGTGCTCAGCTCAAAGTATTGTCCAGCTCAGCTCCAGCGGCCTAACTCTGGAACCTTCACCAATATCTCTTTCCTAAAGCAGTGCTGGGTTTGCAGGGGTTTGCACACCAGTGACAAATGGGATGGATTTTAGGGGTAGGAGTGGCAATGGGAACAAGTTTTGAAAATGAGTTATCCCCGTTCAGCGGTGAAAGAAGCAGCTGACTGAATTTTTAAAACCCTGCAGTTGAATTCCCTGGCAGGTTAAAAAGGGGTTGGGTGCTCAGTTCAAAGTGTTGTCCAGCTCAGTTCAAAGTATTGTCCAGCTCAGCTCCAGCAACCTAACTCTGGAATCTTCACCAATATCTCTTTCCTAAAGCAGTGCTGGATTTGCAGGAGTTTTCACACCAGTGACAAGTGGGATGGATTTTAGGGGTAGGAGTGGCAATTGGAACAAGTTGTGAAAATGAGTTATCCCCGTTCAGCGGTGAAAGAAGCAGCTGACTGAATTTTTAAAACCCTGCAGTTGAATTCCCTGGCAGGTTAAAAAGGGATTGGGTGCTCAGTTCAAAGTGTTGTCCAGCTCAGTTCAAAGTATTGTCCAGCTCAGCTCCAGCAACCTAACTCTGGAATCTTCACCAATATCTCTTTCCTAAAGCAGTGCTGGATTTGCAGGAGTTTTCACACCAGTGACAAGTGGGATGGATTTTAGGGGTAGGAGTGGCAATTGGAACAAGTTGTGAAAATGAGTTATCCCCGTTCAGCGGTGAAAGAAGCAGCTGACTGAATTTTTAAAACCCTGCAGTTGAATTCCCTGGCAGGTTAAAAAGGGATTGGTTACTCCAGCTCCAGTTGGATTTGGGGTGAGGAGCTAAATTACCTTAAAAAGTGACCTCACAGGGATCAGTGTAAGCACCACTGATTCTGTCATCCTGTAGAAATTAAATCCTTGAGGCAGAGTTCTGCTTAGATGGTGAATTTTGTTTCCTGAGGCAGAAAATGGTCCCACCTGAAGGTTCTGGGGGTAGAGAACTTGCACAAGTGACATAAAAACGCCTTTGTTTGGAGGAGGAAAGCTCTGTGTCTGCCTTGCCTTGTGTGCAGCTGTGAAAAGAAGTGTAGCCACTCAGAGGAGGATGGGAGCAGCTGGAATTCCAGGTGGAGGGAGGCAGCAAATCCTGGGAAACTCCTGCCTCATCAACCACCAGGGATTTTTCATGTGAGCACTGCCCTGGAGCAGTGAGCACTGACAGTAACCAACGTGTAGGAACCCTGTCCTGGTGATTTTTGTCACCGTGAGGCTTTTTTCCCCCTTTTCTCCCTGTTTTAATTAATCTTAGAAGACCTTAGGAACTCACCATGTTTAAAAATCAGGCCAATATTCCATATTTTTGGCTGTTGATCCAGCACCACTGCAATTCAGAAAAGCTGTTTGTCATTGAGCAGAGTGTGAAATGATTATTTTTTTTTTTTACTATTATTATTATTATTGCTCTGAATTTCCAATACTGAATGTTCAGCACTGATTTAATGCCAGCAGAAAGTGAAGCAGTTACCTGGGAATTCAGAGGCTTGGAAGTGATGCTCAATTAGCACTGTGTTTTTTAATTTTTATGGTTTCAGCAGTAAAAGAAGAGAAACCAGAAGAGAGGGATCCTCTGTCAGACTTGCAAGACATCAGTGACAGTGAGAGAAAAACCAGCTCAGCAGAGTCTTCCTCAGGTGATTAAATGCAATTTAGGAGCTGTAATTAATTGTACAGATGTAATTAATTTCTCTGCCCAGCAAACAGTGTTTAAGTTATTCCTGGTTATTCCTGGACAGAATCTGGATCAGGCTCAGAAGAGGAGGAGGAAGAGTCCAGCAGTGAAGGCTCTGAGGAAGAAGGGGAGGAAGAGGAGGAGGAGGAGGAGACAGGAAGCAATTCTGAGGAAGTGTCTGAGCAGTCAGCAGGTGAGGATCACAAGGGGCTCCAGGGACGTGTGATTTTCTTTTTTTATCTCATCCTGTGTTGTTTTATTTGAACATTTTCCTTTTCTCTTAGTCTAGGCTAAGGTCAAGATAACTAAAAAGAAAAAACCCAAGTACAAGCCCTATTCTATCCTTTTGTGTAGAGGTAATAACAATTCTTATCTCAGAAGCCAGATCAGAAACCTGAAAACCATTTTTGTCAAAAGTTGAGGTGGTTCTATAACATCAGATGTTCTGCAGAGCACAGTTTACACTTCTCTGGGAGGGTGGTGAAATCCAAATGTCTTGGTCATTTTGAATTATTTTCTGTTGCAAATTTCAGAACTCTTTTTAAACTGAATGAATGTAATAACACAAACTTCAGTAAAGAAGTCTGTGTGCAGCCATTCTTGTCATTAATTAGTAAAGAAAAAGCACAAGGGCAGGCTCTGATGGCTGGGTGCTTTTCTTTAAAATCCATTACAGTTAATAAGCAAATATTCATAATTAATTCATGCCCACATCCCAATTCCCAGAGGATTGGTAGGAGTCGTGTTCCCTGTTGCTGTCTGAGTGAAGCAGAAGTGCTTGGTCACTGACAGTGCAGAGGTGTGCTGAGATAGGAGAGGATTCCAGCAGGGATTTGCCTCCCAAGGAGCTGCAGAATTTGGAGTTTTTCCAATCAAACGTGGTTCTGTTTTGCAGAGGAGGTGAGCGAAGAGGAAATGAGTGAAGAGGAGGAACGGGAGAATGGAAACCACATCCCAGTTGGTACAATGCAAATCCTGACTGTTTTAAACAAGTGTTTGGCTGAGTTTTTGCAACTGAACAAATCTGTTTCTGTAAATATTTCAAAGATACAAATGCTATTCTCGTGTCAAACTCAGAAATTCCTTGAAATCTGCTCCAAGTTTTATGTTTAGAGGGAAACAGTCCAATGAGCTGATGTTTCTTTCTCTTTCATTTTGTGTTCTTTTGTCCTGTCCTCTCATCAAAAGAGCTTTGCCATCAGAATGAGACATCCTGGGTCAGTTTTCTCTTTCATTCTGGTGTAAAGATTTATTTCTCTGCCCTGCTGCATTAACACTGGAAACTGCAGGTGAATTCTTGAAAGCGTCACCTTTGCCAAGAGGAGAAATTTGGCTTCTCCTCAATCCTCTCCCCTGCAGCAGTGCTCAGTGTCACCACCTTTATTATTTGCCTAAAGCTGAGTTTAATTAGCCCAGACAGCTCCTCTTTCCTCCACTGATTCTGACTTTTAAAGTTCCAGAGTCGAGGTTTGACCGGGATTCTGCAGGGAGTGAGGTGGAGGAGGAGGAGGTCGGGGAGGGATCCCCTCACTCCAATGCCATGACAGAAGGGGAATATATTCCTGACTCTCCAGCTTCCTCCCCCATCGAGCTGAAACAGGAGCTCCCCAAGTACCTTCCTGCACTCCAGGTAGGGCATCACCCTCTGAAATGCCATTATATCTGTAATTATGTCACTGATATCTGTTATCTTGGTTATTGCTGTCTCAAAATAGATCCTTGTGAGAGTTTCTGTTTGTTACCACAAACAGAAACTGGTTGTTCCTTATGTAGCCAATGGCAAAGTGTAGAGATATTAATAAAAAATCAGATTTTTTGCTAATTAATTATGTGAAAGGTGCCGAGTTGCTGCCTTTGTGGCAGGTATTTCAGATTATTCTGTGCAAAAGTGAATGGAACAATTTAGTTCATCTGCTGAAACACAGGCTCTGTCCAGGATTCCTTTAGAAACTCTATGAAAAAATGAACCCCAAAGATACCTTTCTCATCTGCTTTATAACTGATTTTTTCTGGTAAATTTTAACTGTAAAATTGCTGAAGTTTTTAAAAGAGCAAAACCTTCCCCCAGATGCTGGAGGAGTAAATGTCATCCCTGTGGGTTTTTTTCAGGGATGTCGCAGCGTGGAGGAATTCCAGTGTTTGAACAGGATTGAAGAAGGGACCTATGGTGTGGTGTACAGGGCAAAGGACAAAAAGACTGGTGGGTATCAGTGCCCCCTCCACTTTCTTCAGGATATTTAGGGCTGCACTCTTGTGCAAATTATCATTCTGCATTTTTCACCCACGAACAAAATCTATCTGAAATATTTCCTTACCAGCAAGCTGCTCGTTTTCAAGGCAAAAGAACCCAGTTAATGAAATATCTAATCAGTGAGGGAACACTGGGGGACCGTGTAGTGTGGATTTATTAACTGTGTGAGGGGAAATGTGTTTCCTTTGCAGATGAAATCGTGGCTCTGAAACGACTGAAAATGGAAAAGGAGAAGGAAGGTTTTCCCATTACTTCCCTGAGAGAAATAAATACAATTCTGAAAGCACAGCACCTCAATATTGTCACTGTCAGGGTAAGGCTGCAATCTTTTACTTCTGAAGTGCTTTTGTTCTTGGAATACTCCTCCTGGCTTTTAAATATAAAAATATCAGCAAACCTGGCAGATCTTGCTTCTGTGAACAGTTGTGTGCTGCTCCTAAAGCTGTGTGGAGATCACTGTCACACAATCTGACCTTTTACAAAAAACGAGCTGTTTTTTAATTAAAAAAACACATTTTCTGAAGGTTTTCCCAATGGCAGCCTCCATCCTCTTGCCAGTACATTCCTAAAATAGATTTTGGGTGCTTTTTTAAACACCAAGTGCAGGTTTTGCTGATCAGGTTCTGTGTTGCAGGAGATCGTGGTGGGCAGTAACATGGATAAAATCTACATTGTGATGAACTACGTAGAGCACGACCTCAAGAGCCTGATGGAAACAATGAAACAGCCTTTCCTGCCAGGTACTGTTTTGTTTCCCTGCCCTGAAATCCTCTGAGCTGGAGAAGTGGCCAACACAAATGGCCCTGCTGGCAGCAGAGAGCTGGATTTGGGCAGTGCCATGTGTTGCTGTGGAATGTCCTGTGTTCCTTGGATCTGACACTTCCTGGCTTTTTTCTGTTTGTTCTGTAAAAACCTGACACAAAACGAAGGGTGTTGGCTGCTCCTCCTGGTGATGAATCCAGTTTGTGTGTTTGGGGTGGAGCTGTTCAAAGGTGAAAGAAACTGGGAGAGTTTCACCTGTACTGAGCTGGAAAAGAACGCTGGGCTTTGATTTTGGCCACTTCCTATGAGAGACAATAATTTCTGAGCATAATTTGGATGAATTCCAGCTGCCCCAATGAATTTTGCTCTTCTGTGACACGTTTTTATGGTGCAGGCTATACTTGGCTTTTAAATTGCCACTCCTTCCTGCCCCCTTCCCTGTTCTCCAAACAAACAAAACACAAATTAAAGGTGGATTTATTTCCTTCAATGCATTTGGGGTTGGTTTTTTTTTTTTTTTATCATTGCAGGGGAAGTGAAGACTTTGATGATTCAGTTACTGCGAGGGGTCAAACACCTCCACGACAACTGGATCCTTCACCGAGACTTGAAAACTTCCAACCTGCTCCTCAGCCATTCAGGCATTTTAAAAGTAAGAATTAGGAGAAAACTGAGGAAATCAGGACAAATTCTGTGCTGCAGAATTACACAGAATTAAAAGCTGTGCCCAAAGGTCTATGCAATGGCCATCGTGGCAGTGCTGGTGAATGAACAGTGCTGGAAATGTTGCTGATTTTGCTTTCAGGTTGGAGATTTTGGATTAGCCAGGGAATATGGGTCTCCCCTGAAGCCCTACACCCCTGTGGTTGTGACCCTGTGGTACAGAGCTCCAGAGCTGTTGCTTGGAGCAAAGGTGAGTTCCTCCTTGTTCCTCTGTTGGAGCAGTGACTGCTGCCTGTGTTTTATAAATCATGCTCAAAGTGTGAGCATGCTTGGGGCTTTACATTGGTTCATAGGGGAAAATCCTGAATATTCAGTATTATTCCTCCTAATGACATCTAAACCCTGTGACATCTGAGAGCAGAACAAGGTGCTGGCACTGTTCTGGAATGTTCCCTGCTGATAACTGAAATCTGGGTGAAATCAGGGTTCTGTAGTGGCAAGAGCTCTCCCAGAAAAAAATACTGTTTTGTCAACTGTGCTGCTTTGTTTGTGAGTGGAAAAGAGAAGCATCAGTGTGGAGACTTTCACCTTTCATCCTGAAAGATTTGTGTGCATTGGTATTGCTCATAATTCACAGTAATTAAAACTTGGAAATAAATCCAGCTGAGATCTGGCCCTTGGGCGTGGGACTGGTTGTGTGTGCTCTGCTCAAAAAAAAAAAACAACAAACCCAAATAAACCCTCCAGACAACTCAGTGAAAATATCTTCCTGATTTTTCTGAGGTGTAATTTTATTTCCCTTCTCTCCAGGAATATTCCACAGCCATAGACATGTGGTCAGTGGGGTGTATTTTTGGGGAGCTGCTGACGCAGAAGCCGCTCTTCCCAGGGAAGTCAGAAATCGACCAGATTAACAAAGTCTTTAAGGTAATTTTTTTAAAATGTTTTGGGATTTGGACTGATTTTAGAGACAGGAACGTTGGTGTAGTGCTTGTTGCTGTTTAACAGAGATTCAGCCTTAGTAAAAAGTTATTTAATCTGCTTTACAACACTTGGAGTAGGCTGAGAGCGCGATTTGTTGTGTCTGTTTTCTCTGGATACTTCCCAGCTCCTAATGAATAAATAAAGGATTGCACTCTGAGTTTATTAACGAGATCTTTTAATTTGCAGGATCTGGGTACTCCCAGTGAAAAGATCTGGCCTGGTTACAACGAGCTGCCAGCAGTGAAGAAAATGACCTTCACAGAATATCCCTACAACAACCTGCGCAAGAGATTCGGGGCTCTGCTCTCCGACCAGGGCTTTGACCTGATGAACAAGTGGGTGCCAAATTCCAGGGGATCCCTGGGAATGTGTGGGCAGGAGTACAATTTCCTGTGTTGTGAAAGGTTTATAAAATCAAGCCCAGGCTGTGCAGTTACACTGTGTTACAGGAGTACCTGGTGTGGTTAATAGAATGTCTAAAAATCTCTCTAGAAATAGCAAAAAATGTAAAATATTCTAATGGAATTATCCTGGGTCCCTTTGGAGCTTTATCTGTCTATCCAAGGGTCTGAGGTATCCAGTGATTTTACACTCTGGGAGCAGATCCCTACAGAAGCTGCTTGGATGTGTAGTTCCAGCTGCTGTCCCATAAATTACAGGTTCCTGGAGGAGCCTGCCTTAAAAATCAGCTCTGTTAGAGGATGTGGCAGCAATCATTAACAGAATTACACCCAATTAATAGAATTACACCTGATACCCAGTCACAGAAGATACAAAAATTAATAGAATTATACCAAATAATAGAATTATACCCAATACTCAGTCATAGAATTACACCTGATACCCAGTAATAAAGTTATACCAAATTAATAGTTATACCCATTACCTAGTCATGGAATTATACCCAATACCAAGAATAGAATTAATCCCAATTAATAGAATTATACCCAGTACCTAGTCATAAAATTATACTTAATACCCACTAATAAAATTATCTAATACCAGGAATCGAATTAAAGCAAATTAATAGAATTATACCCAATACTAGTAATAGAATTAAAGCAAATTAATAGAATTTTAATTACCCAGTCATAGAATTATACCTAATATCCAGGTAATAGAATTTTACTTAATACACAGTCATAGAATTATACCCTAGTAACAGAATTATACCCAATATCCAGTAATAAAATGATAGCAAAGTAGTAGAATTATACCCTGTTAATAGAATCATACCCAATATCCAGTAATAGAATTATACCAAATATCCAGTAGTAGAATTACACCAAATTAATAGAATTATACCCAATATCCAGTAGTAGAATTATACCAAATCAATAGAATTAAACCCAATATCCAGTAATGATTCCAAATTAGTAGGGTTGTACCCAATACCATTAATAGAAGTAAAGCCAGTGAGCAGAATTATACCCAGTACCGACTCATAGAGTTACACCCAACTGAGAGAATTACACCAAATTAATACAATTCCACCCAACACCAGTAACAGAATCACCCCCAACACCCACTACCACTGTGCTAAACATCACCAAACCCTCAACCACATTCCCGAGCAATTCCCGGTGTGGGGAGGGGACTGACATTCCAACATTCCCCGTTTCCCCTCCTCCCCGGCAGCTTCCTGACCTATTACCCGGCGCGGCGGATCACGGCGGAGGACGGGCTGAAGCACGAGTACTTCCGGGAGACGCCCCTGCCCATCGACCCCTCCATGTTCCCC
>VZDJ01000034.1:4563360-4653255 GCA_008694505.1 Cyanoderma ruficeps
CAGGCCCTTAGCTGGGCTTTGATGGGGGTTCTGGGATTGGTTCCCCTGGATTGGCAGGGAGAGTCCAGCTCTGCTCCCCAAAGTCAGTGTTGGTGAGTGTGGGGCTGCTCCAGGGCCTGTCCTGGGCTTTGATTGGGATCCTGAGATTTACCTGCACTGGCAGGGAGAGTTCAGCTTTCCTTCCCAAAGTCAGTGAGTGGTACTCTTCCAGAGCCTGCCCTGGGGCTGGGCTTTGATTGGAATCCTGAGATTTACCTGGATTGGCAGGGAGAGTCCAGCTCTGCTCCCCAAAATCAGTGTTGGTGAGTGTGGGTCTGCTCCAGGGCCTGTCCTGGGCTTTGCTTGGGGTCCTGAGATTCATTCCCCAGAACTGCCAAGGGAGAGTCCAGCTCTCCTTCCCAAACTCAGTGCTGGTGAGTTTGGGCACGGCTCCAGAGCTCACCATGGGCTCTGTGCTGTTGGAATTTGCGTGGGATCCTGAGATTTACCTGCACTGGCAGGAAAATTCCATCTCTCCTTCCCAAAGCCCAGGGAAAGTCCAGCTTCCCTTCCCAACTCCAGTGGCAGTTACTGCTCTGCTCCCAGAATCACCATTTCATGGCATGATCAGAAAGAAATGTCTGGTTTATCCCGGTGCAGAGCAGTTTCTCTTTTGGAAATGTTCATTGTTTTACACCTTCAACTAAGCTGTTAAATTTGGGGTTGAAATAAATCCACAGCCTGATCTTGGGGATAGAAACAGATGGTTTTTTCCATTCTTGGAGAATTCCCAAAAGGCCAGGCTGGTGTTCCCATGGATAGATATCTGTTCTGTCTATCCATGGGAATTGTGCTGGCCCCATAAGCATGGTATGTGAGGTTCCTAATTCTAGAAAATTCTCATTACCAGTTCCATGTGTCAGCTGAAATGGCACTGTACTATATTGTGTCCAATTTGCAGTTTAAATAATACAAAAAGTTTATTTAGCCTTGATTTTTCAGGGTATAAACACTGCCATGGAGGATGTGCCCTGTGTGTAGGACTGGATCCTCAATAAGTGAATTTTACACTTATTTATACCCATTTTTTTTAAAAATCTTTCTCATGCCACAGTGGGTACAGAAACTAGGAACACTCAAACTGCTTTTAGCAATGGCAAATTTCAAAATAGCAATATTTAAAGATTATGAATAACCCAGCATCAACCTTAACTGTGATGCCACTAAATCAAAGATTTGTTTCTCATCTTGAGGTACTTTGATTCTTTTTGTTGTTGGGATTTTTGGAGAGGTAAATGCAGCTGCACAGCCCCTGCTCAATGCCCTGTGCTTGGTTTTCACAGGGTGATGATGATCTGAAGGACACAGGTTTCCATCTGACCACCACAAATCAAGGAGCATCTGCTGCAGGACCTGGCTTCAGCCTCAAATTTTGAACTCAACATGAAAAAAAAAAGGAGGGGAAAAAACCCCACAAAGGAAAAAAACAAAAAATCACCATTCATGTGAGTGGATTTGAGTGCCCCAGTTCTGTTCTCCGTGTTGGGGGCACCAGATGTTTTTTCCCTGTGAAAAAAAACTCGAAGATTATCAGAGATTCCAAGGCTCTTGTTTTATAAATCAATGTGGAGTTTAACTGCTGCATTCCATTAGAGGACTGGAGTTACCTGAAAACCCCAGGATCATCACAAACTGTGACAAAGGACAACTTGAAATAACAGTCCTGGAACAGTTTCTGGTTTATTTTTAGGGATTTTTTTTCTTTTTGAGTTTGTTTTGTTTTGTTTTTTGGGGTTTTTTTTTCCTTGTAAATTTGTAGAATTAAAATACATTTTCAATTGTTTAATAGCGTGAAGGATTTCATTGCTTCACATGCTGCAAAGTGGGATGTTGGTGACAGTAAAGAGAGTTTATTTTTTATTTTAAGTAAGTAAACTGTTTGTGTCTGAATGTATTTGGAGCAAAAAGAAAAATGACAGTTCTGAGGTTTGTGTCCTGTTACCTTGGAGAGAGCTGGGCTGGGTTTGATAACCCCTGACCAGATTTTTTTTGTTCTGTAAATGTATTTACAGTGGTGCAAAACAAATTACTCTATTGTTTTATAAATCAAAAAGATTTAATATGGAGACTTGAAACTTTATTTTCTGTGAAAGTTTGTTGGTTTTTGGTTTGGTTTTTTTTTTAATATGCCCTTTTTCCATCCAGAGAAGAATTCAGCTTTAGTGGTTGTGCAAGGCCACATTCCAGTCCTTTCTGGGGAAAGAGGAGAGGAGGAATCACGTTGGAATCTCATCCTCTGGAGCCCCTGATTTGTGAAGCTGTCACTTTGTGCTGGGAACAGGGAGATCAGGAAAACACCACATTTTCCTGCAGCCACAGCTGGGCACCAGGCCAGCGAGGGATTAACTCAAATCCTAAACATTTTATCAGTTTCAGTCCATTTTGGAGAGTTTTTCCTGGGTAAAGGCCGTGGGGCTGGAATGTGGCTGTGCTGCAGTTGTGGTGAGCTGGGAGAGCAGGCTGGTTGTTTTCCTGGGGAGGAAAACAAAACTCCCTGTTCCCCTCAGCCCTGAAGGAGAAACAGCTGAAACATCCCTGATTCCAGAAGCTTCCCCAGGAACCCAGTGAAAAGCAGGAGTGCAGGGAAGCTCTGAGGGATGAAACCATGACCCCACTGCATAGTTTGGTTATGACAGGGGATTGTTCCCTGCCCCCAGCTTTGCCAGCCACTCCTGAGCTCTTTTCCAACTGGATGTGGCACTTTGACCTTATCCTGGGTGCCTGAGGGAGGAAATCCCTCATCTCCCACAGCTCTCAAGGCTCAGACCCCTCGAGGACCAAACTGAGCAGCTCAGAGCCCTCAGAGAAAAAACTGAGCAGCTCAGACCCCTCAAGAACCAAAGTCTGAGCAGCTCAGGCCCCTCAAAGACAAAACTCAGCAATTTGGTCCTTTGAGGATGAAATTGAGCAGCTCAGACCCCCTTAATTACCAAACTGGGCAGTTCAGACCCCTCAAAGACCAAGCTCTGAGCAGCTCGGACTTCTCAAGGATCAAACTGAGCAGCCCAGAGCCCTCAAGGACAAGCCCTGAGCAGCCCAGAGCCCTCAAGGACAAGCCCTGAGCAGCCCAGAGCCCTCAAGGACAAGCCCTGAGCAGCCCAGAGCTCTCAAGGACAAGCCCTGAGCAACCCAGAGCCCTCAAGGACAAGCTCTGAGCAATAAATGCCTCTTGGGATGAGAGGAAAACCCTCAAGCCACAGGAAGCTGCTTGAGGGGAAGAGTTCTTCTGTGGATCCTTGAACTGAACATGTTGGAATGTACAAATGAGGAGCAACACAGGGTTGGTGTGGTCCTCATCCTCCTGCAAGTGAAAGAAAAGTACTATTTAGGCTTAGCCTTGTAATTTCTTCTATTGCAGAGCACCAGGGTGTAAAAAAGGGCAGGAAAACACTCAGAGTGTGTCAAATTTGTCCTTTTCCTGCCGTCCCACTGACCCAGGGGCTGGGGCAGAGGCTGCTCCTGGTTTGCAGCAGTTCACAGTGCCCCACACGGCTCCATCTGACACTTTTCTTACAAAAAAAAAATGGTTTTTAATTCTCTGTACAGCAAACAGTTGATAAATTGTTTATCATTAAATCTGGAAGAGTTTGACATTCCAGTCACCAGTCCCAGAGTCTCTCTTGCCCCAAGGTACCGAAGCAGCTGCTGGAGAATTCAGTTGCACTACTGGAGATTAAATCTAAAATGCCAAAGAAACAACTGGAACCAGAAGGAGCAGGAACTGAAGGGCTCCTCCCAGGGCTGTGTCAGTGCTTCAGTCTGATCCTCCAGGAATAAGTAGTCAGGATTCTTTCTTTTTTCTTCACTATGCAAGTGTAAGTTCCTTCGTTAATTGCATTTGCAATGATGCTCATGTGATCTTCATTTAGGGATAAATAACCTGGATATGAATATTCCAGAAGTTCCTTATCTTTATACCAGCTGTCAGAAGAAAAAAAGAGTGGAAATTAAACTGAATATTAGTTATTTCTACTAATAAATGTTACTGGATGAGTGCAGAGCAGAGACTTTACCAAAGCACAGTTGAGTTTTACTCTTTATTTCAGGTGGATAATCAGGATTCACAAAGTATAATCATGAGCAATTTTGGAGTTTGAATCTCTGAAAGTTGATGGGAATTCGGGTCCTCAAGTCTTAACTAACTCATGGATTTGAGCCAGCCTGAATTTTAGGTACATCCAGAACCTGTTCATACTTCAGTAACAACCAACTAATTAAAACCTGAAAGGGTAAATTTAAATTTTAGGGGTTTTTTGCAGAACATAACCTGGGAATTCAGCTTGATAGTAGGAATTAGCTTTGTGCTATATATAAACATTGGAATTTATCCTTTTTGAGCTCCAGATTATGAACTCCATTCTTCTTTACCCTGTTTCTGTCATTCTTCCTCATGGATTTTTGGTATGTAAAGTTTCCTGGGATAAGGACAGAGCACTTACTAGACTTTGCCTTTTTTGTGGATGATCTTCTGCCCACAGCGGAAGGTGACGTTCCTGCCCTCAGAAACTGTCTTGGTTTTGGTCCTTGGTGGGGGCAGAGTGGGGGGCACTGTTGGAAATGGGAATTCTGGCCAGGGAGAGAAGGAAATGGCAGCAGTTAAGGAGCTTTAGCCGCCCCAAAACACTTTCACAAAATCGTCAGTTAAGGAGCCTTAAAGATATTAAATTAGTATTAAAAATATTAATTTAAAAGTGTCTCCCTGGGCAATTCTTGGATAGACAAATAATAGGATTGATGTGCAAAGATAAAGATTCATTATTTATTATTTATTATTTATTGTTTGGTGTGTAAACTGAGCTGGATAAAAATCAACGTGTCCCTTTCCCAGCTCTGGTAGAGGACATGAACAGTGCAGTGTGTGAAAAGCCCATGGAATATCTGGGTTTGTAATTACTTGATGGCATCTTTCATTAATGTGGCCCCAAAAAACAAACCCTCTGTGCTGAAGAAAGAGGCAGTGGCTATGCAGGATCTCCTAAGGACAGCGGCATTTATCTGAATTCAGTTCCACAGCTGCAGCAGCCTGAGCTGGTCCTGGATTAGTTCCTTGTCTGGATCCATGAACTGAGGCTGGATAAGGTGATTATTAACATCCTTTTTACCCTGTTCTGGGGAGCAGCTCCAGTCCATCTCTGCTGGAGATGTTTTTGTCTTGTTCCTGTCCCCTCCCTGCCTCAGGACCTGCTCTGCAGCCCCTCTCTCTGCCTTGCTATTCCCTGGCTCAGCTAAACCAGAGAGGAACGGGACAATTTCATGTTCCACTCCATAAATGTTTCATTATTCCTCATTCCAGTCCTGGATCTGCACTCAGATACACAAGACACCATCTCCGTTGTGCTGCTTGGAGCTGCATCACTTGTGTCCACCGATCCCTGGTGTGAAATTAAGATGATCCAGCCTCACCTTTACCTCCTCCCTGTGTGCAGCCCCCAGCCCAAACCCCAGAAACCCCCCTGGGTACCGTAGCAGAAGTCACAGGTGGAGGGGCAGTGCTTCTTCATCAGCTTCCTGCGCTTCTCACAGAAACCTTTCTTTGCCCACGATGGGCACATAAATAACCTGTCCTTACAGCCTGAAACAGGAGGAGATGAGGGGTTAGAGGAGCCTGAACAACCAAATTTAGGTGAAATGGCAGAAGGGACAATGTGGAGCTGGGGTGGGGAATGAGCTAAAGCAGGAGCACAAGAGCTGGAGGTGGGATGTGGCACCACTATTGCTCCACAGCATCCGGCTATGGATTTCACATTCAGGCAAAGCCCTGAGGGATTCCTCACCGTAGAGCCTGTGGATTCCCCACACTTCGTCCT
The DNA here is from genome assembly GCA_008694505.1 of Cyanoderma ruficeps. Taxonomy (NCBI): domain Eukaryota; kingdom Metazoa; phylum Chordata; class Aves; order Passeriformes; family Timaliidae; genus Cyanoderma; species Cyanoderma ruficeps. The sequence goes on from VZDJ01000034.1 coordinate 4,569,207, forward strand.
GGGAAATGCTCTTTTTGCCTGTCAGGGTGGCGTTGATGTGCATGAGGGCGTTGGGGTTCAGCGAGTGCATCAGGCCCAGGGCGTGGCCGATCTCGTGGGCTGCCACATGGACCAGGTCTGTCAGCCAAACCCCTGGGGGAGAGGAAAACCAGCTGGGATTGTGGTGTGCAACTGGTGTTACAGCCCTGCTTCGGCACACAAATCCTCCTGGTGTAAAACCAGGAAAGATTTCTGGACCAAAAGGGGCAATGCTGCCCCAGGTTCATCTTCTCTGTAGCTGCTTGGGCCCAAATTGAGCCCATTGTTTCCATCTGCTTTAATTGCCAGCAGCAGGACCCAGAGCAGTGCCAGGCTCCAGGGGAGCTGCAGTGTTTGACCCAGTGCAACACTGACCCTCCTCAGCTTCCTGCTCGCTTTGCTCCCGCAGCCCTGAGCTGAAGAAAATTGGGAACATTCCAGTCTGAAAGAGGCTCTTAGTCGACCTCCACACACTGGAGTCAAACTCAGGCCTCTTGGCAGCATCCAGCACGTGGATTTTAACTGAAGGATGTGGCCTGAACCATCCAATCATTTCACTAATTCCAATAATTCCAGCAAGAAATGGCCCTGCCACCACACAGTTTGGGCTCAGGGCAGAGAAACAACGACTTCCAACCCCACAATAAAACGCCGACTGTTTCCGTTGTCACTTTCCCAGATCAGGCAAATCCCAGACTAAAATCAAAATCCCAGGCATTCCCTGTTTTACCTTTCTTCCAGCTGAACCTGGTGTTCCCCAGGATCCAATACTCATGGTCATCAAAGTGGATTTCTCCGTGGGGTGGGAAGAAGGCGTGGGCCAGTTCCCCTGTGGTGCCATCGAAGCAGTGGTGGGTCAGGGACTCCAGGCAGTCCGTGTGGTTGATGGAGTAGAAACCTGTGGGAAAAGCAGCAGGTTGAGGGTTATCCAGCAGGATCAGCCTGCCCAGGAAACCTGGAAAGGTCTCTGATGGGATCCCAGGTGTTTTCCAGCCTCCAGGGCCACAAAAGGGAAGAAAATGAAAAGTGTCAGGACTGGTGGCAGCACTCAGCCACTGCTGACCCTGGATTTAGAGCTGTTTCCAGAGGATAAAATGAATTTGTTTTCCAGCAGGGAATGCTGAGCTCCTCTTGCAACACCACGTGGAAATTACCTTTTCGAGAGAGAAGCTGGACAGAGCTGATAACCCCCAGCTTGCTCCATTTTGAACATAAATAAGCAGATGCCATGGAGTCAGAGCTGCAGCAGGATCACAGTGGATCCTGAATCCCTGGAATTGGGCAGCTGGAGCACCCACGTGGTGACAGGACAGAGCCCAGGGAGCCTCATCATGTCCTGCAGCACCAGAGGGGAACAAGGGTGAATCTGCTGGCTGGGCCACTGGCACAAGGAATCTGTGCTTCACACTCAGAAATCCCAGGAAGAATTGACACCTGAGCTTGAGAAACGCCTCAGCACTGAACTTTTCTAAGGCCCAGGAAATTCAGGAACAGCCATGGAGGGGAGAGGGAAGGGATGGAGCAATGGGTCAGCAAAAGGGAGACTGAACCCACCAACAACCAGAACCCCTGACCTGCTCTGTGGCTCTGTGTGACCCTGGGTGTGTCACTCCACCTTCCAACATTCAGTTTTCCCATCTGTGGAGTAAGAACCTGTGGATTCTTATTCTCCCGTGGCTTTCCCCACCTGTGAATTCTTACTCTGCCATGGCTTTCCCCTGTGGGATCCCATCCCAACAGCAGAATTTGAGGGTTCATTCTTGGCAAATGCCTGATGCTTTCCAACCACCAAATCCACAGGAAGTGTTAGTTGTGACATTAATATTTCCTTGAGCAGACAAAAGTAGTTTTTCTCTCTGCCTGGCTAAGGGCAAAGGACAGCCCAAACCTTATCCACGAGGCCCTGCCGAGTCCACACAGCACAGGAGCGCTCTCCTGCCTCCCCAGTCCTGGACTCCACACCAGAATTCCTGGAATTAACACACCCCCAGCTTCCTGCCCCAGTGCAGGATCCCACGGGGGGAACTCACCGATTTTGAGGTCACTGGGGAGGTGCCGTGGGACCTCCCTGAAGCTGAACGGGGACACCTCGCTCCACATGCGGAAAGCGGCCGCCAGCCCCCGGCGCGTGTCCCTGGTGCTCAGGAGGTTCCTCGGGAAGGACAGGATCCTGCAGGGACACCCAGGACACCCTCAGGGAAATGGCCCTCAGGGAAATGTCCCTCAGGGTAATGCCCCGCAGGGTAACAAGTTATTTCCTTGGAAAAAAATTTACAGGGAAAGTTCTTTCCTTTGAAAAAAAATCTATTGGGAAAGAAGTTATTTCCTTTGACAAAAATTAGCAGAAAGGGAAGGAGCAGAGCTTTCCCTCATGACAGGATTGTTATCAAGGGCTTTTTATTGTTTATTTGTCAGTAGCCTTTCCCCAAAGAGAAAGGGAGAGAGATTGCTAAAATCCCTCAGCGCTGAGAGGCCTGTGATCACCTTTCTGTAGTGATTGCCCTCAGTGCTGATTTAGGTTCACACAGAACTCTTAAAAATCCCTACCAGGATAAGAGAACTAATCCTCAATCACCACTTGTGAGGGAGATCCCTGTTGTGGGGAGCCTGACTCAGCCCTGAACAGTTTCACTCCAGCCAGAGGTGCAGCACTGGTCAAAATATTCCAGCTTTGGAGTGGCTTCAGCAGCTCTCCCTGCCCCGGCTCAGCAAAAGCCACAGGGCCAAGATCCAAAGCCATTGGATCCAGCAGGAAAATTCGGGCCCCAGGATCACTTTTGGGGCTGGTTCCAGGCCTTACTTGTAGGTGAGGTTGAAGTGGTCCCACTTGAGGTGGCCCGGGGTGATGGTGTATCGCCTGCTCCGTGCCGGGGGCCGAGGAGGAGCTGGGATCAGCACAGCTGAGCCTGGCACATCTTCCTTAAAGACAAAACAGCAGCTTGGAGGAGAGGGGACACACTCCAGGACAGTTGATGCTTTAAGATTTTGTCCCTTCTAATTTTTCAAATCCTGTAGTGCATTAGTGCATAGCTCTAAACGCCACAATGAAGTGTTAGCTCCTGTCTTCACATTTTGTCAGACACAACAATTCCTCTGGGCCTGAGATCCAAGGACACCCCACAGCCTCAGGCCCCCAAAAGTAAAAACAAAAGTGAACTGGGGGGAGCAAACTGCGGTAAATGACTTCATTACCTGAAGCTGTAATTAGAGGATTAACTCCTGCTATGTAAATGGCCCAAATTTATAATTGTGAGCAAACTCATGACCATCTTGGGTGCAGCCCCTCGGAGGTTTTTCAGTGCCCAAGGTGCACCTATTGAAGGCCTTTAATAAATCCCCACTTTATTCTCTTAACTTTATCCAGCCTCTGTTCCAGGCAGCAGCCACTCCAAGACATCACAGTGTGGAATAAAAAAAACTGCCTGGAACAGGACACCTGGGGACAAATGGAGCAGGACACCTGGGGACAAATGGAACAGGACACCTGGGGACAAATGGAACAGGACACCTGGGGACAAATGGAGCAGGACACCTGGGGGCTGGAGAGCACCACAGCTCCTGCCTGAGGGGGATCCAGGAGATGAGATCAATCCTGCATCACCTCAGGACAGCTCCTCTCCTCCTGGAGAGCACAAACGAGGCCTCAGGAGGCTCCTGGCCACTGCAAGTGCTGCAGCTCTGCCTGGAAAGTTTTCATTTCCTCCTCTCTCTGCCGTCACTCCCCAGCCTCGCCACAGAAGAAATGTAAATCTGCAGAAATGACTAAAACAGGCAACTCTTTGTGCAGGGAGCTCTTTCAGAGAGCTCTGAAATGCCTTCAAAGGAAACAGAAGCTTTGGAAAGCCTGGAGTGCCTTTAAAGCAACGAACAGTAAAAGACATGGAGTTTTGTGACACGTCTGACTCCAGCTAGAAAAGCCTTTTAGTACCTGGAGGGAAATGATTGGGAGCCAAGGTGGGTTTTTGGAAGTTTTCCCCTGTTTGGGGCTAAAACACTGAAAATCTCTGAGCTCCAGAGGCACCAAAGCCCTTCCCAAGAGCGAGGGACAGTGGCCACGGTACAGAAGCTGCTCCAGGAGGGTCTGTCCAGCCTCACAGCACATTCCACACGCAGCAGGAGCTGTCTGCACTTCCCTCATGGAAGAAATGAGGCCCTGAGAGCCAAAAAATCACATCCCTGGTGTCCCGAGAGCAGCCAAGAGGCCTGAGGTGACAGCTCCGGGTCCTGCCTGAAGAACAAACACCTTTCCACAGCTTGAACAGGCTGGAAACCTTCTCCTGTCCCTGTCTGCCAGCTGCATTTCCTCCCATCCTGACCCAGTCTCAGCACCTTGCTTTCCTCCAAGGCAGGTATGCAAATCTTTCAACAACATAGATATGTGTATATAAAAATAAATTTTATACATATATATATATATATAGTGTGTATATATATACACACTATATATATATATATACACACACTATATATATATACACCCTATATATATACACACTATATATTATATATAATCATAATTATATTTTATAAAAACTTATATTATATACAAAATCTATATCTATATCATATAAAAATATAAATATAATTTATATTGTATATAGAATTAACATAAATTACAACTTATTATAAATAATGTTACCTTAATGTTATAATATTAATATAGACAACACCATATAATATAAATACCATATAAAACAACATAGATTATGTAAGATTCAATGTAAATTTTATATAAAATAAATTTATATAAAATATGAAGTATGTATATAACATAAATTATATACAAATATAACATAATATAAAATAGATAATAAAAATATAAATTTTAAAATAAATAAGTAAATAAATATATATTTATATGAAGGGAGACACCAGCCAACAACTCTGCTCTGAATTATTCACCCTGTGCACTCAGACCTCCAGTAATTTACTTCATTGAGCTGTAATGACTGTAATTAATTCCCTTCTCCCTCCAGCCATGCAGTTCCCCTCCAGCCAAACAGCAACATCACTCTGAATTAGGAGCAATTAACAACAACCTGAGCGTGTGATGGAAATGAGGGGGGCAGCGCCGGGATGTTCATATACACAAAAAACAGGACAGGATGGACCTAAAGATCCTTTTTTAATGTAAAATTAAAGGCTGAAATGAAACTAAAGGAGAAAGTGAAGATCAAATTTTGGGAGCCCCAGAGCTCCGCCGTGGGTTCAGAGTCCCACGGAGCCCAAAGAGAGGGAGCTGAGATCCCTGCGGGTCCCACTCTGCATCCCACCCCAGGAGCCCTGAGCTCAGCTCAGGATTCCCCAAGCCCGGCAATGCCACATCACCCTCGGCTGGGAAAGCAGAAAATCCCAAAGCCCCGAGGGAAAACTCCCCAAGCTCCGGAGAACTCCGGGTTGGCTTCTCCCGGGCTGCACACACAGCTCCACACACCTGACCCCGCTGGGGTGCCGTTATCCCCGGCATCCTTTGCAAAAAGGGGCTCAAACAGCCCCGAACACTCCTGGTTGGCCTTACAGATGTTTATCTATTTAGATATTTTTTATCTATAGGTCCACTGTTCTATTTAGATTTATGTACAGATTTATTTATATCCATTTATCTATTTAGATCAGTGATTTAATCTATTTATATATTTATCTATTTAGATCTATTTTTATCCATAGATCTATTTAGATCTATTTGTCTACAGATCTAATGAGATCTATTTAAATATTTAGACATTTATCTAGTTAGATCTTGATCTATTTATATCTATTTGTCTATAGATCTATTTAGATCTATTTACCTATTGAGGTCTATTTATCTGTAGACCTATTAGATATATTTATCCATTTAGATTAGATACTTATCTATTTAGATTAGATACTTATCTATTTAGATTAGATACTTACCTATTTAGATTAGATATTTATCTATGTATTTGGATATCTAGGTATTTAAATATTTAGATATTTTGATTCCAGCCTCAGAGCAGAACACACCTGCACCTCTCTTCGGCACCCCAGTCCCCTCCCAGGCATTTGAGGATCAGATCCCTTCTCCTCACCTGAATTTCCTGCACTGCAGCTCCAGCTGGATATTCCACAACCGCCAGCAAAGCCAGCACAGGGAGCAGACACAAAAACCCCACCGTGGTCCTCCAGCCACTGCTCTTTTTCTTGTCCAGGGACAGGGAGCTTCTCCTTCTGCCTGCAGAAAGTGGTTCAGCCCGATCCATGTCGTTCTGGAGGAGTTTTTTGGGACAGGCACTCAAGACATTCCCCGCACAGAACGCATCTGTAATCCTTGAGCTCACATTTGGAGCGGTTGTGAGCAGCCCTGCAGCTACTGCCAGAGCTGTGCACAACCAGAGGAGTTTCAAAAAAAAAAAATTAAAAAGGAAGAAAAAAAAAAATGTAGACTTTACATTAAGCCTCTTTCCAATGTGCCAAAGATTCTCTCAGGCTCTGCCAAGTGGGATCGTGTTACTGCAGCTGAAATTTGGGCTGGCGGAGGAACAGCAGCAAAGTGAAACAAGCTGGGGTGGACATGAACTCTTCTCTTTAACTGTGCGAGCAACAGAGGGCAAATCTGCAGTTGTCAGCTTTATGTAATGAAAAAAAAAAAAACAACAAACCCCACAGGAAAAAAACGGGGGAGGGGGCAGCAAAAGGAATCCAGAAGGGCAACATCACCCCCTTGGAATGTGTCACTGGGGATGCTCCACGTCATTTGTCACGGGCTGTCCTCAGGATGAAAAATGAGATGCTGGGAGAGCAGCCTGGGCTCTCTGCTTGGGAAACTGCTCGGGGAGTTGACAAACTCACACAAAAGTAAACACCAGCCCCTCTTCCATCAAACTTGGCTGGGGATCTGTAAGTTTCTGGTGCACTTGGGTTATCGAGTATTTTCAGAATCACGCTGGTTTGGGGTCCCAAAGGCTGCCTTGGAGAGGTTTGTCAGCTTGTCTCCAGCTGGGAGGTTCTTTGAGGCATCTCCAGGCTCCAGGCACGAATTGATTCAGGACCTTTGGAAAAAGCTCCCTCAGAAATTCTCAGGTTTTCAGAGACAGCTGCACTTTTCTGTCCGGTGCTGAGGTGGGGTGAACTGAACCCCAGTTCTGCCCAGCCACAGGAAAAGGAACTCGGCAGGCTCCCAGTTCCACCAGCAAATGCCAGGGAAGGGGAAGGTCATGTAAAAATTCCTTGGGGGCATCCGAGGCATTCGAAAGGTTTCAGAAAAGCCTCGTAATTTTAACAATGAAAAATGCTTTAGTTGGAATTTTTCCCACCCTCGTTCATAATCAAGCCTGCGACATTTTATTAGTTTCATGTATTTGCAGCCTAAAGCTGGCCTGGAGCTTTTAAACAACTCAGGACAAATAAGGCCAGTGAGTCTGGGTGTAGAATTTCATGAACATTTTCCTTTTCAATTCTCACCAAGAAAAACCACCACGAAGCGCAGCAGCGGCTCAGAACCCAGGAGAAGGTCAGGATAAGGAGTTGAAGACAAGGAAACAATGGATAGAATTACAAAAGGGAAGCCGGGAGCAGCAGGAAGAGCAGAAATTCAGGGTCCAAAGCTCTCCCTCCTGTGAAATTGGCTGCCCTGAGCTGCTCGCTGCAGCTTTCTAGGGATGGTTCCTCCTTCCCCAGCAGCACCGCCGGCAGGAGGAACGTGCCTGTGCATGACTGAAAAAAAATCCTGCATTTGGAGCTCCAAAGAGATGCAAATGCAGCCCTGTTTGTGGTCTGAGCTGCAATCGAAGCACCAAGGCAGAAACTCAACTGATCTATGCTTCGAGTGCCCGAATTCTCAGAGTTTTAGAGCCTGCAGATGAGAACAGAAAGGCTGATTGAGAGGGGAGTCTTGAAGGAAAATCCTGCCTCAGATGGGGCTCCAGACCTCCAGCCAAGAGCTCTTCTCCAGTAAGGCAGCACTGGCTCGAAAGAAAAATATTGTTATCAAACACAGAGCTGGAAGAACATTGAGTTTCAGTCACGGAACAGCTTTAAGTGCCTCTCCCAGAGCCAGGAGGACTCAGCAGGGCTGGAGGGGGATGTTAATTTATGCACTGAGCACCCAGCTCTCCTCCACCGAGCAGCTCCGTCCCTCGGGGCAGTTTAATGTTCCCCAGGCCCGGCCCAGCACCTTGGACAGACAAAGAGAGTTGCCCGAGGTCCCTGTGGAATGTGGCAGAACCCAAAACCCTCCAAGCACCCACTCGGTGCCTTATTTTTGTGGCACTCACTTGTTTTTGTGAACAGGAGTGCAGGAACCCGAGCTTTAAAGCAGAGATTGGAGACTCACACAAGCACAGCCTGAGGGGACCAAGGATTTCCTTCATCATGTGAAGAAGGTAAAAGTTTTTGTAAAATACATCTCAGCACAGCTAAGTGAGTGCACAGAGCTTTAGTAAAGTGCATTTTTAGGACCTCACTGCTCCTGAATACTTCTCCACGCAGCTACTAAGGGTTAGCACGGCCAAGAAAACCCTTTTCCATGAGTCACGGAATGATTCTGAATGGGAAGAGACCCTGCTGCACATGATCTATTTGATCTTGTGCTGGCTGAATGGGAATCTTGGGCTGCAGAGATGATTCACGGCCTCTGTGACATTTTAGGATCCCGCTCCCCTGTCAGGTTATCCCTGGGTGGATCAGAAAGGAGAGCAGGGTTTCTTGGAAAGCACTTTGCTTTCCCTCCCCACACGCACCGTGCCCATCTACACCGAAATCCAGCACATCCAACCCCACCAAACCCAGGGCTGCAGAGAGCTTTTATTAAAGTTTAAGCCAAATATTTGCTGAGAAACCAGCTCAGCACTGAGGCCAAGACAAACCTCGGTTTTTAGGGCAGTGAGAGGCAGATGAGGAGAGGACTCAGGACTCCCAAATGCAGCTCGTGGAGCTGAGAGAGCCTCAGGGACTCCTTGCTGTGGACACCAGCAACGCTCCTGATGAAATCCCTGCTCCTGTGGAGCCACCACGGCACAGAACCCTCGGTGACACTGCTGGAAATATTCCCCAGGCTTCACCAAGCAGCTGCTGCCACAGCTCCAGAGTTCTGCTGAATCTGAGAGGTTCTGGAGCACGGATATTTGGTTTGGACTCCAGGCAGGATCCGTCATCCCAGCTCTATTTGGCAGCAGAAACATTCCTGGCAGGGGTTTCTGTCTCTGAGCAGTGGAACTCATGACACTGAGGGAATCCATGCGGTGTCACGGGGGAAAGGGGAGCAGGGCAGGGCACTGAACTGACTGCTTTGTCTTCCCTGGATTCTCCTTTGTAGGGAGCTGGGGTTTTTCCAAGCCAACAGCCAGGGATGCACATCCCGAGCTCTGGGAGGCAGCAGGAGGGAAGGAATGGTGCAAAAAGCTGCATAAAAGCCACAGTGGGCGAGGAGAGGCCACGGAGAACATAAAGCACGGGATCATTTGCACAACACGATGCACTTCCCCTCGTTCCATCACCTCAGCTTTGCTCTTTTCACTCAGCTGCTGAAATGTTTGGTTTAAAGCAGGGCTGTGCATAACACACAACACATGGCTCCCTTCCCCAGGGCAGCCTTTAGCTCAAAAATAAGTGGGTTTTTCACCTCTGTGGATCATTCGTAGCATTTCTCTCCTTTCCTTTGTTCAGCCTCCACTAAACGTTATTTTCCGCACAATTTCCAGTATCTCTGCTCCATTTCTCAAGACACTGGCACTGCTTCATGCCTGCCCCCAAATTAACACAAAAACAATATTTGTGACAACAAATATTTCAGGAAACTCTGTGCTAAGAGATGCTACACGGAGAACAACCACCAGTGCTGGGAGTGGAGCTGTCAGACTGTCCCAAAGGAACCTCACCTCTCATAAAATCTCCATTTATTCAGGGATAAGAGCCTATTATTCATCACTGGAACAAGACACCCCCATCAGCTTCCCCTGTTGTGATTTGGGAATTCTGCAAGGAGGTGGGGAAAGGAGAAGGACCCAAAATCGTTCAAGGCACCAGGATCAGGATTTCATCTGCAGGGAATGTGATTTACCACAGATCAGCTCCTCCTTGGCCCACGTGAAAGGCATCAGGAAACCCTCACACAGCCCTTCCTTTAAAAAGCACTTGGAGATTTTGCTTTTCCTTTAAAAAGCACTTAAGAGATTTTGCCCTTCAGCTCCCAACTTGGGGAGAAAAGCGAATAAAACCAACAACCCAACATTCCTGCATGGTCCCTGTGGGAATGGCACTGAAAATTTGTGGGTTTTTCTGTGGGTCATGGGCTAAAAAAAGGGGTTTGTGTGCTGTAAGAGGGAGGGAGAAATGTTCCCTGGGGAGGGGGAGAACAGGAATGTTTGGGGCCTGAAGGGAATTCTCCCACTCCCTACCCTGCAGCCCCTCGTGATCAGCATCTGCTGATGTTCCTAGAAAAATCCATGGTCTGATGAATAACAAATGAGGTGAAAACAAGCTCCAGCTGGCAGAGGAAAAGGAATATTTTGTTTAACTGTCAGTTTGAGCTGCTGCTCACAGAAAGGCTGCACCGACCTGAACCAGGCAGGAGCTCAGCACTGCAGTCCTGAGCATGGAGAGCAGAAATTTGGGGATGAAATGAGGGAGAAAGGCTTCCCAAAAACACAGATAACGAAGTGAATCCGCAGTGAACCAAGAATTGCTTCCCTGGGTGGGGATATTTTTGTCGCTGCTCTTTGGTGGGATGTATTAATAACCTATTTTTAATATTATTAATCCATTTGTGGGTGGACCAATCCTCTTGAAATCTCTGGAGCAGCAGAGATTAGTGGGAATGTAAAGGAGAGGTGGGTTCTTTACCTGACTCTGCTTTGCAAGAAAAATCTCCCTCTCTTTTCCACCTCAGTCCCACATTGCCTGTAAAATACAGAGTATTGGCCAAAGCAGAAGGTTTAGAAACCTTTTGTACCAAATCTGAGATGAGCTGATGTGTTAAAATTGAAATTGGACACCAGAAAAACCTGGGAATATCCAAGGCCCAGAGCTGCCGCCAGGAGATGGGAGAAGCCCCAGGAGTTCCTTTGCAGAGGATCCATCCAAGCTTTGTGGTCACGAACGTCGAGCAGAAAGCTGCTCATTACCCACTCCAATTAATAAATGATATTTGCCTTTAAAGGAGCATTTCCCACTGCTCTGGCATCTCCTTCCCCCCTGCTGCAGCAGGAACAGCTTCCCTGCTCTATAACCAGTAAGAAATCCAAAATCCAGCGAGAAATGCAACAGCAAAGGGGTAGAAAAGGACAAAAAGGAGAGGAAAATCTTCCCCCGGCTCTTCTGCCTCAGCATCTCTCAGCAGATTTGATGCAGGTTTATCAAGGAAGATAAACCAGAACTTTCTTCCAAAGCCTGAGCTGAGCCTGGCACAGGGGCAAAGTTTGCCAAAAAGATTCTTGGCACAAAGGGGCACCTGCTGCCTTCTGCCACCTCTTGGATTTAGAAAAGATAAAACACCAAACTGAGGCAGCTCTTCCTTCCCTTCAAAATCTCTTGTCGTCAGTCAGGAAAGAGAATAAAAAATCATTTTTAAACAACTTCAGTTTTCTGCAACAGCTGCACAGCTTGGCAGTCAAAGGCTGCACTCTTCCTGCAATTTTTTTTTCCCCTTTAGGGAAAATAATCACTTGGAAACCTCTCTTCATTCAGCACCCAAAGAAACTATTTAAAAAAAAATTAAGCAGGTGCTCCATGTTGTTTCTCCTGAATAAAAGGACACCTTTGGAATAAGAGGTGAGAATTAGACGACAGATATTGAATATTTTGCCACCTCTGTGCCTTCTCCCCTGGTGCCAGCACAAATACAACACGTGGTGAAATTATCCTTCAGCGTTCTGGATTTATGGAGAGGCTCAGGAATAAATTATTTTGAAAAAAATCTTAGCATGCAGCTGAGGTAATAAATAGTCTGCAAAATTATTCCCTTGCACCAAAAAGTGTTTAAGAAAAGCAGCTCTTCCAGGATAAAGCTGGCTCGGATTTGTACTTTTGAACGTTTTTGTTTTGCTGCCCCAGCGAAGATTCTGGGGAAATTTCTGGATTATTCCAAAGGGATTCCCATCAGCACGGACTTCTTGGAAATAATGACAATCTGCACCTCTGATTTTTACACCAGAGCTGATTCTGAAATTCAGCTTTAGGTTATTTGGGTGTTAAGTATGAAGCAAACAAATAATTTAGGGGTTAAACCTGATCCATTTTCACAGATTAAAAAAAATAAATCTATTGAAACTGTAACAAGCTCCAGTGAATATTTTGATAAATATCATCTCTAAAAGCCAAGAATTTGTGAAATAACTTTCTCAACACACCACAGGGTTATAAATAATAAATAATCCCATAACCACCACACATTGCACACAGTTCAACGTTTCTTTAAAAGATTTGCCACCTCTTTGCTAACAAACACAGGGAGGAGAAGAACACGGGAATTTTGTTTTGTTTTGTTTAAATATTGCTTCCAATACGTAACAAACAGGAGGTTTGGGCATCACTGTGTCACCAGACCCCACACAAACAGCCACACTTCCACCAAAATTTACTTTACAGGATGATTCAGTGGATAATAATTCTTCACTCAGCTGGAAAACAATACAGCTGGATCCATAGTGCAGCTACTGTTTGTACATTCATTTTTTTAATGCTCAGGAAAATATATATTTTTATTTTATTAAGTTTTGCTGCAAAACAAAGGAACAAAAATGAAATCCCTTTTTTTTTTTAATTTCCTCCCCCTCGTATCTTGATTATTACTATTTATTTTCTTTACACTTTGATTGGAGTATTTAACACCTGCCTTTGGCATTATGGATAGAAAGCTCAGGAGTCTCTGAACACACGGCTCNGAAGAAGAAGAAGAAGAAGAAGAGTGTCACTTAGAGGTCAGAAATATTTGTTGTAACAGATTTTCTCCAATCAGTGTTCACTACTTTTTCTCTAAGGCACACGCTCTGTCTTAGGACCTCCTGACCTCCAGGTTTGCTGTTGCTGAGCCCCAAGGGTTCCGAGGGGGCTGCGTGGGGACATCACCCCCTGTCCCTGCCCTCGGCGAGAGCAGATCCCTGGGATCTCCTCGGGAATCCAGGGGGAGCTCGGAGCAGGCCTGGCTGCCTCTGGAACATCCCAAGGAATCCAGAGGGAGCTCGGAGCAGGCCTGGATGTCTCTGGGACATCCCAGGGAATCCAGAGGGAGCTCGGAGCAGTCCTGGATGTCTCTGGGACATCCCAGGGAATCCAGAGGGAGCTCGGAGCAGTCCTGGATGCCTCTGGGACATCCCAGGGAATCCAGTGGGAGCTCAGAGCAGTCCTGGATGTCTCTGGAACATCCCAGGGAATCCAGAGGGAGCTCGGAGCAGTCCTGGCTGCCTCTGGGACACCCCGGGGAATCCGTTCAGCTCCGCTCTGCTCCGGAGGTGTGCTCGCTTCAGCGGTGGCCGAGCTGAGGGAGAGGGGCTGTCCCTTCCCTGGGACACCCCCAGAGGGGATTCCTCCTCTTCCTCCTCCTCCTGGCAGATCCCTTCTGTGCTCCCCTCCTTTTTCCAGCGAGCCAAACCCCTCCAGAGCCGGTCTGCGGGAGGGGAAGCGCAGGAGGGCCGGGCCGGGCCGAGCCGGGGCGGGGCGGGGCGGGGAGCGGCGGCCCCTCAGACGAAGATGTGGATCCTCTCCCGGATGGCCTGGCGGCAGATGGGGCACACGGTGAGGGCCGTGCTGCAGTCGGGGCAGGAGCCGTGCCCACACTGGAACACCAGCTTGATCTGATCGTCGATGCAGATGGGGCAGGTGATCCTCTCCTCCATCTGCCGGTAGCGGCTCTGCAGCTCCTCCATCAGCTTCCTCTGCTCCGTGCCCTCGGAGCTGGGGCTGCACTCCACCTCCGTGCTGTCTGTGGGCAGAGCTCAGCGTTAGGCCCCGCCGTGCTGCCCCTCAGCAGCTGAGAGTGATCTCAGCCCTCACAACCACTCTGGGAAAGGCTTCAGTGGCAACTTGCATCAATCCCATGGCAAAAGCAAACCCTGCTGCAGCCTTGCTGACATCACAGCTCCAGCAGCAGCAGCAGCTCACTCACACTGCACTCTGCACTCTGCCTCAGCCACGGGTCAAACCAAAATCCTTGGCTCTGTGAAACCCCTGGGCACTGAGAATTTCAGATTTTCTGTGCTGACAAGGCACTGACCCCCCAAGAGAACGCTGCATTTGACCTGAGGCCGTGGAAGAGGCTTCCAAAATTGAATTACAGCTCAATGCAGCTCTCACTGTTCATCTTCTGCTCCTGAATCCCTGATTAGGCAGCTCTACACTTCACCACAGATGTCCCTTTCCTCAGCATTCTGGAATTAGCTGCACATCAGTGGTGCAAGAAGTGATTTCAAATCCAGTCCTTGGGGACAGGGAGTTTGTCAAAGGCAAGCTCTGAAGACATCACTGCCAGGGAAACCCTGCTGGTATTTCAGAGACCTTGATGTTCCTCCTCCACTGGAAATTTGCCTGCAAATGTCTGATTTGGAATTCCCATCATTATTTTGCTGCCAGTCTGCAGCAAAGACAAAATGCTCCTGTCCACTGTCAGGTCCAAAGTGGTATTTTTGGCATGATGGAGTTCCAAAGAGGAGTCCTGGCTCTGCCAGCTGTGCATGTCCAATGCCATGGGACTGATTCCTGCTTTTTTTTTCCAGGCATCAAATCACAAGGCTCAAGCTTGACTCCAAAAAAAGCCCACAATGCTCAGTCATGAGCAGCAGGACATGCAATCAAATCCTCACGTGCCCTGAGAATGATCTCAGCCCTCACAACCACTCTGGAAAAGGCTTCAGTGGCAACTTGCATCAATCCCATGGCAAAAGCAAACCCTGCTGCAGCCTTGCTGACATCACAGCTCGTCCTGACACTGGGAAACGTGGCCAGGAGACGAATCTGTCTGAAACTGGGCTGAAGAGCTTTATTGAAAGACTCCAGCTCTGAGATTTCTGGAGAGCAGGGTCATGCCAGCACTGCACAGACACTGGTTACTGAGTCAAGGGAGAAACCAGGCTTGCACAAGATGTGATTTTCCCTCCCTCACGAAATTTCACTGTTAAACCACCCCATGTGAAACCAGACTGGGGAACCTGGTGATTGTTTCCAACGTACAAAATAAGCCAGGCCCAGGTAAAAGTCCCTTAAATGTCCTGTCCTGTCTATGCAGCTCGAGCTTGGCCTGAGACACCTGAGACAATCTAATAAAATCTACTTTTTTTCCCTTGTAAAGGTGGGTAATGCAACAGGCACGCACACGCAAAAAACCAAAATAATTGAACTCTCTTATTTCACTGAAAATCGCTGATGCCCCATAAAACTAACCCTGTGCAGGACCCTCCCCACAGCCCTGATCAGCAGGAACAGCCAGCACATACCTTGTTTCAGTTTTTTGGTTATTGTCACTTGACATTTGATGCATTTCTTCATCCTCCTGGAGCACTCTGCCATGGGTGACAAAAGGAGAGATGACAATTAAACCCATGAGAGACTCAACAACATCACATTTGAACAACCTGAGGCCTCCCTGGGTGACAAAGGGGTTTTTCCTGCATGGAATGAGATCCCTACCTGCTTTCTCAGCTGTGCCCTACTCTCTTGTTTAATCTTTTCCCAGCTCAGCAGCAAACACAACACCTTTAAACCCTCCCTGCTCTGTGCCCTTGGAGTTGCTGCGGCTCTGGGGGAAGAGGATGAAGCTCTGGCACAGAGTTCTGACCAAACTCCCTGTGGTCACACTGTGTGCCTTGTGAGATGAACTTGCTGACAAGTCTGAGCTGGCTGCCCTTAAATCAGCTGAAATCCTGAAGAATGAAGAGTTACGAAAGCCAGAGGAGAGGGAAATCCTTCTCAGGAGGTTTCTTGGGTGGGGGATAAAGCACTGACAGCCAAAACTGGCTTTCCCTCTGAATTACCCAGGCATCTCTAAGCACCAAAGCTGCCTGGAGTCCCAACAGCAGGTGGGCAGAACATTCTGTGTTTTTCAGAGATAACTTTGGCTGTCTGAGATGCTGAAATCACGCTGGGGTTGCTTCAGGACACAAACAGCACAAAAGCTCAGTGTCTAAGCAGAGCTGGATTTCTGACAGGGCAAAAGAGAGAGGCTGGGTGGGAGAAAAAATAAAAACGACAAAAATGGGGGGAAAGAAATCAGCGTGGACTCACCTTCACACACGATACTGTGCTGGCACGGGAAGAAATGGATGAGCAAGGCCAGCTCTGAGCAGACCAGGCACTCTGTGGGCACTGCCACGCTGGAGACACTGAGGTTGGTCATGGTGTTGGGCGTGGTGTGCACACGGCGAAGGCTGCAGGTGATGGTTGAGCTCTCAGAAGAAACCTGCTGTTCCCTGCAACCAGGAGCCAGCAGGAAATGTGAGCCACAAGCTCCTCTGAATTCTATCCCTGAGGAATACCCCAAAGGGAGACAGAGCAGCACAGGCTCAGGTGGATAAAGCTGGGAACCTTCCCTGCCCTGCTGGGGTCCTGACCAGCTCTGTCCATCAAGAAAGGAAAAGAGCAGGGATCTCGAATATTTACACGAGTTGAAGCTGCTCTTTTGGAGGTAACAGTAAGTTAACTGCACAGCCATCTGCTGAAAGCAGTAATGAGAAATGTCAGCCTGACAGAAATGACATTTTTTAAGCAAAAAACTTCAATCCGACACGTACTGCACTGACAGAATTCCTGTGGGAGGTGTTCAAGGGACACCTTTCCCCTGGTATTTGCAGTGGCCAATGACAGCAGTGCTGGGTGGTTCCTCCTCCAGCAGGAACAGCACCAGGGCTGTGCCCTCGGATCAAACAGAACTCTGCTTTCATGTTTGCAAAGTCCCACTCCAAACAAATGCTTCTCAGAACCCGAGATAAAGCCAGCTTTGACTTGCCTTACTCTCCCTTTGGCATTTTCTCAGCTATTTCTCTTATCAGCTTCAAAACAAGTGTTTATCTAGCCCTGGAATAAATCCTGTGGGGTTTGGTGCCCACTCTTTTGTTGCACTCCCTTTAAATATCTGTCAACGAGGAATCAAATGAAAGTAAAACACAGCCCAGGATTACTCTGCAAAGTTGTTCTTGGCCTCAGAGGCTCCTCAGATACCCAAGGGGCTGAATTTGCACAGAGCCTCATTAATCTGCTTTTCCCGACCCTTCCAAACTCAGCACACACCCTCACATCACCCCTCCAGAAACTGGGGGCAGCTCCAGAACAAACAGGGCGTGCTCAGGGTGACATCCAGAGGGTCTCAGAGATCCTCCATCCCTCCTGGAGCAGCTGCAGAGACACCAGGGCTGGGGAAAACTCGGGTTTTTGCAGGGATTTCCTGAGGCTCATTACCTGAATTTCTGTGAGAGGTCTTTGACGATCTGCACAATCCTTCCATCTGTAATGAGGTCCAAAGGAGACTTTCCCCGATGATTTGCATAATTAATATCTGCTCCTTCTTGTGCTAAGTAGCAGGCAATGGCAGTCCCAACGTTCAGCTCCACATTTCCCAGGAAGCCAGAAGCCTGCAGCTAAAAGAAATTGAGAAACACACTCTGTCAACAGAAGAAGCTTCTGATCCTCTGCTCTGACTTGCATCAAAATCTGAATAAACTCTTAAACCTTGTACTTAAAACTTGCAACTTTTTGAAGGCACATGAAGATTCTTTTTTGCTTTTATGTAAATAATGGGTTCAAATCTTACATTCCAGGGCCAAGAGTGCCTCAGACTGATCCTACCTGGTGATAATCCCTACAAAGCAGAGAAATGAGCATTCACTTCTCCAGGGAGTGAGAAGGAGGAAGCTGAAGGCCCCAAAGAACAGTTGCTGCAGGGGCCCTAAGTGACAGCTATTTAAGGAGCCAAATTTTGATGTGCATCATCCCAAATAATTTGAAGTCAAGTCACATATTCCACTGACTTAAACAACTAGAGCGTGTCAGTCAGGGCAAGTAAAATTAGATGTGAAGGAATCCACAGCATTTAGAGATGATGTTACTGTAAATAATATTGGGAATGACAGGCACAGATCCCTCTTTAGGACTTCCAGGACTTTGGCCCTACACTTGAGCCACCATCTCCTGGTGGTTTGGTAACGAGCAGGATGGAAGAGCAAAGCACTGGGCTTTTCCAAGGACCAACAGCTAAAAAGGAGAAATGGGTGGTTTCATTTATTCTAATAATTTTAATAATAATAATAATTATCCCTGCACCTTTGGCCTGTCCTGCAGTGATTTCTAGATCTTTCTAGCCATGGATACAGAGCAGCACAGAGAAATCCAGTTCAGGCTTTGTAACAGCTTCCCCCTTCTCCTTCAGGCTGCTCCATGTCCCCTCTCCCCCTGCTGTCCATCTGCAGATAACTGGGGTGTCTGTGGTCAGCTCTCCTCATATTCTGCATGCCATCAGGCAGAAACGAATTGTTGTGGTTCTGGGGTATGAATTAAACCCAGGAGTCTCTTGGCTCTGGATTCATGACCTTTCCCATGTCAGGAAAGAAGTGCACAATGCTCATAAAAATATCAGAGACAGCTCTGAATTGTTGTCTGAGCATGTCGAGCTCCATGCTATAAATCCGGGATGATCTATTCCTGCTTTCCCATAGACAAGGTTGGTTTCCACGCTCCCCATCTGGACTGGATGAAAGAACCGGAGCCTTCCTTCACCCCCCCAGACCCCCCAAGCTGCTGGGGTGGTGACACAGAGCCTTTCCCTGCCAGAACTCCGCTCACCTTGGACAGGAGCGACGCTCCCATCTCGCCCTCGCGCTTCTCCATGGCCAGGGCCATGAGCTGCTGGCGCTCCAGGGCGATGTGCATGGCCGTGTCCCCGTCCTCGTCCTCAGCGTTGACATCGCTGCCCTGGCTCACCAGCAGCTGCACCATGCCCACGTGGCCCTGGATCACAGCCAGGTGCAGCGGGCTCTGGTTCCGGTTGTTCTTCACGTTCAGGTCGCAGCGGCCCTGGAAAAGCAGGAGTTGCAGCACAGGGAGATGTGGCTGCTGAGCTCGGCTGGAGAGCTGGGAGCTCCCAAATCTCGCTTTATCTTCACTGGAAATTCCAGTTACAACCCATTTGGTTCTTAGTCAAGACAAGCTTCTCTCCTCCCTCTGCCAGGGCCACAGGAAAATCCCCCCAGGAATGCCAATCCCCGTTTTCCCCAAACGATGCCAGCTCTTCAAAGGGACAGGGACATCCCTGTGGGTCCCAGTGTTAACTCAGGGCCTTGGGAGTGGGACAGGTTTTCTTGATGGTGGTTTTGAGTTATTTCTTACCTCTTTGATGAGAATTTCAGCCACTTCCATGTGGTTATTGAGAGCAGCGAGGTGCAGGGCAGTGAATCCATCTTCCTTTTTGGAATCCACCAGCTGCCGAGCCCTGGCCAGAATCTTCTTTATGGCTCTACAGAGTTGGAGAGGTTATTAGAGATGGAAGAACCAATTTCTGGAGTTATCAATGTCCAGGTGGTGCCGATACCAGCAATGGGTCCCTCAAACCCACAAATTAAATTACAAGAATACAACAAAAGCCCTCAGTTGTCATTCAATAAAGTAGGGAAAAGCCACATTGCTTTGAAAACAATGTGTAGATTTATCTTTGGAAGAGTCCCAG
This sequence comes from Cyanoderma ruficeps, assembly GCA_008694505.1. Classification (NCBI taxonomy): domain Eukaryota; kingdom Metazoa; phylum Chordata; class Aves; order Passeriformes; family Timaliidae; genus Cyanoderma; species Cyanoderma ruficeps. Next base: position 4,588,825 of record VZDJ01000034.1, read on the forward strand.
AGGCTCCCAGTCTTTACTAAGACCTTCTCCTGTCCTTCAGTGAAGCCAAACATCTGAGACTGTCCAGAAATAGAGAGATTTCCTAACCTAGGGAAGCATGACAAGGATGGGATGGGGAAAGCAGGCAGGAGTTTCCTGTGAAGGCCTGAAGGAGGCCAACAGCCCTACCCAGCCATATCCAAACCCAAGAAATGTTCAACCAACTACCAGAACCACATCTGCCAGCTTCCTAGACACCCAGCACAAATTAACATCTGCCAAAGGCATAAAAATGGGGGAAAAAAAGGAAGGTCACTTACAGCTTGTTGCCTTTCAGGGCAGAATAGTGGAGCAGGTTGAAGCCTTGACAGTTTTGGACAGTGAAATCTATGTTGGGAACTTCAGTGAGAATCTCAATCACGACTTTGTAGTCCAGGGTGATAGCATAATGCAGGGGGGTGTCTCCCTGGGAATCCTACACATGGAGATCGAAGCAAACACAGGTAACCAACCACAGAAACTCCAAGGAAACTCCCTGTGAGCTGCTCAAACTCCTGATCAGCTTTGAGGGGCTGGCCCAGCACAGAACAGCCCCACCAGCACACAAGCAAACCCTGAAACTGGGCTGGGTCCAAGTCACCATCACTGCCCGCCTTAAAAAAATCTTAAAAATCTTATTGCTGAGAACAGGAGTGTGGCCACAACACACAGGACCAGCAGCTCAGCTCTCTCTGGAGGCCTGAGTCCAGCAGAGAATGCTGATGTGATGAAGAAGGGGCAGACTCCAACCTGGAATTTCAGGGTACTGAAATTCAGGAATATTTCCCAGCGCGTTTTCAGAGGACGACTTTGGAATTCTACAAAGCCACAAACGCTGTGAGACTTAAAGAAGCACCACCCCACCTCAAAAAAAAACCAAACAAAACCCAAAAAAAACCCCTCCAAAAATCCTCCAACACCTCCCTGCAATCCCAGACTTACTGGGAGGTTGACATTACAGTTGAGCTCACAGAGGGCCCTCACCACCTCGGTAAAGCCTTGGCTGACAGCGACGTACAGGGCTGTGCACTTGGCATTGTTCAGCAGGTCTGCACTGGCTCCTTTAGCCAGGAGCACACGGGCAACTTCAGCTTGGTTCCTGGTTTAAAGCAAGGACAAAACCAGATCAGAGTCCATCCAGTGAACACAGTAAATTCTTCCTCTTTGCAAAGCAACAGAACTCTGGTTTTGGATCCTCTCAGCTCCATTCCACTTCCTCTCGGTGCTAAAAAAACACTCCACAAAACCTTCCTAATTTGTGCTCTCTGCTCTAAATCAATAGGAATTCCCACTCTTAATGATGAATTCTTCCCTGGTTACTGATGATAAAATTCAAAACCTCATCTTGCTCTGGAAAACACACAAACTTAAGAGAAATCAAGCAAACAAATTAATCTCAAACAACTAAATCACCTCCCCCATCCCCTTGAAAAAAAAAATTCATCACGAAAATCTCCTTAGCAATTTTTTCTTTTTCTGATTCCCCCTGAAAATTCCCGGCATGGAAACTGAACTAACTGTGAGGGGTAAGAAATCCTTGTGCTAAGAAATCCTGTGCTGGACAGAAATCCTTGTGGAAAGAAGGATGCTGCTGTGGGCTGAAGCTCGAAGGCCAATTCCCAACATAAAAACTGTAGTTTTAGTTTTGTGCTTGAGTTTTGTTTTAGTTATTTGAAAAAATATTTTTCAACAGATTTTTTGTTAAATGGGAGAAGTGTTTTTGTAAGCTGTACTTTGGTTTTATTCTGTTTCTTAGGAGGGACTTCTTCTTGATGCCCCTCTGGTCTAACCAATGTGATTGAAGAAGTTTGTCTTTGTTTCACCAATGTAGAACAGTATAAAAAAGAGAGACATCCCAAAAAAATAAAGGATAAATAAATTTTCAGCCTTCTGAAGTCGGAGTCTGTGTCACTTCGGTGTACAACAGCGCCAAAAAAACCAGAGAAAAGCCTCCACCAGCCACACATCCTTCACCCAGAGTGTGTGATTTGGAGCTAAGATAGAAGTTTGGATTTAGGAGAGAAGTTTTCCATCGGGGCCAGCAGGAGGGGGGCAGGTGTCCTACCCGAAGGCCGCGTAGTGCAGCGCCGTGTCCCCCTCGTCGTCGCGCAGGTCGACGTCGGCGTGTGCCTGCAGCAGAGTCTTCACCACCTCCAGGTGCCCCTGGTAAGAGGCAATCTGCAGGGCAGTGCTGCCCTGGTTCTTGGCATCCACCTTTGGCAAGGGCAGAGACAAAGAAAATGAGGGATGAGCTCGCCCTGTGCCCGGAGGAGCAGGGTGGGAAGAGCCCAGGAATGCCACAGGGGCAGTGCCCTGCTGGCTCCTCTCCTGGCCAGCAGCTCCCGGCTGATTTTGTCCCAGAATGTTTTGGAAGGGGAAGGGGACAGCACGTTTAGTCAAGAGGGGAGAAGTGAGAGAACAGAGCTGGAAGCTCTGTGATTGCAGAGCTCTGCTGCCAAATCTCTCTGTGCCCGTGAGCACAACGCTCCTTGGTATCTCTGCCAACAATTCCCTTCCCGAGAGGAAAATGTGTGAGGAAATGAAATTAGCTTTGCATAAGGCTCTGGAGGTGCCAAGTCCCTGCTGTGCTGTGCTGCTGCAGGTACTTCAGTGGGTGCAGTGGCTGCAGGGGACATCTCAGGGCTCAAGTGCTGCAGTGAGAGTTTTGGAGAATTAAAGGCACTGAAGAACAAGAGGCAAAAAAAAAAAAAAAGGCAAAGCAGCTACTGACACCAGTGGGAGGCTAAGGAGAGGAGAAGGAGGCACAAAAAACCTCAGCAGACTGGCAAGGAGAACAAGTTAATAACCAAAGTTTTTTTTTTCCCTGTAGCTGATTTTGTGCAGCAGTCAGAGCACAGGAGAGGCAGCACTTCCCTGGATGGGCTCAAAATGATGGGTGAGTCCTCTGGGCAAAGAGGATTTAGAGGTCACTGCTGTTCTTCCATTTACACGAGGCAGACAGTGCTGATAAGCTGGAAAAACCCTGCCCAAGCAATTCCAACTTGCTCTAAGTGAGCCTCAAATCCAGCCTGATCTCTATAAGATCTCTAACAGAAATAGCTAATTTATTAATATAAATATTAGAATAGAAATAGAAGTCTCATAAAAATAACTGATCATAAAATGGATTGCTTACTCCTGGGACTTTCCTATCTGGGATCAATTTGAGAATTGCAGGTATTTGTGTCTCCTTCCCAGAAGTCCCATTAAGTTTATAAATAAAGAAGTATAATAAATACATACCAGACAAATAATCACTAAATCAACTTCACAAGGGTTATTTCAGAGCTGATCCTGGGTCACAGCCCCAACAAAACCTCTTTTTGTTACCCATGCTTTCCAAGGACACACAACGAAGACTCTGGTGGTTCTTTTTTCCCCCCTGTTCCTAAACCCTGAGCCCCTCCCTGCAGGAGTTCAGGAGATGTGATGCTGACACTTTGCCATTCTGCAAGCACAGAAATCATCCAGCAACGAGTCCAGCCCAGTTCCTGCTCCAGTCAGACATGAGATAAGACACTGCACAGATCTGGGCAGCTTTTCTCCCTCCTGATTCCAACAATGTGATTTTTCACAAGGTCCTCTAAGGACAGGCGCAGCCAGACACAACCCCTGCCTTTCTTTTCCAGCAGATCCTCAGATATCTGCTCCTGTTTTCCTATAGATAAACCCCTCTCCCCCTCATTGTACAGCAGCAGTGGCCACACAGGGAAATCTGGGAAAAGCCAGCTTGGGAAAGGTGATGTAAGGATTTCAGTTCAGATTTATTGCCACAAACTAAAAGCATAAAATATGCACATTTAACTTGTGAATTTGGTCCTAAACTGCAGCAAAATAATATTCCAACTGTCAGGAGATATCACTAAGCCTGATAAATCTACTGTTTTTCTCACATCCTTTCCCCTGCTTGACTACAAAATTTCATGATGATGTTTTAAAGAGCAGAAACAAAGGAAAAAGAACCGTTTTTGTCTTCCAAACTTGCCTTGTCTGGGTATTTCTGGAGCAGCTCCCGGACTTTGGCTGTGCTGTTGAGGGCTGCACAAATGACCAGGCACCCTGCGTGCTCTGACTCCGTCCTCTGGGACAGCAGCTTCTCCAGGACAGTCACCAAAGTACCTGGAAAACAGACAAAAACGGACCTGTCACCACCCATCTCCCAGTGTTTGAGGGGACACAGGTGTCACAGCTCCTCAGCAGTGCAAAAATCAAAAGTTTTGCAAGTTCTGCCTCGAGTCTGACTTGAGCAAACAGCTCCAGATCCGTCTACAGCAGGAAAACAAAAAAATCCTGGCAAGTCTGTGCTCCCTCCCACATGATCCTGACACCCAGAGGAAATCAGGATGGTCAGGCCACAAAGAAAATTTCTGAGCAGATGTGCAAAGCACTGAAAAAAAAAAAATCCCTTCCACGAACCATGTGATCCCAAACTCGATTTCAGGGCAGATTAGGCAAAACAATTGTTGATTTCACAACAGCTCCACGCAGGGACCTGGGAATATTTCACAAGCCCTCAAGAATCAGTGTCCTTGTACAGGAAACAGGATGGAACAGGGAACTGAGTCACAGCAAGGATGAGGCAAATACTGAACCTCGGGCAGAGCTGTGCTTAGCAACTCTTAAGTCCTAAATTCTGTATTTTCCTGCTAAACCCAGTATTTCCCAGTCCCAAATCCTGTATTTTCCTGTCAAGGCCAGCTTTGATTGCCCAGTAAGGCACAGCTGGGCTTTATTCTGTATTTTCCTGTTAAAACCAGCATTTCCCAGTCCTAAATCCTGTATTTTCCTGTCAACGCCAGCTCTGTTAGCCCAGTAAGGCACAGCTGGGCTTTATCTTCTATTTTCCCTTTAATCCCAGCATTTACAAATCCTAAATTTTACATTTTCCTATTAAAGCCAGCTTTGTTTGCCCAGTAAGGCACAGCAAAGTTTTATTCTCTATTTTCTTGTTAATCCCAGCATTTCCAAGTCCTAAATCCTGCATTTTCCCATTAACCCCAGCATTTCCAAGTCCTAAATCCTGCATTTTCCCATTAACCCCAGCATTTCCAAGCCCTAAATCCTGCATTTTCCTAAGACCCAGCCTTGCTTGCCCAACAAGGCACAGCCAGACTTCATTTCTCCACGCAGGGAAGAACGTTTGGATTTTCCCACCATCCCAAGAGGTGGATCCAAGAGCTCTCAGCCCCAGGTTTGTCCCTCACTTTTGGATTCCTTGGCACTCTCTGTGGTCATCAGGTTGGCCTCCTCCTCCCTCTGGTAGGCTGTCAGGCAGGCAGGGTTGAAGGTCCAGGACTGTCCCCCCACTGACACTCGAAGATCTCCATCCCCATAGACCTTGATCACCTTCCCAATGTGCCCTAGGGTCTGTAAGGAAAAAAAAAAAAAAGGATTTTTTTTTTCCCTCCCCAAAGATGCAGCTCCCAGACCCAAATCCAGGGGTTTTTTTGGGTTTTGGTTTTTTTTTTCATAAAGCTGCAGCTCCTGCTGTGTGAAAAGAAGCACTGGACAAGTGACACACTCGCAGACAGCTCCCACTTCGAGGACACCAGAGGGTTCTCACCAGTTTCTCTCTCACTGGTTTGCCATGGAAAGGTTTTCCCAGACACACTGGGAATGGCTGGGGAGGGAGTGGCTGATAAGAACTGATCAATCTGGGAATTGGGGACGATTTCCTCTGGGCTTTAACTGCTCCTGGAGGAACCTGCATCCCCACTTTTTAGCCACACTTGGGCTGATTTTTCCACCTCCCCGCCTCATTCCAGAGAATCAGGCAGGGCTAAGAGGACTTTGGTGATGGAAACCTCTCACGTGAGATGGTGGCAGCCAAATCCTTTTTGTCCCCCTTGTCCTGTTTGGGTGCCGTGGACACCACGGCGTCACCAGGGGCTGGGCAGGGATTTCCCAGCAGGAATTCTGGGGGGGTGGATACAAGCCCATGTGTAAGTGCTGAGGGCTTGGGGAAGATCAGGAGGTTACTGGACTGTCCTGGAACTGGAACTGGCGTGCACTCACAGGTGCCATCTCATCTGTCCACTCCCCATGACCAGGTTGGAACCGCTTCACTGTCTCCATATCATCTATCACCCGGACCACATCACCAACCCAAAAGGTGTTGAGCTACAAGAAAAAGAAAGTCATAAGCTTTTGGGGGATGAAGCCACGCACACATACACACACAGAGAGACAAAAAAAATTAATAGTGACCAGCCCCTCCGCCCCACTCCCAAAATCCAAACAAACAAGACACCCACAGAGTCAAAAAACAGCATTGCAAAACATAAATGCAGCTACCAAGAAAGCTGTAACCACTGAGCTGCAAAATAAACACAGTTCAATTCTCTCTTAAGCCAAGTGCACATTTAAGTAGGGAAATCATTTGGAACAGGCAGTTTCCTAACTTACTTTGCTCCAAATCGTTTGTAATTAATACCAGATAAAGCACGGAAGTTTTCTTGGTCCATCTCCTCGCTACACCTGGCTTGGCAATGGAGATTTTAATTCACTCTAATAAGGAAGTTAAATCTGTTTGTTATTTAAAACAGAAAAGGGAAAGCAGGGTTTATCTTTGCTGGTAATTTGCCAGATGCTCCCTCTGATCACTGAGCTAGGAAGGGAGCAGTGTCAAAACACACTTTTCAGAGCAGACTAATTTTGTGCAAAACAGTCTGACACTGCATTTTCCACCAGTATTGGGAGTTTTTAGCATTGTGACCTTGCTCAGGTCAGAATTTTGTGGTCTTCCAGCAGCTTCTTCTCTATCTAATTATCTCTATTTCTAATCATCCACTTCTCAAAGTCCTCAAACCTCTGGGGAAGGCCAGAGCTGTGAGCTTTAGAAATGCAGCCACAAAATCAGAAGGACTGGATTAAAGACTTGAAAGAAATCAGAGAGAAGTGAGGCAAAGATGCAAATAGGAGCAACGTGAAGACACAGAACGAGGAAGAACAAAACAAAAAAAAATTCATCAAAGGGAAATTATGTAGGGAAAAGGTTCATCACAAGGGCAAGGCAGCTGCAGAAGGATGAGGGCCTGGAAGCTGAAATGAAGAAACGGGAGTTTACCTTTAGGACTTGCAAATGCCAAAGTTCATAAAACAGGAGAATTGTGTTTAGAAGAGCTGGGTGCTCCTTCAGCTCCCACACTGAGCCCCATCCCAGCAGGTTCAGTGATTTCCCTGCAGCATTCCCCAGGCCAAGGCCAGCACCTACCTTGGTCAGGGCTCCAGGATGGAAAGTCCAGCGGGTGTCACTGTTGAACTGGACCCTGACGTCCCCTCTGTCCGTGATCCTGTGCACCGTCCCCGTCTGGCCAATGAACTTTGGACCAAAATAAAAAACAAAGCAGGGGGAAAGCCCCTAAATAAATCACGTTGTTTAATAGTGGGGAAAGAAGGTATCCAAGGCAGAGATGGCTAAACCACCCAGCATTTCCCATCCACAGTGCTCCCAAACCTTTGTTCTGCAAAAATGCAGAATACTAAGGATGCAGAATAGTTTCCTACTAAGCCTAGCACTTCCCAATCCTAAATTCTGCATTTTCCCATTAATCCCAGCATTTCCAAGTCCTAAATTCTGTATTTTCCTGTTAATCCCATCATTTCCCAATCCTGAATTCTGCATTTTCCCGTTAGTCCCAGCATTTCCAATGCTTGCACGAGATGCCAACATTGTTTTTCTACAAAAAAAGAAAGGGAAAGGCTCCTCTAAAAGCTCCTCTGAAAGAGCAGCACGCTGGGGGAGGAGGGGGATAGGAATACAAAGTGCAGAAATGCTTGAAAATGCAGCACAAATTGTCCTCTTTCCAAATGACAGAGGTGGGCAGGGAATCCAACGTTGTTCTGCGTTATAAAACACCAGCAAGGCAAACTCTGAGAGCAGAAAAAGGGGCAAACTACACAAAACAAAATATCATTGTGTGGTGCAGGGTTCTAGATCTGCTTGTTCTGGCAGGTCCTGAGCAGCTCATGGTTTCTAAAGAGGTTAAAAAATGCCAATTTCTGAGGTGACAGGAGGTTCCTGTTTCTCTGTTTCATATCCCTCTCTACCCCTGCATTCCCCAAAAACAGGAATTCAGGAGCACAGAGGTTTAACAACCAACAACAGAGACAGCAACACCCAAAATCCACAGCTGTGGGGTTTATTCCTGAGCTGGAATAAAAAAAAAACCTCATGGCTCCACTGGCAGCTTTGTTAAAAGTTCATCAAAAGATACCAAGTTCCTGCCTGCCAGGCTGGAAAAAAACCCCAAAAAATAGAGGCTGATGCTCAGTTAAGAGATTTCCACATTGAAACTGGAATGACAGAGTTTGCCCTGGCATTTTAAAGCCTGATTTCAAGAAGTCTGCTCACCTCTAGGGCCAGGATAGACAGTTAACACATCTTGATAGTGTCATAGCATTTTTCATGCTATTTACAGTGATAGGTGCCATTTCTATCTTTATTTCCTCTGCTCTCTGGGGTTTTTTAAAACAACAGGTGACAGCAGGCTGATGGCTCTTCAATTTAAAGGCAAGACTAAGCTCCAAAAATATGATATGGGCTGAGAAATTTTAGCTCTGGCCAAGGACAGAGCCCAGTGTTGACAAAACACATAACTTTAATTACCAGCAATGCACAGCACAAAAGAAGCCAAACAAGGAATGGATCCAGAACACCAAAGGAAAGATCCGTGGCTCATTTAAAAACAAACAAACCAGCTATTACTTTTTTTTTTTCCCCTTCCAAGACTTTTGCAGGGATCCACAAGACCATTCTCATCCAACAGAGCCTAAAAATAACTCTGACTCCAGTGTCCTATCACTAAAAAAAAAAAATAAATCTGTATTTGTGATTCAGTTCAACTTTAAGGTCACACAAAGACGTTCTGGTAACTTCCTGAGCAGTGCAGAAGGAGGGAGAGGCTGGAATTGTCCCCAGGGAGAATGCAGGGACATACCTCAGCCATTTTGGGATTCCAGCCTCCGTGGCCCTCCTGCATCTCCCGCAGGATGTCGATGTCCAGCAGGCACTTCACCTTGTCCCCGTGCTGGAAGGGATGCCTGTCTGTGCTCTCCTTCCTCTGCAGCTCAGCTGGTTTCCCTGGGGACAACAAGGACAGCGCCCACAGGACGTCACACACCTGGACTGCCTCACTGGCTCCCTTACAAGGGTTTAAAATAAATATTAATTGGGGCAGAATGGTGCAAAAACCCCTTTTCACGCCCCATACAATCCATAGGGTAGGATTTAACTCTAACTGGATATTAATAAAACATAAGCAGCTTTAACAAGGCCCATTTTGTCCCTCTGCAGAGCAGGGAATGCCTCTCAGGCCCTGGCAGACAACAGGAGCTGTTCTTAGCAATCCACTCACCCACAACTGCTGTTCAGACACACCCACACAGCACCCAAAATTAGTTCTCCCCATCCACAGGCAGGCACAGAATTCACTCTGAGGAGTTCCTTACCCTCCCACCCTTCCCATGCAGCCATACCTCTGGAATTAAGCTCCTCATCCAACTCTTCCCTCCCCTCATGCTCTTGCCAAGCTGCTCAGGGGGAGAAAAGTCTGAGAAGGGCTGGTAAAAGTCTGCCTGAGAAGTTTTATCTGAAAAGTCTGATAAAAACCCTGATTCTGCTGCTGCAAACACAAGAACAGACCCCTCCGTGTTCCTTCAAGGGAGCCAAAGATGGTCCCTGCACCTCATTAAAAGAAAAACAATCCCACACCTAAATGACACCTGGGTAAAAAAAAAAAAAAAAAGCCTCAAGTCCAAAAGCACAAGGAGTTTCCTTGGACTTAGGAGGAAAGGGGGACTGCAGCAAGTTGCCAGTACAGACATCACCTTTTCCCATCACTTTTTCTAATTTTTGGCTGTTCCATTCTCCAAAGTCTCCCTTTGGTAACATTCCCCCTCTGAACACACTTTTGGCTCCACCAGGAGATAGTTTGCTCTCTGAAAGTACAATGAACAACAGCTTGCCTAAAGAATGAAAAGCTTTGGATTGACAAATGTAACCATAGTGGGAAAAGTTGGATTCTCTGTAACAGAGTCGGAATTTCCTGTGTTTCCAGCAGGAGTTGTTTTCCTTGGGATACAACTGTGGGTATCTGATGGTTTTACCACTGAAAGGCCAAACTATTCCATGAACCACTCTGAGATCAAGCAGCATGCTCACACACAAACCAAATTCTCTCAAATGATGCTCGTTACGTGGGAACTTTAAAAAATCAGGAGGTGGTTTTATGTCATAAAACCAAAAAATGGCTTCAGCGCCAACGGCCGCGTGAACCACGACTTCTCAACAAAGACTTCACTCGGCAAAGATTCGTCTCCACCCACCTAATTTTGGGAGGTGCTCCTTGTAGTAGAAGCCCCCAGAAGCCTCCACAGTACATTTGAGGTCCACCTTTCCCTTGTGGCCCACCCTGTAGACGTTGGTGGTTCCGTCGGCCCAGGTGACGCTGGCGACGCTGCGGCCGGTCTCCACGTCCCAGCCCCGGATATCCACCACGCGGCCAGTCTTACCCTCACCCCCTGAGGGGAAAAGAAGTGAAATTCAGGAAAATTGGATCATGAGGCAACTCGTTTCCACCAGTTAGGAGGGAATCTCTGCGTTAAATTTGCTGAAAGCCAGCGAGCCATTCGTTTTTGGAATGATTCCGTGGAGAATTCCTGGTGTGCAGGAGCGCGGCCTAGTTAGGGAACGCACACACACAGTGTCATGGCACCACACTGTGGCAACACAAAAAACCTCAGCAGTGCTGCAAAACCCACCCAGGGTCTTTAAATCTCTCCCCAACACCATCCATGTGGGGGAAACATCAAAGAAACTTTGTTTTCTTCAAGCAAGGAGCAGCTGGAAGAATCCAGAAAAGGAGGATGGATGTGTGGAGGGGAACTGGCTGGGCACTGGGACGTGCTGGGATCCAAGAGATAACACTGAGCCTTGTGAAGGCAATCAGGGTTTGCAGATTCCCAACCCCACAAACACTCTGTGGTGCACTTAGACAAGTCCCAGCACCTCCCCAGGACTTCCCCAAAAGGGAACAGCAACATTTGCTTCACTGAGGAACTTCTGATTGTCTGTGGAGTCCTTGAAGGAGCTAAATTCCTCACTCATCAGGACATCTAAAAAGCACAATACAAAGGCTGGGTTTTGGTGGCAGTTCTACCAAACCCAGAGAGCAGCTGAGGGGTGGATTTAGGGTTCCTCTCACTGCTCCTGCTCAGGGAGCTCCTTTCAGGTCAGCGCCACCGTAAGCAACACAAGTCTCAGACATGTAAATGCTGCTCTGATCTCAAAAGGATGGATAAGCCGTATTGAGCATAAGCTGCTTTTGCTCTCAGACCCTCCAAGGATCCACGTCCTCCACGGAACCCAGAGCTGCAATAAATGGCAGAGTCAACTTTGGAAACCTTTGAACTTCTGACTTAATTCTTCAGGGGTAAAAGGTGCTGTAAACATCACGGTGTGTGTGCAGGGCTCTGGGACAAACGGGCAGGGAAGCTCCCTTAGCCCTGGAGCACCACACAGAAACTGCTATCAGCGGCCTGGGGACAGGCATTACACCCCAAAAAGCAGCTTTAAAAAGGCATTTCTGTCCCACTGCATTTTCAGCCTGAAGGTTTCAATTCCTACAGAAAGCAGGAACCACTCTCCAGTAACCACAGGGTCCTTCATTAGTGCACCACGTGAAACCCTCCTCAGAGACAATTTCTCCTCACTGTTCTTAAAAGTATCCAAATAAGGACATTCCACAGAACTCCAAAAGAAAATGGATACTGTACAAAAAGTCAGATAAACTTTCCACTATCAATTAAAGCTTTTGCAAGAAGAGAGGAGTCTTTATTTTATTGTAACATGGTCTGCATTTACTGTTTCACACAAGAACTTCCCACGATGGTTCCCAATGGTTTTCACATCCATGAGAGAGGAGCAGCAAAACTTCCTCCCCACACCCTGGACATGGTTTATGTCACAGATATGTGACAAACAACAAATACAAGAAAACAATGGGTATTAATTACTCTGAAGAACAGCCACCTGCATCACCTGAACAACTCCCCCAGAAGCTGCTGCTCAGCACAGGGATTTTCAACCAGCAATTTGCAAAAATAAAAGAATATTATACGTATACATAGANGTATATATAGGGACAGGACATCCCAATATAAAAACATATTTTAAAAAAAACCTCAAATGGTGTTCTACAGGACATCCATATATATAAAGCTCCTCAAATATATTAAAAAACCCCTCCAATGGTGTTCTACAGGACATCCCAAAAGCAGCTTACCATCCTGGTTACCCCACTCCCAGTCAGGCCCACGGACCACTTTAGCCCCCTGGAAAGTCCCTTTTAATGTGATGCGAGTCAGATTCTGTCGAGGGCTCACTAGGACCCTGGAAAAAAAACAAAATCAGAGGAAACAAATGAATTTGTCGTTGTTACAGACACTGACAAAGCTCTGTCCCAGCTGAGGGCTGTCACATCCTTCCCTTTAGGGTAATGGACATTACTGGGGTGGCCCTGCAGGGAGGCATCCATGGAGCTCAGCACGTTCTGTAAGCAGAGAATCAGAGCAGCTCACACCAGCAGTGCTGTGCCTGGCCCATTCCCAGGCTCTCAGAGACCTCCCCACCCTCCCTGCACCCCAAACCCCCGGCACAGACCCACCCCCAGCTGCAGGGAAAAGGAAGAAGGTACCTACGTGATAGTGAACAGGGGGTCAGATGTCCTGTTAAAGCAGCTCCCAATGCCCATAATGTCACAGCAGCCTCTCTGCTGGCTCTGGGTGTGCAGTCCCCAGGCTGCCACAAACCCTTCTCATGAGTTACCAAGCCACCAAAATCCACGGGGACCTGCCTGGCTGCTCAGCCAGGGTGCAATCCCTTTTTCTAGGTGACTGCAAAAGTGCCCCAATCCATGCCCCTGGAGCCAGACAGGCTCTTGGCAACTCCCAGCCCAGACAGAGCAACCCAAGTTCAGCAGCTGTTCCACAGGGCAAGGGGAGGGGAAGCTTCCTGGGGGTAGGGCTGACCTCAGAGCACTGCATTTATTTTCCATCTAATACCTCCAGAGGGAAGGTGGAGACTCAGGAGGATAAAAAGCTTATGGCTTGAACTTATTTGTTTACTTATCCAGTAAACGCTTAAGTCTTTTACTTTTCTTAACCCGTTACCGAGATCTCCCACCTGTGATTCACAACCTCGTGTGTTTCAAAAGAGGGAGAGATTATTTCTGCCTTGTTCTTATAATCACTAAATGTTCATTAATTACCCAGGCTGAAGCTCAACAGGAGGAAGATGAAGGCTCTGTATTTGGAGGGTTGAGATTTTGTCTGGTTTAAGCCCCATCAAGGCTGGATATTGTTATGAAAGAAGATAATGGCAGTGGAGGGAAAAGCTCAGCTATAAAGAGCCACTGCTCAGCATTCATTTTATTCCATTGTGTCAGGCACTACAGACTGGTTTCAAAACCCAGCACGGATTTGGGTACAGCCTCTGAAACAGCTCAGATGTTTGCACTGCATTTTGTTCAATGTTTTTCTAATAATTTATCAAAGATGTCTGAGCCAAGCCCTGACACAAAGTGATAAAAATACAATTCTCTCTTCCAAACCCATTCTCTCACAAGGGATGGGATTCAATGCAAGGATTCTTAGTGATAGTAAAATAAAACACTGAGCTGAGCTTAAGATGTTTAAATAGCAAAATATCCACCACTCATTCTATTCTTAGCAGAAGTTCCTTTTTTGGATTATCATGTAACAGTAGTCATTCCCAGCTCAACACTCTCACATTAACCTGCCACTTCCTCTGAATTTTGTGGATGGAGACCAAAAAACCAAAGCTGATCAATTGAGAAAGCTGAGCTTCCTTAAAAAAGGAAAGTAAGGAGCTCCATCTCCTGTGCTGCTGAAATGCTGGGGGCCACCCACCAGAACTGCCCTCCTTCCCCAGCCTCGCCAAAATCCTGTCCCTGCCTTAAACCACTCCTGACCAGCAGCACCAAAGAGTGATGCAGGCACCAGATGTCCTCAGCCCATCATTCTCATCAAGGTTTTAATCTAATTCAGTGTTTTGCTCCAAATACTGGATAACAACCAAAGTTACCCGGCGTGATGCAGAAATACCCCCGGGATAAATTTAATCACTGCGATACTGCCTTTAATAACAACGTTAATTATGACAGCACGAGTCTGCAGCCATTTCTGCCCTACAAATTCCAAGGATATTGAATTACTGCAGAGCTCAGAAAGCACTTGGGAGCATGTACTGTACAGAATGAAGTTATGGCTCTCTCCAGCATGCTGGGAACCACTCCCTGGGGATGTTCTGCCTGTGCTCAAGTTTCTCTGAGGTGCTTGTTTGGCTTTTGACACCCCTCAGAACTCTGCTGCAGCATCTGCAACAGCAGCATCACCCCTGCTTTAAAGAGAGGGATGAGAGATCCAAATCTGGAGAAATTTAAACAAACGTTACTTTTAATTTGCAGCAGCAAGCCAGAGCTCCTTCACGCCAGGCACGGTTGATGAGTTTTGTGAGATTTTTCTGCTGCAGAAAGTTCTTATCTGAAGAAATAAACAGTGAAGGGGACTGGGAAGCAGAAGGGATGGTCATCCTGTAAGGTGGCAGGCCATAAACATCCCAAGAATCCCTTCAGGAAGGCACAGCTCTAAAACCGGATTTTCAACTCGTGGAAGACACAAACCCACATCCCTGCAGGACACACACAAACATCCACCTCCAGAAAAGTCAACGTGAAGATCTTGCAGCAACTACGGGCAAAAGTGACCTCAATGCAAGAAATTTCAGCTTTTCTAATCCCCCCAGCAAAGCTTTTCCTGCTGCTCCTCCAGCAAAGGATAAAGGAAGGCAGTTCTGACAGATGGCTGCTGGTTGCTCGGGCAGGAACCAGCCTAAGACAAGGACGCTGGAGAGGGATCAGGATCACAGAAAACTATTTCAGGAACTGTCTTTACCCAGATTTTTTTTTTTTTCCTTTTCAATCCTCTCCTTCCTTGACAAGGCCCAGTTCTTGACAAAAACACCTGTATAAGTAAAAGCTGTGGGTTTTTGGTAACCCCCAAAGAAACTCAGATCAAATCCTGCTCTGGAATGCCACAGAAGGGAAGGTTTCAGACCAAGGATACTACACGGGAATTAAAAAGGTTCCTGCAGACAGTTTTCCCCAGCTGTGCTCTCAGAGATGTTCATCCAGAGCATTTAAAGGCAGAATATTGCACTGAGAAGACGCAGAAACACCACTGAGCACACAGAGTGAAAATGTCTTGTTATCATCCTCCAAACATCATTATTAGTTCAAAACCCAGGCTAAAGCTGGTTCAGTGGAGGTTTCTCTTGCTTGCAGTTTTGATCATGTAATTCCAGAAAAGATAAAATATGTCACTGAAGCACAATCCCTGGTCTAGAAATCAAACAGAATAACCCAAATGACACAAGGGAAGCCCCAGTGTGACAATACACCTTGGTGTTCAAGTTTGGAGTTTTTTAAGGAGGCACAGGAAATTTATCTGGCAAATCGTGGTGTTTTTTTTCCAAAACTAAAATCACACAAATTCATTAACAGAAAAAAAAAATAAATTCATATTAATAAATTGATCTGACTGCAAATATCCCTCCCCCAAATTTCTCAGCTTAAACTGCCACTGTATAAATAACACCTGTTGAGGAGGTTACTATGTAAATAAACCTGCATCCCTTTATTGCCCAGTAATCAAACACCAGCAGTTGTCACTCAGCTGCTGGATCAGTTCAGCCCTCGGCAGAAGCAGCCACAGATGGGAGGTTGGATTATTGAGGCTGCCTTCAGTGGGTCTGCACTGCACAGACCTAAATCAGAGCACGCACTTGCTCCTGGATCTGGTTTCCAAATCCAGCTGGTAACTCCACCAGACAGAGCTGGTTTAAGAATTACAGAAGAAAATAACTGCAATTTCTGTTTTGACTACAGGATTAAACACAGTGGGAGAAAATATTTGTATTTCTTGTGCTTGATTACACAAAACATTTCCCTGTGCAGCTCGCTGGCTCCTCCAGCTCCATTGTTTGCCAGGAAAAAAACAAAAAACAAACCAGAGCTTGTGAAAAACTACCGAGGTTGTGATTTATTGGTGAGAAAAGGGCTAGAAAATAGCCTGGCTAAAATGCACCACATCTGAAATTCAACTCAGCCCCAGCCCTGAGCAGGTGATCCAAGCAAAACGTTGGTGCTGCACGGGAATATAACAACATTCATCTTTTGTCTGGGGTTATCTCAGGTTTGATTATTTGCACAACTCACCAGAGTGTGCCTGACTTTTCCAGCCCTAACAGAAACTTGATGAGCTTTGCTTTGCTGCCCTGCTCACAGACACTGATTGATCTCCCAATTACTAAGCACATATTCAGCAAATGGATACAACAACTCGGAAAAAAGCTCTTCAGTAAAACTGAGCCGTTCCGTCCTTTTAAGCCAAAAGATGAGAGCCTCTCCCACAGCAGCCATAAAATTCAAACCAAACAAGACCAATAAAAAAAAGAACAAATTAGGAGGTCAGGAAGAGATTACCTCAAAGAGCAAAATTTAAAAAAAAACAAAAAATCAGCACCTCCTGTGACCTAAAGTTCAAATTCGGGTCATTTGAAGAGCTGAAAGAGCCTCCAGGTAAAGGTGTCTCCAAAGCCTCTTTAGAAAACTGATTGGGAACCCTCTGCAGTGCCTGTCTGGGGTTAAATCCTCCTAAATCCTGGGATTAGTGACCTGCTACCAACAGGGATGCGTTGGCCTTGCCTGGTTCAGGTGGCCAGGGGTGGCCCCAGCAGCAGCAGAAATTAGTGAAGAACCAAAGGATCCCCATTCCCTGCCAGGGAAAGGAGGTGGGAGAATCCTGGTCTCTAAAGGACACTCGACTACAAACCCCAAATCCACACAGCATTTACCACGACTTTTTATAAATACTCTGATTTTTTTTTCTCTTTTTGTCCTTAGGGAACTGCCAAAGGTTTTATCTTCTACTTTAGTTACAAGGAAAAAAAAAAAAAAGAAGAAAAAAGAAAAATAGAGATGAGTGATCTAAGCAATAGTCCCAGTGAGTCATAAGCAGGCAATTTCTGTTCTTGAAAAGGATGCTGCAGTGCCTAAGGCAAAGTGTCTCCACAGCTCAGACCTCCCTTATTCCACAGAAATTCTCTCCGTGGATTGTTCAAAGGTGCCCTTTGTCCCACCCCAGGACATTCCATCCTTAAGGCAGAGCACTCTCCACAGCCCCCCACCAACAAATCACATTTGCATTAAAGCAAAGATGTTCCCACTGCTTCCTGCCCCTGCACCGCCAGGCATTGCTGAGGAAAAGAGATTTAATTTCCCAGCTCCCTGCGTGAAAGGTGCAGAAAACACACATTTATTGCAGTTATTGTGCCACCCTCGGTCCGATCCCGAAACCAAACCCGTCCCTCACAACCTGTTTGCTCCAAAAGCTGAGTGACTTCCAAGAACCACAACGTGAACCTTTCATTCAGCTTTAAAGCTGCAGCTTTCCACAACAGGGGAGCTTCTTCCTGGAAAATTTCTAATTCCTCTCCATCCCAAAACTCGGCAGGAATCGATACCTGCCAGGCAGGAACAGCAGGAAAGGTGTTCCATTATCCAATTAACCTGCTGTTTTATCCTTGCCCCTTATGGAGGCTCCCAGAAATCACTGCCACACCTGACAGGCTCATGCTGTGCCTCTTTTTGTTTTCTTTTTTTTCTTTTGTTTTTAAATCCTTTTTTTATCAGCTTCTTGTTATCCTGAAGATCTTTATCCCTGCTAATGCACAGCAATGTAAATCGGAATAATGCTGATTTTATAAAGATTTGGTATCAGGCACTCTGGCCAATGTCTAGAGTTCGTTTTTTGTCAAATAAAGTTAATTTGTATCATATTTTCTCTAACCACTCATCCAGCCACAATCACAGAAAAATAAAAATAAAAAAGGGTGAAAGAATTTAGGGGAAAAAAAAAAATCCAAGCCAACCAAAAAGCACCATCAGACATCACATCCAGCTCTACCTCCAGAGCTCTCCAGGGCTTCCAGGACATTCCAGAGTTTCAGTTCAGCTTCAGAACTGCCTCTCCAGTGCTTCCAGGACATTCCAGAGTTTCAGTTCAGAGCTGCAGTTTGTGGCAAAGTCAAACAATTCCCACGGGACAGCTCTGGCCCTGGCAGGGCTCCTGGCCATCCTCCAAGCTCCCTTTTTCACCCTGACAGCAAAACTGCCCTGCCCAACTCCAGCAGCAGCCTGGACACGGGCACAGACAAGCCTTGGAAGGGAAAATTCCTCTATTTCCATGTTTTCACCACTCAGATTCCTCAGGGAAAAAAAAAAAAAAAGAGGAATAAATTCTGCAGAGGATGAGTCCTGGGGAGAAATTACCTAGAAATCTGTCTTTTGATCCAGGACAACATCCCAGGTGCTCCTGGGGAGGGTCAGGGCCCTGCTGCCCAAAGGATTTCCCACCTGCAGGGTTGGGAAATCCTCAGCACAGGGCAGAAAATTGGGGCTGCTCTGCAGCAGTGCCTTTTTTTTTTTATTATTGTCATTATTTTTAACTTAAATGTGAGTAAAATGATGTACCTTAAAGCTCAAATAAAAGAGCCAAGCAGGCATCCCTGAGTAACTACTTGCAGATAACTCTGTTATTAATAGAAAGAGAAAAAACCCCCTCATGCCTATTTTTATAGAGATGTGTATTTTTATAGAGACACCAAATTGTGAAGCTCATTTCACAGGAGGATCTGGCTGGCTTCTCATATCAACACAAGCTCCAGAAACACCCTGATCTGGTGGAGAAACAAAAAACCCCAAGAGCTCAGAGGGGAAGATTCTCTGGCCAGCAACATCACAACTCCGCCAGGACACGGAATTTTGGAATTCTGGCAGCACTCTGGCAAAAATCAGCTGCAGGCAGAGCTTCCCACATGGCAGGAAAAGCAGCTGCAAATCCCACACCGCTGCCTTGAGCGCAGTAATTACACTTTTCATTCCACAGATGGATGCAAGGCACTGTGATATTTTCAAAGGCAGGCAAAAAAAAAAAAANAATAAAAGAAAATCAATGACAGAGATAAGCTGATTTCTTATTCCTTCTCCTGAAGGCAAGAGGATTACATGATTCATCTTCGTGCCCACTTTAGGAGATGCAAATAAAAGTACTGCTGAGACTATTTTTGAGTTCTTCCCCAGGACAGGAGAACAGATTTCCCATGTTTTGGCAAATCATGGAGGAGCATAAAATTACAGATGCTGTTCCACAGGCATCAGTGCAGCAGTCACCTCCCAAAAAACCCAAAAAAAATAGGAGTAAGTGAGAAAATGCTGCTCTTCAGTGAATAGACCCCAAGAATAAATCAACAATTTGGGAGTGCAAGATCCCTGCCAGCCTCCCTGTGGCCTGAGAACAGCAAAGAGCAAAGCATGTCTGAGAAATTATTTAATTGTGGGGGATGCTGAGGAAGAGAAAAAAACCAGAGCAGAAATTATTCTTTTTGTCACTTTATAAAAACACTCTGAGGATTTCTGTTTGCTGCCTTTTTTTTTTTTTTAAGCAGTTTCATAAAACCCAACCAAGCCTGACATAATTCTATAGGACAAACCTTTTCAAACCCAACCAGCAAAACTTGAGCACTGCCTAATATATTTGTAAGAAATTCTTCATAAATTATCCAGAGATGTACAAGTCAGGTTCTACTGGGTTATTTTGCAGACCCCTGAGGTGCACACAGCAGGTTTTGGAAGCCCCAGGAAGAAACTGAGCCCCATAAATTGGAATTATTCTATAGAACAAACCTTTTTGGTCAGAAAACCCAATCAGCAAAACTTGAGCACACTGCCCAATGTATTTGCATGATTTATAAATCACACAGATTTATAAAAATTAGGTTCTACTGGGTTATTTTGCACAGCCCTGAGGAGCACACAGCAGGTTTTGGAAAGCCCCAGGATGAAACTGGGCCCCATAAATTGGAATTATTCTATAGAACAAACCTTCTTGGTTGTGCAGCCCGATCAGCAAAACCTGAGCACTGCCCGATATTTACATTAAAATCTTTATAAATCATCCGAAATTCTTTATAAATCATCCAGACATGTAAAAATTAGGTTCTAAGTTATTGCTGGGTTATTTTGCACAGCCCTGAGGAGCACAGAGCAGGTTTTGGAGAGTCCCAGGATGGAACTGAGCCCTATAAATCAGTATTATTCTATAGAACAAACCTCAGTTGTGCAACCCGATCAACAAAACCTGAGCACTGCCCGATATATTTAGACGAAATTCTTTATAAATCATCCAGACATGTAAAAATAAGGTTCTGTTATTGCTGGGTGATTTTGCACAGCCCTGAGGAGCACAGAGCAGGTTTTGGAGAGCCCCAGGATGGAATTGAGCCCCACAAATTGGAATTAGTCTATAGAACCACCCGATCAACAAAACCTGAGCACTGCCCGATATATTTACATGAAATTCTTTATAAATCATCCAGACATGTAAAAATTAGGTTCTGTTATTGCTGGGTTATTTTGCACAGCCCTGAGGAGCACAGAGCAGGTTTTGCAGAGCCCCAGGATGGAAGTGAACCCCAGAAATCTGCTGAGGGGGAAGAGGACTCACGGCTGGGAATGCGCGGTCTCGTAGCGCTCGAAGGAGTGGGACAGGTCGTGTTTGTTGTTCATGTAGCACTGGGTGCACAGGTCATAGTCAAAGCACATTTTGCATTTCCACCTCATGCCCCGGATCCCGTGCTTCTTGCAGCAGTCACAGATGATGTTGGGGTGACGGACACCTGGGGGAGCAAAAAGGGAATGGGAGATCTGCACAAATTCCAGGGAAAATCAGGCTCTTAGAACCATCCCTTCCAGCACTGCAGAATGCCAAATCCTCCCAGGAAAAGACCTTTGAGATCCACACAAATTCCAGGGAAAATCAGGCTCTTAGAATCATCCCTTCCAGGACTGCAGAATGCCAAATCTTCCCAGGAGAAAACCTTTGAGATCCACACAAATTCCAGGGAAAATCAGGCTTTTAGAACCATCCCTTCCAGCACTGCAGAACACCAAATCCTCCCAGAAAGAGACTTTGGAAAAAGACCTTTGGAAAACTTGGAACCTGTGCTCAAGTTGCTGTGAGGTGCTTATTTGACTTTTGACATCCCTCAGAACTCTGCTGCAGCACCTGGAACAGCAGCATCGCCCCAGCTTTAAAGAGAGGGATGGGGAATCCAAATTGACTGATCTACAGAAATTTAAACAGACACTATTAATTTGCAGCAGCAAGCCAGAGCTCCTGAATCACCCTTCCAGCACTGCAGAATGCCAAATCCTTCCAAAAAAAGAGTTTTCACCGAGCCAAGGGCAGGCAGGAGTACTTGACACACAAACACAATGCACCTAGAAATCCTGTGAGTCCTGTGTTTACCTCTTTAGAGCTGCTTACATTCCCATTTTTTACCCTTGTCATGTCTAAAGTAAATATCTCTGCTCATTACAGCACAAATACTGCTCATGGAAGGGTGCCATGCTTAGTGCTGGGCATTGAAACAGCTCTGTTTCTAAAGAGAAATTATTTAAGGGCTGGAAAACCCTGGCAGAGCTGTTCTGAATGAATCTACTCCTCTAATCCAGACTTTACAGAATTAGGACACACGACTGTAAAGGGGATTTGAATGAAACTTGACGAATGCATGTTTTAAAGGGGGGGAAAAATCATGTATTGCAGGTGATGCAATAATCCAATGTGGAGTGATATGTGTCATTTGAAATATCCATTTCCTGGCTGGAGGGCCTCTCTGCAGAATGACAAAGTCAGTGACAGTGTTCAGCTCACAGATGGAAAAAGTAGGAAAGCAGAGTCTTTGCAGAGAGGGAAACAGGAATGTCCTGGCCATGAACAGGGGCTGTCAAAGGCACAAGGGACGTGGGTAGAAAGTGGCTCTGACCTTGGCTAGACCCTGCTCAAGCAGAACCTTTGCACAGAGGGAAACAGGAACATCCTGTCCATGCACAGGTGATGTCAAAGGCTGTCCCAGCACAGGGGACATGGGCACGAGGTGGCTGTCCTCTTGCCTAGACTCTGCTCAAGCAAAACCTTTGCACAGAGGGAAACAGGAATGTCCTGGCCATGAACAGGGGCTGTCAAAGGCTGTCCCAGCACAGGGGACATGGGCACGAGGTGACTGTCCTCTTGCCTAGACCCGGCTCAAGCAAACCCTTTGCTCAGAGGGAAACAGGAATGTCCTGTCCACTCACAGGTGCTGCCAAAGGCTGTCCCAGCACAAGGAACACGGGCAGGAGGTGGCTGTCCTCTTGCCTAGACCCTGCTCAAGCAGAGCCTTTGCACAGAGGGAAACAGGAACATCCTGTCCACGCACACGGCCCAGCATCGCTCTGCAGGCAGGTGCCAAAGGCTGGCACACGGGGCAGGTGTGACCTGGGACAGGAGGTGGCCGTGCCAGGGGCTGTCCCCCCGCTGTGCTCACCTATCTGGGCGTTGTCATAGAGCAGCAGGTCGTAAGCCCCCTGGAAGCCCGTGCGATAGTTGGTCCTGTTGCCCTGATCCCACTGCACCACCACGGTCTTGTCGGGCGTGGTGGGGCTGCCCGTCCGGCCGATCTCCACCACGGTGCCCACGTTGCCCTCGCCGCTGTCCTGGCTGCCCCATTTCCAGTCCACTCCACGGACTACCCTCATCCCGACCTGCATGCTGGCATGGGGGTCCAGGTCCATGGATCTGCACAGCAAACCCTAAAACTCCTCCTCCTGAGGGGTCTCGGAGACGGGCGGGATCACCGGCAGCGCTGGCGGCGTCGTGGGCAGCATGGTCAGCACGCCTGGAATGACAACGGGAATTTTCAGGTGATGCCACTTCGTGTGTCACGTTTCCCTTGGAAATACAACAGGAATTCAGGTTATGCCACTCCACACATCACATTTCCCTTGAAAATACAACAGGAATTCAGGCTATGACACTCCACATGTCACATTTCCCTTGAAAATATAACAGGAATTTGGGTGAGGTCACTCCACACGTCACATTTCCCCTGGAAATACAACAGGAATTCGGGTGAGGTCACTCCACACGTCACATTTCCCCTGGAAATACAACAGGAACTTGGGTGAAGCCACTCATACGTCACATTTCCCCTGGAAATACAACAGGAATTCAGGTGATGCCACTCCACATGTCACATTTCCCCTCCCAGAATGATCTGGCTGCAGCAAAAGCCTGACCTGCTGAAGAGATAAATCTCTCTTTTATTCAGAACTGGGATTCTCACAGTTTAAGCACTGATAGGAATGATATAAAAACTAACCAGGCTTCCAAGGCTCATCAGCATCTGCAATAAAATCCAAAAACTTGTTCCAGAGAGCTGTGCATGCAGGAAGAGAACTGGACAAGGGGTCTACAAAATTCCAGTACCAGCCCTTGATTCCAAACTCAAGGATAAGCACAAGAGCCAGAAGAGACACAAGAGCAGCAGAAACAAGCAAGCACAGTAAATAAAATTGAAAGAAATGACCAAGAAAAAACTAGAAGGACGATTTTACCAATAAAAGTCATTCTCAGTCTATTTTCAGGCAGTCTCCTCACATGCATCTTTTCTTAATACAGCACTGTCGAGTTTCACTTCTAGTCAGTTCTGGTTTTGATTTGAGGATACAGGAAGTTTTAAAACCTGAAAGAAGCATTTGTCTGTTCTCCCCAAGTCATGGCAGTTTTTCAAAAACATGGCCAATGTCAGATTAATTTCAGTCTTTTCCTGTTATTTATCCAGGAGCTACAGCAGGAACAGGGAAGGGCTGCTGCTCAACCTGCAATAAACCCAGCAGATTTAGTGCTGGGATCAGTGAGACAGGGACAGCCTTCCCAACTGTTGCCATGACGATGGGTAAATGAGGTGAACACCACACAGATGCAGCACATCCTCAATTCTGAATTAAATCAGATTCTTAAATCAAGCAGATTCTCAAATCCTTGTTTCTCTCTTTACCAGCACGACAAGACAGAGGAGGATGATGTGGCTTTCAATAAGCAGAGCCTGGAAAAATCTCCTGCAGCATCCTCGGGCATCCCTGGGTCTCCCTCTTTCTCCTGAGCTAACCTAACATCCAGATTTTCTCAAAAATCAAAGAAAAAAAAGGCCCAAGAGGATGCCAAGGGATAAATAATGCAGATGGCACAAGCAAAGCTCCCCCAGTGCCACGACACAGAGGGTGAGGAGCTGGTCCAGCTCAGGGGATGTGCTCCCAGTAGCAGGAGCAGCTCTGGGCCCTGGGATGTGCTGTCAACGCTCCCACCCACCAATAAAAGCAACCGAAACCACCAAACCCTAAAAATAAAACCCGTCCTCCAGCCAAACATCCCCTTTTGAACGCACGGAGGAGTCGTTTGATGCAAAACCGCATTTCCAGCGTGAGCCCGATTTCTGCTCAGCCCCAGCAGCTTCTCTGCAGCTCCTGCCTCTCCCTGTCCTCACTGCCGTGACATCCAAACCCCTGTCACAACGAGAACAGCATCAAACCCAGCTGTCCTTGTGAACTTCACATCATCCTCCCCTTCTAATCATCACTAAAAGTCGCTCCGGGCGGCTCTTTCATTTGTTTTTTGTGGGGGTGGACGTAACATCGCTGAGCTGAAGGTGCACCGGTGTTTACTGTCTTTGTGAGAGCAGGAATTATCAAAGAATATCCTTTTTAGAGCCTGGTGAGATTCTCCCTCTTGTTCCAGATCAGAGATGAATAAAATGGACTATTTATTGCTTCAACTAAGAGGCAGAACTGCTTTTTTTAAAAGGCTGCTATGAATCAGTCAAGGCAGTCAAGCAGAGAAAACAAATGGGAACATCCAACAATGCAAAATGAAGCATGATTCAATTATTGTTACAGGGCTTTTCCCTAAAAAAGAACCACCACCACCCCTTCCTGCTTCTTCTGAGGGAACTGGGGGTGGGTACTAACAGTGGGAAAAGGAATTCCACGCTTAGAGAAGGAAGCAACAAATTCCACAGGGCACTGGATGGGGTAGAGGGTCACTTCCCAGCCTTAAGAGTTTTCTGCCATCTCACTGGGCCTTCTTCCTCTCCTCAGGAATGAATGAACCACCACAGGCTCAGAATTGCCAGTATTCCAAGGAAGGCAACGCCAGTTCCAGCAATTATTGATCAAAGAACGTTCCGGGCTGTCCCACAAACCCACAAAAAGCAAATCCCTACAGCAGAAAGGAGGATAATCCCTCCCTACCTGAGAAAAGCAGAGCAGGCTGGCCCTGACACATCCTGAGCAGCGCCCAGCAGAGAATCCCTGACAGCAGAGCCAACCCTGTGCCCCAGAAAGACAAACCCACACTTTTCCCTGGGCACCTTCTTCCCACAAATCCTGGATGCTGCTGGAGCTCAGCTGTGATGCTGAATGCTTTTAGAAGAGCTGCAAAAAACCACCAGCAGATGTGAATATTCCAGTTTTCCACACAGGAAGGCACCAAGAGCATGCTGCACTCCCAGCTGCTCTGCAGGGGAGATGCAGAACAGGAGGAAAGGGCTGCTCAAAAAACCTTCACCAGATGAATTACGGCGCCCTTGTGGTCTGAGCCTTGCCAGAGCAGCATTATTGACTTCCTAAGTGGAAATGTTTCACTCACTGGAGCAAATACTCCTCCCTTGATGCTGCCTGGGCTGTAATTATTCCAGGCAAGGACAGGTAGAGCTGCCAGAAATGATTCACAGAGAAAACATCCATTTCCCATGGGAATTTCAAGTAATCATGGCAGATTTCTGAATCCTCATCTAAACCATCTGACCTTGCCTACTGTGACACAGGAAAGAGCAGCCTAGATAAAAATCTCTCAGCTTTAGGAAATTCCACTAAAACTTAACAGGAAAACAAAAGAAAAAGGCACATAGTCCAGCTTTCAGCCCCCAGCATTTTAGCTACAATAACTGCGACAACTTTCTGCCAATATTCAACTGTGACAGCCCAATTTCCACCTGGTGGGAGGCAAAGGTTGCTGCTGCTCTGGCCCCACAGCAAACAGAACCCAGCGCTGGCAAAAATCAGTGCCTGGAACCCGGTGAGCACATTATTTGAACAGCATGGTAAACAGGGGAAGTGTTTAAAAGAAGAAGAAAAACAAACCACCAGCTTCTTTTCTTCCCTTTACACATTTGAATTGTCTTCTGAGGTGAATTGCTCCAGTTCAGAGAGATTTGCCCATGCAGGAGTTGCTTCCTCAGGCTGCTGCAAATCACACACTTCTCCCAAAATTCCCAACTTCCCCAATGGATCAGCCCCCACAGCAGCCAGCACTGCACTGCACACTTTGGAAATAACATCACTGTCCATTTCTTACTCTTCCCACACTTCCATTGCCAATAAACAAAGTCTTACCAAGCCATTAAAAGTGTAGATCGATCAGTCACCACCACTGTAAAGCTTCAAGACTTAATTCTGCATATCCTCACATTAAGAATAACAATACAGACACAATTTTAGTGAAATGGCTGAATTAAGCCGGCTCATATTGACTTAAAACCTGCTGGTTTTTAGCAGTACCACTTTCTCCACTGCTCCTGTGAGTATTTCCCTACAGAAATAAGGCCCAGGAGGGTTTTCCCCCCTCTCCTGACACAAATTCCACAGCTCAGTGCCTGCCCAGAGCTCACCTGCACCATCAAGTATTGTTCCCTACCCGTTCTCCTACCTGCAAGCCAGAAATGAATATTTTTGTGTTCTTTAATAACAGACAACCAGGATCAAATACCTCTGCTCAAGGCTTAGAGCTGCTAAGTTTATTACCAAAGTTAGCATTCATGCCAAAAAACCTTAAATTCACACAAATATAGTCGCTATTAGATGAAAACAGAGCAGAAAACCAGCAAAACACACAGGAAATGAATATTTTTGACCCACCACCACACGGACAGGGCCTTGCAGCAGAGAAGTTGTGGCTGCCCCATCCCTGGAAGTGTCCAAGGCCAGGCTGGACGGGGCTTGGATCAATCTGGGGTAGTGGAAATAGGATGGGATTTAATGTCCCCTCCAACCCAAACCAGTCTGGAATTCCATGAGATTCCCCTGCAAAGCCCCAAGGCCTCGATGACATTTTTCTTCCCTTCTCCTCGTGCAGCCAGGAATTTTGTTTAGTCTAAAATTTTGCAAGATGGCATCACTGGCACAGGGGAGGGGAGGCAGAGAGGAGCAGATGCTGCTTTTGTGGCTTAAATACCAACAGCAGATAAACGAAGGCATTTTACTGATAAATCAGTCTGAGCTGAAATCAAAAAAATCAAGATATGGGGCAGCTGCCACTGGTGAAACCAATCAATTAAAAAAAAAAAAAGAAAAATCTAAACCCTGCATGAGGTGAAATCATTTCCAGGGCCCAAACCTCACGTGCTCCCGGAGTATATTTAACTGCATTACATAAACAGAATAAAGCAGGTGATTAATAAGCCTTTGCTCAGGGATTAATATCTTGTCATTCCAGCATGAGAGCAGGCACAGGCACATCCTGAAACGCAGGGATGAAATGCTAAAAATAAGCAGGCTCAGAGTCCCCACCTAGCATTTTATCTCTGCAATCAACACTTTTGGCCTTTACAAATGCCAGCCCATTGATCTGTTTTGCCCAAACTGAATTTTCCGTCCCGTTTTACGCTGGTTGTGCTCTGGCACTCAGTCGTTCCTTTCCCTTCGGGCAATGTTTGAGTGGTTCTCGCTCTGCTTTTCCATCTGTTCCTTCACCTTGGTTAAAGGATGCAGGTCTAAAGGAAGCACCAGCAAATTTATTAATATTCAGGAGCGGCAGCTTTGTGCTAACTCTTCATTCCAGCATTCTGGTTCCCCCAAGAAAAACGGACACCAACCTCAGAATAAATGATCTAAATAAATGAAAGGTGGAAGAAGTTAGAGAGAAGTTACACATCTTAAATTTTGAGTTGTGTGTGAGTGTGGCAGGACCCAAAAGCTGCAGTGGACACAAAAACTGAACTGAGCTGGCCTTGAACCTTCAATTTAACTCAGATTTCAACCCCCCCCTGTGATGACCACAGAAAAGGGAACCTGCTCCAAAAACAATCTGCACAAAATCCAAACCGGCTTTGTCACTGAGAGCTGCGGACCAAAAAGGGCTTTTTGTCAGCACTGAGTAACAAAATTAATTAAACAGAAAGTGACAGTGACCACCCGGGAGCAAAGACACGACACAACCTTTTTCATGAATCAGCTCCCTGCCAACTGCAGGACTGAACCACGAAACCAACTTGGATTGCACAAGGGTCAATATTTGCTTTAAAACACTGAAATGCAAACAGCACCTTTAGGAAACGCCGCCACAAACCACAAATAAACAGCTGGCACAGGCTGCCACCAGCAGAAGCTGTGGCACACCACAGGGTGCTGGCTTGGGCTGGGATTTATTTCATTTCCTTCACTGCAGCTTGTCTGATGTTCTGGTTTTGTGACCCTGACAGCACAGGGAGGGTTTGGGCTGGGGCTGAACAATCAAAAAAAACCAAACTTTTCTGGTTTTCCCAGCGAGGCTGAGGGTGCACAGGAATTTGGGAGGGAACAGCCAAGGGTAGCTGACCCTGAGGGACTACAGGTGCTCAGCAATAAAAACTGGGGGGAGAAATAGGAAAAGGGGAATGTTTGGAGTCTTTCTGCCTTCCCAAGCAATCCTTGCACTTGAGGAATTCCTTAATTTTACCCTTCCAGTCCTGTTCCCTGTCCCACTGGGGTGAAAGGGAGCTGCCTGCCAGGGTTAACCCACCCCACACAGAAAGGTGGAACATCTTCTGCCAGCTCAGGGATGCTCAAAATTCACATTTCTACGTCAACATTCATCAAACCCTACAAAACCACAAGTTCCCTCTACCAGCTTCTACTCCACAGAAAAACTTCAGGCTTTTTTTGTTGTTTTTTTTTGGTTTTTTTGGGTTTTTTTTCTGAGATCAGTGCTCGTGTGCCCAGTGGAGAATTAAAAGTGATTACAAGTGGAAGTTCACACAGGGCATCTCGTGGCTCTCTCTTATTACAGCCCATGAGATAATTGCTCATGAGCCCGATGAAATTTCCTTCTGGCTTTTGATGAACTGTGTTCTTTCCAGGAGGGAGAAAAAACAGCTCCGGCCATTTGCTTTAATTGGAGCTGACAGTTTGCAGATTTGAGCCTGGAGCCTCAAAAAAGCTCAGCAGCTGATGAGAAAGAATCCACTTTTTCCTCAACAGCAGATCTCCCGGTTAAATTTACATTGCTTTGCAGAAAAAACAAATACTCCCCGCCCACACACACACACAACCACTAGGTAATGTTGTTTAAGGGGAAAAATTATAAAAAAAGCAATTATCTGCTAAGTTTGAATGAAGGTCTTTATATAGAAAAAAACGGGAGGATGGTATTTTAACTTTCCCGTGGAAGATCTCTGTGGAAAAGAAACAAAAACTCAATATTATTGTATTGAGTGATTCCTGTCCATTTCCTGCCAGGAATCACCATCACTTTTCTGCCCCTTGGCACTAAGAGGTCAATAATCACCTGCCTCCCTTGTTTCTGTGCCCAGTAGAGTGACAAAACCCACAATAATAATAATAATAATAATAATAATAATAATAATAATAATAATAATAATAATAATAATAATAATAATAATGTTAAATACAACCCACCCAGGGCAGCTGGAAAATCTCCACTGCTTAAAGAACAAGCTTAACAGATGCATCAGGAAGGGTTTCAGTGTACTCTATCATGCCTTGTGGAAAAGGATGGACTAGGTGGCCTCAGCAAAATCCCTTCCAGAACTATTTTCAATCATCTAGAAATAGAGGATCAGACAGAAACATATTCCAGCAGTGAGAAATCTGTCTTGGCAGCGGATTTCAGCTGTGCTCTTCCTTGACATTGCTCTAATACATTTCTCAGAGGCAAGACCATCTGGCCCAGAGCTGACGGTGTGGAGCCCTGGGAAAGCTCAGGTCTGCATCTCTCTCACATCACCTATCAACTCCTATTTACCCTTAAAATCTCAGTTCAAGCATTTAAAAGTTCATAAAACCACAACTTAATGACATGATTGCCTGTCCACAAAGTCAGTAAGTGTCCCCGAAAGTCACTCAAAAATCAAAATCCTGATTTACTGCAGGAGTGAAACAATCAAGAGGGATTAACTCTGATGTCCTGAGAGGTGGTGGAGGAAACACAGAGCTGTGGCTCTGGGGAAGGGGTGCTCACAGGTATTTAGACTCTGGGATCCTCAGCACTGGTGGTACAAAGGGATTAACAAACCCTCTGAGTTAGAAACACAATTTTTCCTCCTCCTCCAATTTTTCCAAACGAAAAGCAGCTCCTTCAGCCTGGCACGGAGGGAGCTGGAGCATAAAACCTGCTGGATCCCTGATGAGCCTTGATAGCTCATCCTACCAACTTGAGATTCCCCTTCAGGCTTCCAGAAGGGTCAGCACTGCACTCCTGCCTGCTTTCAGCCTGCAACTTGCCCTTTCTGTGCTCTGAAAGCAGATCAGAAGGTTCCAGTCTAATCTCTCCTGACGTGCCTTTGGCCAGGCAGGCGTGTGGGAGCAGAACTAAGTGAGGAGCTCTTGCCTTCCCTACTCAGGCAAGGTTTGAGGGGTCAGCGTGTCCATCAATTCACCTCCAGCTCGGTGCATTTTACAAGTCCAGATGTTTTCTTTGTGCTTTGGGGATTCTGGAGAATCCAAGAGCACTCTGCAGATGGGAAAGGGAGCCCATGGTACATGTGGGATTGGTGGAAGAGCCAGGAGCAAAACTCACACATCCCAACCCCAAGTTCTGTTCTCCCCAGCCTGGTCACAGGAAAAGAAGAAGTTTCAACCCCTGATCCTGCATGCATCCCTAATTCCCTTGGGATTCCATCAGGGAATGTGGCTCAAGGTCTAAGATCAATCAATGATGAATATCCTGCCAGCACATCAATGTAACTTCACTCACTCCATGCTCCAGTCTAAATGCTGGAAGATTTTTTTCCTGTGTTCTCGGAAATTTCAAACACTAGTACAGAGGGAAAAGAAATATTTGAATTCTTCAAGTCTCTCAAGAAACAACAGACTCCACTTTCTCTTAGTTTAAGGAGAATTCAGTGATCTCTCTCCCATCAGAGCTTCCAGGAAGAGTGTAGGGAAAGGTGTGCTGGTCTCCCTCTGAGAACGCTGCATTACAATTCTGGCCCCTTCAGGAATCAGAATCCTTGAAAAACAACCAGAACTCAAAACAGGACTCTGAATTCTTCCCCTGGAAAACAGCAACTGAAGGGAAAGGGCAGGATCAGAGCTGCTGTGAGTGGCACAGTCACATTCAGCACAGCCCTGAGTCCTGCCAGAGCCCAGGAGCACTTCTGGAGCAGAGATGATGAGCAAGGCAACCAGATTTGATGGGAACAGGCAGGGACAACACGACCTCAGAGAGCTGAACCAGGCTGGAGGAAGCCTTCAACTCCAGAGAAACCACCAGGACCAGCCTCTGCGAGCGACAAAATCCAACACACACAAACACAAAGCAGGAGACGAGCTCGTTTCTGAGGCAGCAGCCACAGCTCTGAGAATTCTGTGCTCCTGGAGCCACCCACTTCTAGATCAAGGCAGCTTGAAAAGCCATGGACATACTCCTTCCCAAGAAAAAAGGAAGGAGACAACTGGAACCACCACACTTACAGCACTCACACAGCTTTCTGCAGTTTCCCAGATATTCGACAAAGTTTTGGTGGAAAAGGCATCCCACTTCTCCCAAACAACCCCAGCAGTGGCCATGGCAGACCAAAGCAGGAGAACAGCAGATTCATTTGGCACAGGATTTTCACAGGCACGGAGCTCCAAACATGCACTCAAAAATAAATGTCAAAACATACGATGCTATACAGCAATATCAGAATAAGCAGAGAATTGTGCCGAGCCAAATGTCACACAAATATGAAGCTCCTTCTCATGGCAGTGACTCACAGAGCAAAGAGGAAGGGATGGGAAACACATTCACCTTTGTGAAGCCTAAAAAAGGGAATAACTCTTCGGTAAAACAGAGCCTGTGGTGATGCTGTTAAATGACAGCTGAGAAGCTGATTGTTAATAATGCTGCAGGCACCCTAAAGAAACTCCTGTCCTTCCACCACAGAATTAAATCAGTGTGAAAAACAGGCACAAGGTACTGAGGATACACCAGTGGTAGAGCTGAGACTACACAGAGTTACCTGATATCCAACTACTGCACTGTAAGTCAAAAAAGAAAACTTTTTAAAGGAACCACCGTGTGCCCAAAAGCTGTCACCTGCTCCAGACACAAACCCAGACACCTACAACTCAAAGCAGAAAGCAAAGCTCAAAACAGGGCAAGAACCTCTCCAGCTCTGCCAAGGCTGTGGAAGCTTCCCCTTTCTCATCCCCATTATCTACTTGTCACACAGCATCATTCCCACCATAAAAATGTGGGATGTGGGTTATTTACAGGAGCTGCATCCCTTGACAATTCACTCCTCCAGATCCTGAAACCATGAATGAAAAATTCAACAGGTAATCAAGCGCAGAGGAAGGTCCTAGAAGGATGAACAACTGCATCATTTTTCATAGCAAGCGGTTTTGGGAAACCACGGAGTTGCTAAACAGAAGAGAAATAAAAATGGTATCTCATTTGAGCCACATACACTCCTCCTGTAGCAACAGAGAAGTGCAGAGGATGTCATGAGGCTCTTAGCCAAAAAGAGAGAAGGTTCAGCAGTAAAGCCAAGCTCAAGTGACCTCCATGAAGGTGAGCCAGGGCTCACTCGCTTCTCGGTGAGGTAGAAATGAGAATTTGTGACATGCAGAAAGTAATTCTGCAGCTGAGCACGGGCAGCGAAATGAGAGCAAACACCTTCAGTGCCTCCAGTGCAGCGGCACCAACTTCTCTGGGTTTAGTCTGGCCCTTTCTGCCTCCATTGAGGCAGACTGGAAATAGAGAAAAACAGGAGAGAAAAAATCCACATGTGCCTTCAGCTCCGAGCTTCTTCCCCCACAAGCTTCAGGGACGACGAAATTCGCGGCAGGAATCGCCGCCCCCACCTCAGGCAGCCAGGCCTTACCTGCAGTACCTGTTGGGGAACAGGACGGGTGTTCAACCCTCCAGGGCAGCCAGGAAAACACGAACGGAGCTGGAGCAGCAGCAGCGGGCGGGCGCGGCCTCAATCGCGGCTAAAGGTGCCGGAACCACCGCGGCTGAAGGGGCCTCAATGCCGGCTAAAGGTGCCGGAACCATCCCGGCTAAAGGTGCCGGAACCACCGCGGCTGAAGGGGCCTCAATCCCGGCTAAAGGTGCCGGAACCACCGCGGCTGAAGGGGCCTCAACCCCGGCTAAAGGTGCCGGAACCACCCCGGCTAAAGCGGGCAGAATCGCCCGAGCTAAAGCGGTCTCAATCCCCGGCTGAAGAGGCCAGAAGTACCCCGGCTAAAGGGGTCTCAATCCCGGCTAAAGCTGCCAGAACCACCCGGGCTAAAGGAGCCAGAACTGCGCCGGCTGAAGGGGTCAGAATCACCCCGGTAAAGGGGCTAGAATCACCCCAGCTAAAGCGGCCCCAATCCCGCCTAAAGAGGCCAGAATCACGCCGGCAAAGGGGCCAGAATCACCTCGGTTAAAACAGCCCCAATTCCGGCTAAGGGGGCCAGAAACACCCCGGCTAAAGCTGCCAGAACCACCCCGGCCACTTCCAGCTGCCCCATCCTAAGGGGAAAAACCCAGGAAAAGGCAGGCACGTACCTCAGCGCGAAGGCAGAGCCGAGGATCCCCAGAGCCACAAGCCCAGCGCTGCGCTCGCCGCCGTCCCTCCTCCATCCCCACAGCCGCGCCCGGGCGGGCGGAGAACACGAGCGAGGCGCTCGCCTGGGCTCCGCGCCTGGGATCCGCCCTTATCCCGCTACCTTTCGGTGTGGCTGTGGCAAATCCCCCCCCTCGCCCCGGAGCCGGGCCGTGTCCCCGGAGCCCAGCCGTGTCCCCGCGGCCGCCGCGTCCCCGCGGTGCCGCTGCCGCAGCCGCAGCTCGGCCCCGAGGCCGCCCCGCCTGCGCTCCCGCGGGCAGCCGGGAGCCGTAGTTCCGCTCCGGGCGCTCCGACTACAACTCCCGGGAGCCCGCGGGGAGCCCGCGGGGAGTCCCAGGCCCGGCCCGGCTCGGGGATGAGGGGAAAGGGTCGGGGCAGTGCCCGGTTTGTCCGGGCGGAGCGGCCGCGCAGCCCGCGGGAGGAGATGGGGAGGGATGCGGGAGCGATGCTCGTGGGTGAATGGTTGGGGTTTTTGGGATCACTCGGTCCAACAAGTCCTTGGTCAGATGTTAAAGGAGTGGGTTTAGATTGGGTATTAGGGGGGAATTCTGCGCTGTGAAGGGGGTGAGGCGCTGGGAGAGGTCGCTCAGGGAAGGTCGCTCAGCCGTCCCTGGGAGCGTTCAATGCCAGCACTTGGAGCAAGCTGGGATAGTGGAAGGTGCCCCTGCCCGTGGCATGAACGAGATGATCTTCAAGGTCCCCTTCCAACCCAATTTGTTGTGTGATTCCACGAAGGGGATTCGTGTCTTTGTTCAGCAGGTGGGCTTTGAAATCCTCCTCCCCCTGCCTGTCCCAGCCTTCTGTCCCAGGCTGGCTGAAGTGCCATCACATGTGAATCCAAACGCCTGAATCGTGGAATGGGTCGGGTTGGAGGAGACCTTAAAGCTCCAAAGTTGTGGACAGGGACACCTTCCACTAGGCCAGGTTGCTCCACCCAGCCTGGCCTTGAACCTTAAATCAGGACTACTACTTTTACAATTACCTTCAGAGGCAATTTAGGAGTTTGTCTTCTGTCTGTGATGATAATAGCGATGACAGTGTTCATGTGACTCTCTCCTGTCAGGTGCAGGACACACAAACTCCGCTGACTTTGCCCTTGCTTGAGCTCAGAGATGCCTTGAAAACTCTGGTTAAGTGAGGTAAAACCTTTGCCAGCGTTGATGCCCTGCACTCACAGCAGGAATGTGGCAGCAAGGTCACAAAAAAATATTCCTTGTGCCACCCCAGCCCGTCAGGAGCACCAGAACTCAAGCAGAGGGAAGAAGGACATCAGGCAGCAGCATGGCCTGGGGCTTGTGGAGACTGAAAAGAGAAAATTTCTGAGACAGTGTCAGGGCACGGCGGCTGTTACCCTGAGTTTGATGGCTGCAGGGTGAAAAGGACCTGTCCAAAAACAAGCTTGTCACTGCCACTTGATAAAGCCAAACAGGAGGACTCGGTGTCCCTTGTCCTCTGCGTTGCGTAAAATTGATGTTGGCCAGGCCAGCCAAACACACAAACTGGGGAAATGTGACCGTGGAACGAGGGGATTGATCTGCCTTGGTCCTGACACAACTGCATTTCACGTCAGCCTCGGGCCAGAAGGGGAAAGGTGAATGCTAGGAAATATTTTGGAATGTGGTCAGTGGGTCTGAACCTGAAAAAATAAAAATTAAACCCGAAATATTAAAAAATTGAAAGTAATTCAAATTCAAGCTAATCTCACCTTAAAAACAAAATTTAAAATGAAATTAAATTGTTTAAAATAAAAGAAAAAAATCGAGCTACTCTCTCTCTTAAAAATAAGATTGGCTGTTTGCGGAGTTACCTTCTCAGGCATCATCAGCCCAAAAAAGCAATGGGTCAGAATGCAGCAATGAAAACTCAGCTTGGATGTCGAGGAAAATTTGGGCATTGCAACGTGCGGGCTGGAGTCGCGCACCACTGAATGAATACTGGGGAGAAACCTCAATGGCCCTATCCCGGTTTTCCGTGCTTTTCCCTGGCCCTGTCCCGGTTTTCCAAGGATCTCGGCAGGACTCTGCCCACTGGATGCCGCTGTTCCACAGAAATATTCCCGGGCTGTTCCTTCGGCGCCTTCTGCCAGCCGCGGGAGCCGCTCCAGGCTCAGCCAGCCGAGGTGGATTTATTTATCCCTGTGAACATGCCCTTTTTTTTTTCCCAAAAAAGAGAAATTTCCTTAGTATTTTGCACTTTCCGGACACGGCACGTGGAAAACTTGGGCCACTTGATCCCTCTGTGATGTGCTTTGAAGGTGAACGTTTCGTGGGATAAAAATACAGAAATTTTGTATTTTAATATATATTATATAAAAAATATTTAAAATATATAAAATATACTCTATATACTATATAATATATAAAATATACTGTATATATTATATACTGTATATACTATATACTGTATTATATATAATATATAATACATAATATACAATAAACAATATACAATATACAA
Source organism: Cyanoderma ruficeps (assembly GCA_008694505.1). Lineage (NCBI taxonomy): Eukaryota > Metazoa > Chordata > Aves > Passeriformes > Timaliidae > Cyanoderma > Cyanoderma ruficeps. The sequence goes on from VZDJ01000034.1 coordinate 4,625,132, forward strand.
TATAATGTAATAAAATATACATAATATACATCCTATAGTATATATTATATAGCACATAATATATAATATATAATATATAATATATAATATGTAATCTACTATATATAATTATATATATACACATATATATAAAATATATAAAAATATATTTTGACTGAGGGGAAAACAGGCTGCCCCAAAAATGTGTTTTCAGGGCCTGTAGAGAAAAATAATCCCCCCAAATGCATGTTTTGCGTGCTTAATACAGGAAAAAAAAAAGATTTTGATAATTGTCTTCTTAGAAGCAGAGTCTGGAAGTGGCAGCAGGAGCCACTGACGTTACCTTTGGAGGCAGTGACCTGGATAAAGCAGCAAGGATGAGTGTGCTCCCACTTTTCAGGGAAAAACCAATGGTATTTATAGCTCAGCTCAGCCTCAGAACAAAGCAAAGTGACCTACATCCCTCCAGTGCCCAGCTTTGGGAATTAACTTTGAGGAAATTCAGTTCCACATTTAGGTCTCTCTCCCGTGAAGCAAATGGAAGCACAGCTTAATAGAATCCAAGCCCGAGGGGGATTCCTCTTTATTCCCTCCCAGGAATTTTGTAGCGCTGAAAAACAACTGGTAAACGGAGCAAAAAGAAGAATTAAAGGTAGCAGGACCAGGCAGGGGACAGACCTGGTGTGGGATAATCACCTGTGCCAGCAGTTCTGCTCTTTTAGGGGAATTTGGAGTCCCCTCTTCCTCCTGTGCCTGCTCCACACAATATCTGAGACAGGATCCCTCCAATGCTCAGCATCACTGAAAAATTAAGAAAACTGGATCAGTCTTCTGGCCTTTGCTGAGTATCCCAGCAGTGCCAGCTGGAAAACTGCCTGAATTTGGCCGAATTCTGGGATGGTTGTGCCTAAAGCCCAGGGTTGTGTGGAGGAGACTAACAGAGAAACTCTCAAGAAATTAAGAATTTCTTGAATATTAAGTTCTGCCCCTGTGCTCTGCCCACTTCCCCAGAAGCACATATGGAAAAAAAAAAAAGGGGGAAAATTCCCATTCAATTATTTCATGTGTTTCTGACTTTGGGGTTAGAGGATTTCAAAATCAGAAATGTCTTCTCAGCCTTCCCTGTCGAATATGGTTTATTTGTTGTGCTGGAGGAGCACAGCATATGGAATTGTGCAAGGGAAGCCTGTCCACGCTGCTGTAATTAGCTGCTGGTGGTGACACAGGCATCTCGGCTTCTTTATTGTTTGAAAATTCTCAGCACTGTGCCGTGGGATGGGTTTCTACCCCCCTGGAATGCTAATGGGTGGGAAAGCCTGGGAGTGACCCAAAAAAATGACCCAAAATCCCAAAGTGACCCTGAAATCAGTGGGGTTACACCAGCCCTGAGCCTGGGCCCAGCCACAGGGGACACAAGGAAACCAAACTTCCTTTTTTTTTTTCTTTTCTGCTGCAGTTGTTTAAGCAACTCACTCACGTACCTGAATCCAGGCCTGTGTGGCTGTAAATGAATATTTGGCTTTGTCCCTGGGGAATTGGGTGCTCCCTGTCTGTTGTGCACACACGAGGATTTTATGAATAGTGCTCTCGTGCTGTGATTCTTGTCAGGTCCTGTCCTAAACCAGAGTTAAATTTTTAAAAGTGAAATTGCACACAGCAGCCACACACGAGGATTTTAGGATTTTATGAATAGTGCTTGTGCTGTGATTCTTGTCAGGTCCTGTCCTAAACCAGAGTTAAACTTTTAAATGTGAAACTGCACACAGCAGCCACGCACAAGGATTTTATGAATAGTGCTTGTGCTGTGATTCTTGTCAGGTCCCGTCCTAAACCAGAGTTAAATTTTTAACACAACAACCCCACCCTTCCAGTCCTGGATGAACCCCTTGCCATCCCAGGTTTGGCGATTTTTACAATCCCTGGCTTCTGCTGAAAACCCAATTCACGAAACCCTGGTGCTCCTGGATGTCCCCAGGAGGGACATCCCACCTTGGCTGCGGGAATGTTGAGGAAGGAGGCATTGCAAGGCTGCCCATTTTCCACCAGAGCCCACTCTCCACTCCTGTGGTGCCCAGGGAAGGGGATTCACTTCCATCCCCTCACAGGGATCCCTCTTTTCTGTCCACACACCGAGACAGGGAATCTGGTGGGAGCAAATCTGGCGAGCAGCGTGTGACCCTGCAGCGTCCCTTTGTGCTGAGGGAGGACGTGCCAATGGCAAATAAACGAGGAGCGGGGGAAAGGGGAGGAATTGGCCAAGTTTCAGGGAGAAAAAGATGGAATTTCAGCATAATTGCCCCGTGCAGTGCTCCTCAGGGTGTTTCAATGCACTTTAGGACTAAGCCTGCACTACCATCATCTGCAGTAAGAGGGGTTCGAATTACTTTGCCCTAAAGGGGCTTTTATTTTTATTTTTTTTTTCTCATCTAAATGATATAAGGAGGACCGGGAGGACTTTCCACGAGGTTTGTTATTGAGTGTTATGTAAGAAGCAGGGTTGGAGCTCCTTGAGGTTGACTTTGCAGGCACTGCTGGCTGGAAGGAGCGTTTTTTTTTTTGTGCAGAAGAATTGGCTCCTGTGCCTCAGCCACGGGATCTGGGAGAGGCACAGGCACTCCTGCAGATTTTATCTCCCCACACAACCCCTGCGACTGCAAATCAACAATGTGCCTCAAGGCTGCTGGGCTGCTCAGGCAGGAAAATACAGGCAGGTAACAACTTCTCAGTCGATCTGATACTTCTTTGTGTTTAGAGGTCTTTCTGTAATTAGCTTATTGTCAGCTTGATTGTTGGCCACGGAGAGAATTTCTGGCAGGGTAATTTAACAGGAAAAGAGCTGGTTTCCATTTTTATGGCTTTGTGTTGTTCCCCTTATCAAAATCTCGCTACTAAAAGCATCCACTCCTGCCAGCTGGAGATGGATCCCTGGAAGGAGGCTGCTGAATCCACCTTAGGAAGATTCCCAGATAGTCCCAGATCCTCTCATCACTTCTGAGAACAGATGTGAACCTCAGGCTCCACATCTCTCTGGCAAAACCCTTTGGACTGTGTTCCCATCATCCATGTGCAGGAAGAATGCTGAATGGCATTTTCAGAACCCCAATGCGTGGCTCAGGAAAGTCTGTTCTATTTAAAACCAACAGTGATGAAGCAATGTCTAAAATCTCACCCTGGATCCGTCGATGCCTGGGGTTAACACACAGTGACAAAGCAGAGATGAGTTAAGCTCTTGGCTTATGGGGGTATTAAAAACCAGACTGAGATCTCCCTGGCTGACACCTCGTGTGTAGAAATGCCAGCTTGAGTTGCTCATAAATGATCTTTCCAGCTTGATGTGTCACGGATATCTGCAGAGCATGAAGTCAGACAAAGCAGCCCCGTGTCCAAGTGATGAGGCTGGCTGATCCCACGGAATGCTTGTGCAGGCATGAAGCTTCCCCTGGAAAAACACTGGAGTGAGATCATGAGGAATTCTCGTCTCTCTCTGTCACCCCGAGGTGCCCACAGGGTGCAGCAGAACATCCTGGAGGAGGGAGCAGAACAGATCTGCTGCTGGGTGTTCTGTGTCAGCCTTCTCCTCCCACCATCCCCTGCACTGCCGGCTCAGGCTCCAGCCTCATTAACAGCAGTTTAAAAGGTCTTTGTTCTCCCCAGAAATTCCCTCCACAACAACAATAACAGCACGGTGACAAATGGCACTTCACCCACAGCAAGGAAAATGTCAGCAGCTCCAGAACCCTGCCTGGTGATGCTGTGAGGGACTCCTGGATGATCCAGGATGGTGTGGGGTTGAGGCAGACTGAATGGAATCCATTCTTGCAAGATGAACCCAGGGAGCGATGTCCTGCAGCCTGTAGGACGTGCCCTGCTGGGTTACTGAACTTTATAAAGCTCAGTGGTCATGTAGGGACAAAAATCTTTGTGCTGGTGCCAATGTTCTCTGTCTTTATGTGGCACGATTTCTCTCCAGCCAGAACAGCCCGTGTGGAATAGGAGGAAACTGAAATCCTGGAGATAAATTCCTTCACTCTCAAGGTGAGGAAGGCTCATATCCGTGGCTCTGGTCAGTCCTGCCAAGCTTTTCTCCCCCCAGACAGGAGTTCAACCATCATTTTCCACTCATTTTCCTTTGGGGCGGGCAGGCGAGGCTTTGTGCATTTTATCCACGTGCAAAAACCTCCTCCTGGCATCTCTGCTTTTACCCTGACACCCAGACTGGAGGATGCAGAGGAAGAAGAGAAGCTCCAGCCACCACAGGTTTGGCTGCCTGATGCTTCAGGGCTGGGCAGAGCGCAGAGCTGGAACCCCCAGGTCCTTCAATCCTTGAGCAGAGGCTCACAATCCTTAATTAAAGATTAATTAAACCCCTCAGCGCCCCACAGGCATGGAGGAATTTGGGAATACAAGGTGTCTGTGCTATGAGGGGGGTGCTGCTGGAACCCTGAAAGAGGCAAAACCAGCAAATTCAGCAGCACCTCAACAAACCAAAAAAATCCCTTTGCTATTGTTTGCTGGTGTTTCCTGGCACATTGCATTTTTATTGCCTTTGGAAGCTGGAATGTTCCTTGGCTCTAATAAAAATGTCTGGACCTTGGAAAGGCAGTAAAAGCAAAACAGGCAATGGAGTCACAGGCTCTGGGTGTATACCGTGATGCATTTTCCAAGCAGAATATGCTCCTTGCTCCTTCTTGTTTGGTTTCGTCCCTCTGAAACCAATTTTTATTGCTTTTTGATTCAAAACTAACCCAAATCACAGATTGGCCCAGGACTCAAAGCGAGGAAAATTCCCAGTCCAAACTGTGAAAGGTGAGGTGGAGCTAAAAGGCAAAGATGGGGATTTTTTTTTCTCAGAGGATCTCAGATGGAATAGTTCACATGGTGGAAGTTCTTTGCGCTGTAAATTCTTGGAGAGAAGATTATTTTTTGAAAGAATAAAGAGTTTCTCTCAGAATACTTTGACTCTTGGAGCTGATATTTTAAGGTAAATACCAAATAACTGCCAAAATATCCAGACATTCAGTAATTGTAGATCTCCACGTGCTCCAGTTTCTATGGAATGCTCGTCTAGACAACGAGTTTTACCTTGTAACTCAATAAAAAAACCCCCAATGTTTGTGCCTCACTTTGCTTCCCCACTCCCATTCTCTGGTGTCATGGCAATGCCCAGAGTTTGCTGAGGGTTCTGGTTTCTCATAGCCTCAGTTTTAGGCACAGCACAGATGACTCAAAGGACATCTGTAGGCTTGGGGAAGAGGACTCAGAGCGCTGAGCCAACGTGTCATCGTGAGATGAAAAATAATTTCAACAACACATCCTGAAAAATGGTCCCATCAGCTCCCCGGGGCTGCCTCTAATGAATTCTAATTAGGAGCTGTCACTTCTTGTTATGAGAAGACAGGAATGCTTCAGCTCTCCCACCCCTTAACCTCGGAGACACCCAGATGAGATCTGTCCCCGGGAATGGTTAAATTTTAGGGCATTTTTGCTCCTGGAGCAAATTAATTGGGAATTTCTGTGTGGGGAAGGGCAGGCCCCTCCAGGAGTGCTGGCCCCTCTCATGCCCTAAATCCATCCACATCAAGGTGCCCACTTGAGATCACTTTCAAACATTTGTCCCTGTCATTTCTCATCCTCTGGACCCCTGCCTCAAACCCCTCCCCTGCCCAGCCTATTCCCTCCCACATCTGTGCCCTGGATTCCCAGTGGGCTTCCCTAGAAGGCAGATCCAAACCCCATAAAGCATTTAGGGTGAGTGTCCAGTGTGAAAGGGTGGTGGATATTGCCCATTTATCTGTAGGTTTATAATTTAAACCCCTAAACAACCCAGCCTCTGCTCTGCCTCCTCTCAGCACATTCCTTCCATCCATCTTTTTCAGCCGCTTGGTTTCTTGACAGCATTTACATAACCTGGCTGAAAACACTCCCACAGCCCATTAAATGCCTGCTACGGAATCCAAAGCTCTGATTAAAAGGCTGGAGCTTTCCAGCACTGCTTGCACAGATGGTTAATACTCACAGTTTGTTCCACAGGGGAGAAAGTGGCATTTTCTTCACAAGTACACACGGCCCCGAGCTTTCCCATGGGAATTGCTTGCTTTGTTCAGATTATTATTTTAAAGCTGTGGTCAGATGTGATCACCCACTGGATTAGAGGGAGCAAAAGGAGATGATCAGATAATCCCTGAGGCACAAAGCATTTTGAGTTGGGTTTGAAGGGAGCTGTCACCTACGGTCAGTTTGTTTAGCTCAGGGGGGTCTCTCCTCCTCTGTCTCTTCCTAAAAATACTCGTGCAGACCTTTAGAGATGTGGGGTTTTGTGGGGAGTTGGCACGAGGAGGAATCCTCTGAATCACATAAATATCAGTAAAGCACAAGCATGAAGCAAAGCTCTCACTGGCCTTAGATCTGGTGCAGAAATACGGAGGGAAATCTAAACCTGAGTTTATTGCAGGAGTAAAGTTATTTATGACAGAAGTGAAGTGCCCGCTCACAGAAATTCTGTCAATCGAAATTTTCTCACATAGACGTTCTCTAATCCAGATTTTAACCTTTTCCAGACTCCTCTCTGTCAAAAACCTCAAAAAAAAAAGTCCCAGTGTTTCTCAGGCGGGAATCAGTACATGAGGAAGTAATTAATGAGTGCAGGAGGGAAGGAAAAAAAAAAAAAAGGAAAAATGTGCTGAATAGAGGCGAAATTGAGACTGAAACCCCTCATCCCACAGGCTGCTCAGTCCTCAGGATGCAGACAAAAGACATTCCAGCTCCTGACAAACAGCCTGAAGAGATGCTGGAGCATTCAGCCACCCCTAGGGCTGGGCATTTGTGTAAAGACACAAATTGGACAGTAAATCTGTCTGGCACAGTGGAGTGTCTCGAAGTGAGTATCTGGGAATCAGGAACGAGGTTATCCCTGGTCCTACACACACACAGAATCCATGGCAGACAAATGCTGCCACAGAACATCCCATCAGTGCTACTCTGGATTTCAGCAAGAGCTGCAATAATCAATTAATTCATTAAGGAAAGCCTATAATGTTTAGTGGAAGCTGTACCCAGAGCCAGCCAAATCACCCCTGAGTCTCACCCAAGGTCTGGCAGAATAAACCCACCAAATCCACTTAAAATGCTTGAGAGGGGGAGAAAAAAGTCCCACCATAAAAACATTACTTTGGATAAATCAGAACCTTGCAGGAACGGCGTGCCTCAGTTTTCCCGATGACAAATGAGGGTGACAGAAGTGCCACTCAGCTAATTCCCAGCAGTGCTGGGAAGCTCATTTGATTAACATTTATGAAACCACCGAGCACGATTCTTAGAGGGGAACTGCTGCTGAAGAGCTGTTGTGATTGTTGCTTATTCCCCAGGTGCCTGAAAGAGGGAGCTTGGCAGAATTCCAGAAGAAATATCCTTGTGAGCTCAGATAAAAGATGAGCCAACCTAAAATTCATTACAAACCTGGGGGGGTGGTCTCAGAACCCAGGCAAGAACTCCAGGAGCTTTGTCTGTCCCGTGAGGTACAAAACCATGGAATGGTTTTGGGTTGGAAGAGACCTTTAAAGGATCATCACACCTGGGTAAAACAGGTTGGGTTTTGCCAGAAGAGAAGAGCCCACCCAGAACACCTCGAAATCCCCCCTCCCTGGAAGGGTCCGGGTTGGACGGGGCTTGGAGCAATCTGGGATAGTGGGAGGTGTAATGGGATGAGCTTTAAGGTCCCTTCCAACACAAACCATCCGGAAAAAAAGCCAAGCTCACAGCTTTCCCCTCGTGCCTTTTATCAGCTCCCATTTTCCCGAGGAGAAACCACAGCTTTTAGCCGGTTTTAAAGAACTCGTGTGAGGATGCTCTCCCGGTTAATCCATTCCCGTGTCCCTCATCTAACCCCCCGTCAGCAACAGGTGCCGGCAGCTCGTTTGGAGCAGAGAAAGGAATAGAGGTTTAGCTCAGGGGTCTCTCCTCTTCTGTATCTTCCTAAAAACACCCCTGCGGACCTCCAGGGATGTGGGATGCTGTGGGAACTCGCAGCCGGCTCCGGGCGATGCCGGGTCCCGGCGGTGGCCGAGGGAGAGGCGGGCGGGACCCGGGTGCCCCGGGGGGCGGCAGGGCTCGGGATTCTGTTGTCACCCCGGTTGTCCCGGGTCCCCCTCTGTTCCTCCCGGTGCCCGCAGCCCCTCCCGCCGCCGAGGGCGGACTCTCCGCCGCCGCAGCCCGGATGCCGCCGCGTTCCTGGCCGCTCTCCCGGCCCCGCTGCCGCCGCTTCCTCCAGGAGCTGCCGGCGGGGGAAGCCGCGGGGAGGGGGCCCAAGGGCTTCTCCTCCTCCTCCTCCTCCTCTCGCCGGGTTATTTTTTCCGGTGGTTGCTCCAGCGGGGGAGGTGGGAAGAGCCAAAGGCGGCGGTACCCCTTTCCCGCCCCCCCCCTCCCCTCCTCTCTCTCTCTCTCTCCCCCCGCCGCAGCACATGGGAAGCAAAAGTTTTCCTCCTCCTCGTCCTGCTGCTCCTGCTCGGTGCCCTCCGCCGGCTGCCCTCGCCCCGCTGCCCCCCCGGGCCGCCCCCCCGGCCGCCCGAGGATGCGGCGGCTCCGCTCGGACACCGATGTCCCCACGGACAGCGAGGAATAAAAATCCCGGCAGGAGCCTCGCCGGGGCCGGCAGGGAGCGAAGGCCAGCCCGCATCTTCCGGAGGGGATCCGCGACTCGGCGGAGGGAAGGGGCTGCCGTGGGGCGATAAGGATCTGATGCCGCTTTAGCAGCTCCGGCGAGGCAGAGCAGCAGCATCGCCGCGCTCCGGCCCCGCCATGGGCACCGGGATGTGCTCCCGGAGGCAGAAGGGGCTGCTGCAGACCGCCCTGTGCCTGCTCACCGTGGCCTGCCTGGCCTCCGGGGTGCTGCTCTACAACCACTTGCAGCAGAAGGTGCGGAACGCCGAGGCGCTGGCGCAGAAATACAAACAGCAGCAGGAAGCGCTGTCAGCCCAGCTCCAAGGTGAGTGACCCGCTCCGGGGGTGTGTGCACCCCCTGCCCCAACTTCTCTCCCTCCCAGCCCCACGCAGGGCGCCCCTGGGCGCGTTCAGCTCTCGGCTTTAGGATGCTCTGCCCGTTTCCTTCTCCTTCCCGTTCGGATGTCGGGAATTGGAGCGGCCCTGGGGCTGAATTGGCGGCTCGCAGCGAAGGGGGATCGGAGCGGGTTGGATCGGCGGGCTCAGCTGCGGCACGTCCGTTCCACTTCTCCCTTTCGGCTGCGGATCTAAACCCCGTGTCACGCTAAATGTGAGGCGGTGAAAGCGCAGGGGCTGCTCGGGATGCGGTTCCGCTCTCTCCGCCCCGTGTGGAAGTGAGCGGAGAGGGAAGGGATCTTTTCTCTAAAGTTTGTTGTCGCAGCGATGCTGCTGCCCGCTGCCTTTTGCGAGGCGATGAACCCACCTCGTCCTCCAGAGGCTGATCCTAGACTTAAAAAAAAAAAAACAAACAAAAAAACTCGTGCCAGCGTTTTGGGGCTGATGGATGCTGCAGATTTTTAGCTCCCCTAAAAAGAGAGGAAAAGGAGGAGGAGGAGGAAAAAAAAATTGGTTTTTCTGATCCCTCTGACCAGCACTTGGTTCCTCTGGCAAGAGCCGCCGGAGACCGGAAGGCAAACACAGCGTGTGGATTCCTCCTCCCCCTCTCTCCCCTCATTTGTCCTCCTTACATAAATGCCTCACTGTGGGAAAACGGGATTTTAGCCCACGGGGAGGTGTCGGCGGGGAAGGCTGAGGACACGCGGTTACTCCACCGCTGAACTCTTATCTCCTTTGTCCGGCCGATCCTTCCAGCCTTGCCCTGAGCCAAGGCGACGTTTTCCAGCAGCTGTCACAGGATTTGGAGCCTCTGGAGGGATTTGCTGAGCTCCCCGTGGAGAGGTTCGGTGGGAATCCCCTCGGGGTAATGCTGGAATGTCTCTGGAGTGCCCACGGAATGGATAAATGTGGCCAAAAATTGTTCTGCTCAAGGTCAAGGGATTATTTAACACCTTGTTTTTTACCCCCCCCCTAAAAAGTCACAGTGTTTATATGAGAGCTCTTCCCCAGCAAAAATCAAATATAAGGTGTCTGTCATGACCTTCGTGGATATATCCAGGGATGTTCTTCCTACAGCCTGAATTTCTGGGGCATTCTGCAGATCTGTGACTCAACATTTGCGTCTTTTGGGGTCAAATCTCCTGCCGGTGGTTCTGTGATGCAAATGGAGCATCCCAGCAGGGCTGCTGGTTCCCGGGGCCGTGTGTTCTGTTTGCAGAGTGTTTTGGGGGTGTGTGTGTTCCTCTCCAGGAAACAAACCCTGATCAGCCTCGGGAATGGATCTAATGTGTGTTCAGGTTCACTGCTGTTACTTCGTGGCTTGGTTCCATTTTTCCTCACTCCACGAGGCAATCAGACACCTCCAGCTCAGTCCCAGCCACGATTCCCAACCTGCACCCCGAGTTTGGGATCAGCAGGGCAGAAGTTACCCCACGTTCCTCCCTGGTGGGCCAGCATCTCTTGCTCCTTTTGGAGAGAGGGGCTGCTCCCCCAGAGCACGACAGTGGCAGCCTCAGGGAACCCCAGTCTGGGGAACAACAGGCCAACAACTGAGCCAAACTCACATTTTCCCCACCCAAATATGTGTGAGTGGCAGAGCTGCAGCCTGTTGCTGGGATTTCTAACCCCCTGTCAGCCCTTCCATTCCTAAATACAGTTGTTGCCATGGCTACCCTTTTTTATTTTGAGAAGACGCTCACTTGTCCAACAATTTTAACAAAGGCAAAGCTTCTTTTTGGGTTTCTTCAGGCTGGGAGAAGCCTGGCAAGGGGCAGATGGGAGTGATGCTCGTGGGAGCCTGGCAGGGCAATGGCACATCTGGCCGTGGCTCTGGTGCCTGGCACATCTGGCCGTGGCTCTGGTGCCTGGCACATCTGGCCGTGGCTTTGGTGCTGTGGCTGCTCCCTGCAGTGCTCTGGGGACAAACCTGGGGCTCTGGGCTCTGTCCCTGCACTTGTGGCATGACTTTAATCCCTCTGTGTCCTCTTCTGCCCCTGCTCCTGCCTTCCCAGCGAGGGCTTTCATTGTTTCAGCAGCTCCTTTGGCAGCAGGTGATGGTGCCTTAGAGCCAAGGCCTGGCTGGATTCCAGCTGGATTTCCACACTGACCGCCCTCCATTCTCTCCTGTAAAAGCAAATTGTTCAAGGCTTCCTGGCTGCCTGGCCTCCGAGCTGTGCACTGCCAGTTTGGAGAGATGAGCTGTCGCTGTGTCTCACCACAAAGATGAGATCATCGAATTTTGGATCGTCCTGAGCTGGAAGGGACCCACTGGGATCATCAAAGTCCAGCTCCTGGCCCTGAGCACCCCCAGGAGCTGAGACACTGCTGTGTGCAGTGCTGACTCCCTGCTCTGTGTGAAGCGACACCCGCGTTGTCTGGGCTCTGGGGACCTGTAGGAAAGGCAGGAGAGATTAAAACTTTCTTTTCTAGTCATTGGAGGTTACTTCAGTTTATCTGATTTGTGAAATCAGGGTCGGGAAGAGCCAGGTTTTGTGCTGTAAAATTCAGAACAAGCAGCCCGTGGTTTGCTGTCCCCGCAGCCTCCCCTGCTCCGGGATGGCTCGTTGGGATCCGTGGCTGTGGGTGTTAACACAGCCCTTTGCTGGTGGGAAGTTCCCATCACATCAAAGCCTTGCCCTCCGGAGCTCTGCCACATCACACTGCAAGAAAATCGCATGTGGGAGAGTCAGAGAATGCCCAGGGCTCCCAAATCCTCTGGGAAGTGGCTGCTGACGTTCTCAAGCTGACAAATCCCTTGGAAAAGGCTTTCCAGCATGGAGTGAAGAAGCACCCAGGGCCCTGTGTGTGCTCAGCTGGGGAAGCCCTCGGGGTGACATCTGAGCAGTCTGTGGGGAAAAGGGCTCCTAAAAATGAAGCTGTCGGGGAGGAGACACTTGGACAGCTGCAGAGATGGGTTTGCTGCTGAGCAGGGGGAAGGAAACGTCCTTCCAGCTTGGAACCACTGCTGGAATGCTTTGGAGCAATGGGGTTCAGGGGAAAGTCTGAGCAGCCCAGTCTAGAGGAAGCATCCTCATCACTGGGATGTTTGTGTGTTAACAAACACAAGGAAGGAGCCTGGCTCACCTCTGGCACTGCCTCTTGAGGGAGGCCAGAAGGGACAGAAGAATTTGCTGCTCCAGCATGACCTGAGTGGAGCTGGCAGGGCCCACAAATCCACTTGGAGTGAGAGCAGGAGTCACTTGGGGCTCTTGGCTTGGCAAAACTTCAGCAGGGAATGGATTAACACTGGCTTCATGCGCCCCACTGCCTTAATTTTCCTGGAGACTGGCACAACTGGTCCCCAAAAGACTTGGCTCTGCAGGGATCTTGGCTCTGGGAGGTTTCTTTCATCACCTCTCCCTCTGAGTGCTGCCCTGGCCCATCCGAGGGCATGAGGAGCCTGTTGGAGCTGAGTGTGTTGGCAGTGGCTTCATCACCATCCTTCTCTGGCGCTTCCATTTGTCCTGTGGCTGCTCAGCCCTGTCTGTTCTCAGATTTGTGTGTAATGAGCTGCTTGGTTCAGGTTTTCTCAGTGGCCTGGGTGGAAGGGGGAAAAATTCTCCCTCCTGCACTGAGGGCCAGTCAATGGCTGGGTTGTGGAAGGGGAAAAAAATCTCTCCTGCACTGAGGGCCAGTTAATGGCTGGGTGGTGGAAGGGGAAAAAATCTCTCCTGCATGGTGCTGATGCCTTTCCAGAACAGGTGACTCTGGCTATTTCAGCCACAAAAACACAATTTAGCCCCTGACCACTAAAGCACCTCTTGGCTATCCCAACTTGGGCTTCAAAACAAAGCCTGAGTGCAAATACTCCCAATTTGTGGGTGAGGCTGGCGTGTTTATTTGGAATCCCCGTGGTCTGCAGCCCAAATATCCCCTCCCTGCTCCAAGCAGGAGAATAAGGATGTGGGAGAAGATCTGTGGGGATAAACTGGGGCTTTGTGTGACGCTGTGCCTCCCTCTGCTCCCGCAGTGGTCTACGAGCACCGGTCCCGGCTGGAGCGATCCCTGCAGAAGGAGAGAGGGGAGCACAAGAAGACCAAGGAAGGTGAGTCCCAGGCCAAGCCAGCCCCAGCTGTCCCCAAAGCCTCTCCTGCCTCAGTGTGGCTGTCCCTGGGTGGAATTTGGGAGCAGTGAAGTGACGAGCCTGTGGGCAGAGGGTGCTGGCAGGTGGGTTCTGTTCTCTCCTACTCCTGCGTTTGTCCTCAGGCCAACCTGGGGGTGCCTGTGGCGTTTGAACACTTCAAGCCCTGTCTAAACCTGGCACTGGACCACGCTTTTTTTCTTGGAAAGGAGTCAGCTTTCCTCCCAAAAGTGAGCTGAGGATGCTGAGTTCTACAAGTGCTCGGTGGTGTCAGCATCTCTGCCCTCCTGTGCAGACTGCCAGGCCCCGCAGGGCTGATGCACAGGAGGAGACACAAACATGCAGGGCGTGTTAAAGGCCATGGAATGCAGCAGGAAGCAGAAATCCATCTCATGTGCCTTTCAGCAGAGTGCTGTGCTCGGGTGTCAGGCCCCTCTGCACCCGATTGCTGGTGGCAACTGAATAAATTGGGTTTTATCTTTAAAAAAAGGTTGTGTAGGGTGACATCATCCCTGCCCCTCACTCCAGCATGCTCCGTGCTTCTGGGTCCATCCAGCATCCAGGTTTGGCTGCAGTTCTGTGGCTGCCTGCCTGAGGCAGCATTTGCATTTCTGTGCTGCCTCTTTAATTAATTCGTTGAGAAAATGAGGCATCCTCATACACATTACCTTGTCGTGGGACCTTCCTGTTGTAAGAAGCTGGCACAGATGAGATCAGCATGAGTTTGGCCCTCACAGCACCTTTGGTTCCCCTTTTCCAGACTCATCTCTCATTTCTGAGTACCCCAAAAAGCCATTCAGCTTCCTTGACTTCTGGTTTGTGAAGCAGGAGATCACCAATGCACTTGCCTGTGGGATGGGAAAGGAAGGGGATTTTTTTGGGTGGACAGCTCTCATGGAAAATACTTCCCGAGGGCATGGAATGGTCTCCCAGCAGCATCTGCATTCCAGCTTATTGACTCTGCAGCCTTTTGCTCAGCAAGGGGCTGAGTTCCTTCTTCCCTCCCCCTCCCCTCCAAAAATCCAAACCAGATCCCTGTGAAATCCCAGCTCCTTAAACTGCCTCCTTTTTCTCCCGCTTCTAGATTTTTTAGTGTACAAGTTAGAAGCTCAGGAAGCTCTCAACAAGGAGAAGGTAGGTGTGGTTTGTCCCGGGGTCTCTGTGGAACAATGGGAAATATAAATTTATTTTTTTTTTCTGGTGCCACCGGGGCCCTGAGGCCACTGGGAGGCAGGGAAGGCTCCGGGTGTGAGTGGCACAGGCTGAACTTGGGCTGACTCCTCTGCTCAAGGAGTGTGTGAGGATTTTCTCCTCCTCAGGAGAAAAGGCTGGAGCTGCTCTGCCCCTTCTCCCAGCCCAGGAGATGATTCCCAGCCCCTGGGAATTGTGAATTCCATAGGACAGAGGAGGCTGAATAAATGCAAGGCTCGCCATGGGGAAAAGAGCCCACAGTGGCGCTGGGCAGAGCAGATCCATTGTTTTCTGTCTCCAGGGATTGGCAGATGATTTTCACCAGCCTTTGGACTCCCCACTCGGTGGGGAAAAGGATTCTTGAGTGAGGGCTGGGAAGAAATGCATCCCTGGGATACAGCCTGGCACATTCACTCCAGTTACCAGGCTGGCTTGATTCCTTTCCCAGAGCATCTGTGCCTGAGATGCTGGAGAAGGGAAATCACTTTTGGGCCTCCCCTCTGTGGGTGAATGTTAGCCTGTGACAGAAAATATCTGAATTTTTTTAAAGGTGGGCAACTCCCTTGCAATTTGGGCTCATCTGCTGGGGATATTTCAGACTGTATTGGGTATTTATTGAGTATTTACTGTGTTAAATTGAGGGGTGTAGTAGCATCTGTGCATGAGATGCTGGAGAAGGAGAATCACTTTTAGGCCTCTCTATGGGTGGATGTCAGCCTGTGACAGAAAAAATCTGATTTTTTTAACGGTGGGCAACTCCCTTGCAATTTTGCAATTTGGGTTCATCTGCTGGGGATGTTTCAGACTGTTTTTAGTATTTATTGAGAAATTATTGTGCTAAATTGAGGGGTGTAGTAGCATCTGTGCATGGGATGCTGGAGAAGGAGAATCACTTTTAGGCCTCCCCTCTGTGGGTGAATGTCAGCCTGTGACAGAAAAAATCTGATTTATTTAATGATGGGACAACTCCCTTGCAATTTGGGCTCATCTGCTGGGGATGTCTCAGACTGTTTTGAGTATTTATTGAGAATTTATTGAGCATTTATTGGGGGTTCATCACATTAAATCGGGGGCTGTAGGGGCATTTTCTGCACGGCGCTTCATTTGCACTTTGTGATGCTGCTTCCCTGTGCTCTCAAGTGCCCAAACCCAGATCCCAGCAGGTGTTTTGTGAACCTGCCAGTGCTGGGACTGTCCCCTCTCAGGTGCCACTGTCACCCTGGGGACAAAGCCTTGGGGCACAGGGGGTGGTGACCCCAGAGCTGCTGTCAGGGGATGATGATGCTGGGGTGTCGTGGTTTGGAAAGACAGATGTGTGCCAGGGAAAGCCAGAGCCTCCCTTGGAATGGAGAATGCAAACCCTCTCTCCCTCCAAATTACGATGATTTGGAAATGAAGAGGCAGAGATACAGGAATAGGAATGACAGACCTTTATGAGGATTATTAAAAATAAAAAGGTAGCAATTCAAAATAACAAGCAAAGGGAAGAAAACACTGACAGGGTTCCATCCTGCCTTGCAAGCCAAGACCTGGGGTGAAAAGTGTCACCTTGGGGGCACAGAGGAAGGGGGGTGACCCTTGGTGAGGCTGAGCTGGAGTGGCACAGACCCCTCTGGAGGGGTCAATCCTCTCTCTGTGCCAGCTGAGCTCAGCCTGGCTGCTGTCCCTGCTCACAGACCCTGCCTGGGGCTCACTCCATCCCCTGCTGATCTAACCACCCTCTTGGATCTTTTTCTCTCCCCAGCAAGACTCCATGAACAGATATGGGGCCCTCAGTTCCCAGCACAAGATCCTGAAGGTAAGGGAGGTTTTTGGCTGCTGTGTTTGAAGGGATGGAGAATTCCAGGATTCCTGTTCTTGGGGAGGGGATCTGGGTTGTTTTAAGGGATGGAAAATCCTGGAATTCCTGCCCTTGGGGAGGAAGGAGATCCGTGTTGATCCGTGTTTTTTTAAGAGATGGAGAATCCAGGATTCCTGCCTATGGGGAGGAAGGAGATCCATGTTGATCCATGTTTTTTAAGGGATGGAGAATCCCAGGATTCCTGCCCTTGGGGAGGAAGGAGATCCATGTTGATCCGTGTTTTTTTAAGGGATGGAGAATCCCGGGATTCCTGCCCTCGGGGAGGAAGGAGATCCTGTCGATCCCTGTTCCTCCCTGAGTGCTCAGCCCCAGGGGAGTTCCCTGTGTTCTGTGTCAGGTCACAGTTGTCACCTACACCTCGTTTCAATCCCAACCTTTGTGCGCTTTTATCACCCAGGGTTTGCCTGTTTCTCTGGGTCCCCAGGTGTCAAAATCGATTCATTCATTGGACCTCGCCCTTTGGGCTCCTACAAAATATTCCAGTCCGTGGGAGAGGCTTAGAGCAGGGCAGCTTATAGCATTTCATAGAATTTTATAGCATTTTGTAGTATTTTATAGCATTTCAGAGCGTTTTATAACATTTTATAACTCATCACCTGCTCTGCCTGAAGCACATCTTGATGTTCCATTTTCCTTTTGCTGGAGCAGTGCAACCCGGGGGCTGCCGAGGTGGGGTTTTGTTTTAAACCTTTTTAGGCTAAACCTTGGCAGTGAAATGCTAATTTAACTCCGGGATGGAGAAGGAGGGCTGGGTTCCAGCAGCCCTCAGCACGGCCGGGCTGGATTTCCTGAGCTGAGCTGGACCTCCAGCTGCCCGGCTTTTGGATTCCAGCCTGGGGGAAAAGGGAAGTACAGTTCTGTCTCTTGGGTTTTCTCCAGCACTGTGGGTTCTGGGAACGCTCTGCAACAGCAACATTCCTCTTCTTAGCAACTGAGCAGAATGCTCTGCTCTGCTTCTCTCAAGGGGACACTCAGAGCTTTCTTTTTTTTTCTCCTTTTCTCTTGCTTCCTTTTATTGGAGAGGTGGGAAAAAAAAACAAACAAAACAACCCCAACTATGTATTTTTTTTTTTTAACTACATTTACAGCTGCTAAAAGACAAAACCAGCCCTTGGGACTGTGGGAGATTTCACGTGGGGGAATGTTCTGACTCAGATGGACATGGGAGGTTCCTGGGCTCCTCAAGATACCTGGCCTTGGTGGAACTGACTGGCTCAGGAGAGTTTTGCTGGCAGAGAATTCAGTTCTCTGATCAATAATCCCCTGTGGGGTGTTCCAGACCTCCTGCCTGCAGCTTCTCCAGCAGCATCTTCATATTCCTGCTGCAGTTTTCCCAACCCTGCTCCCTCAGCTGGGAGTGGGGCTGCTCCCTGTGCTGGATGAGCAGCAGCTCTGGGTGCTCTGTGACACCTTGGCCAGGGCACTTCTCTCCCTTCCCAGCTCCTGCTGCTGTCAGAAGGCAAAAATTTCCTCCCTTCTTCTTGCCTGGCAGCAGTCTGGGGACACAAATCATGCACGGCACCTTGCAGGCAGGATATGGCTGAGAAATGAATTGGCCTGAGCTGATGAGGATTTAAAATTCTTTGGATTTCACAAGAGTTTTTTTGTTTAAATCAAACCTTGCTGGCTAACGTTGTGGTTCCTGAGGTGTTTGGTATCAAAATGATTTTAGGGAAGTGGTTTCTGAGGTGTTTGGTATCAAAATGATTTTAGGGAAGTGGTTCATCCCTCTGCAGTGCTTTCTGCCAGGGGCTCTGAGGAGGGCTCAAAGCCAAAGCAGGAATCTTCAGTTCTCTTTATTTTCCCTCCAGATCCTGTGATCTGGTTAACCTGACATCCTTGTCTCATTTTGTTCTGTCTCTGGGACCCCTCCACCTTTTCCTCTGCTCTGCCTCTATTTTTGGAGCACAGCTACATCCCTTTGAGTGGAGGATAATCGCTGCAGGGGGAACGCCTGGGCCACAGACACTTTGTTTTCCTGGAGATAAATGCAAGCAATGATAGCATTTAGAGGGTTTTTTTTTAAAAAATAAGAAGTTGGGGTTTTTTTGGGGTTTTTTTCCCCCCCTGGAAGCCTGGTTTGAAATGGCTGCCTGAGTCCTGAGGAAGGATTGTGTGGCAGGGCCAGGGTTCACCTGAGAGCCGCTCAATCTGCATCCATAATTGGTGTTGACAAACTGAATGTGGAAGGAATCTCTCTCCGGGTTACTATGGGAACAACAACAAAAAAAAAATAAAAGGAGGTGAATTCTGGTTCAGCGGGTCCCAGTTAAAGGATGTTTGTGTTTTCTGCGGGAGGGGAGGGGAGAGGAGAGCAGCTTTCCAGCCCACTTCTATCTGCTGAATTCTTGGCCTGCTTGAAATAATCTGTGGTCTTGTGAGAGTCTTGTTACCCTGGAATTTGATGCCTGCGAGCCCCGTGGTGCTGTGGGCTCTGCCAGGATCCCTGCACAAACTCTCCCTCCTCTTGGAACAGCTCTCAGGGGTGGCTGGGAGAACTCCCAGGCTGTTGGGGAGCAAAGCAGGCAGAGGGAAAAGCCCTGGATGTCCCAGGTGTGTGTCCGACGCCTGAGGAAGGTCACGGGAATCTTTCACCCTGTTCAAAGGTGGTTATTTATTCCCAGCCTGCAGCGTGCAGGGCTCCATGGAAAGGAGCAGGGAACGTCCTTCAGAGGTCTCAGACTCTGGGAAGGCCTTTGGATTTGTGTTCCAAAGGGGTTTGGTTTGATAGCAGCAAATTTCGTGGCCTGCACTGTGATGGATTCCTGCAGGAGCAGCTCCTGCCTCTGGCCCAGAAAGGGACTTGCCACCAATTCTGCCTCCAGCTTAGTGGCTCCCAAGGAAAACCCCAAAACCTCCTCCCACAGCAGAGTTTAATTGGCATTTCCCACCTTCCCCTGGACCACCGAGCGCCGAGAATGTTTGATGGTGCCTGGGATAATATCTGGGATTTTTGGCTGCTTCCCTGGAGGAACAAACATTTCTCCTGCCCCCTCAAGCAACTCATTAAACACAGTGTCCTGGTTTGGAAAGACAGGCGTCTACTAATGAAGGCAGTTTGGGCCCTGTTAAGTTTAGGCTACTTTTAAGTTTTGATAAGTTTAAGTTTTATAAAGTTTAGATGATATTAAGTCTATATCCTATTAATTTAAGCTTTTATTACACTTAAGTTTTATTGAATTAATATAATCTAAAATTTTTTCCGCCAAAATTTATTCATATTGAGCTTAAGTATTGTTTGATTTTAAGATTATTGTTGGATTTTAAAATTATTGTTGGATTTTAAAATTATTGTTGGATTTTAAAATTACTGTTGGACTTTAAAATTACTGTTGGATTTTAAAACCTCCCCGACTGGTTTAACAGATGGCAGTAGAATAAATACTTTTGGTTACATCTTGCATTTCAACCCAAGACACAGACACCCTTGGCAATACTAAATCACTCCTCTAGGACTGCCCCTGACCCTTCTTTTTCTCCCCAGAACCAGCACGATGATGTCAAGAAGCAGCTGCTGGACCTGCAGCTGCAGCACAACAGCCTCAAGCTGGAGCACCGCAAGAGCCTGGAGACCCACAGCCAGAAACTGGCCCAGCTGCAGCAGGAGAAGGACAGCGAGGTCACCAACCTGCAGGGTGAGCCTGATAACATCTCAGAAAACACCAGGCTGAGGAAGGACTGGGCAGAGATCCCTCTGCAAGCCCCCCAAAACACCCCCAGGAACAGTTTTGTGTGGCACTGGGCAGTGTCTCGGAGCACTGTCCTGCCTCGGGTGGTGCTGCAGGAGCAAATCCTGAAATTCCTGACATTTGAGCTCGGGAGCAAAACGAAACACGCTTTCTGTAATTAATGGTGTAGGTTTGTAAAGTACAATTTAATGGTGTGAGTGTTGCAGGCAGTGCTGATCCCTGTAATTCCCAAAGAGTGGGTTTTATTCAGTTGCTCTTTAATTACATTGTGGAGGTTTTAAGGTTTCTGCACCTACTTGATGAGGTCTGGAACATCAAAATCTGCTCGTGGATGTTTGGGGTTTTTTTTTTTTTCCCTCTGCTCAACAAATCAGGATAATATCTGATGACCTTTTGGGTTAGAAGGGGGCAAACTGAGGACAAACAACTGAAACTTAAATATTTGTCTCTGTTCCTGGAATAAACATTTTTAGAGGGGAATGGAAGGGGTTTTGTTAGATTGGCTCTCGATGAGAGTTTCACTCTCAGTTTGATGTCAACCCTCACTGCAAGGCAAGGGCACAGCACCCAACCTCAGTGGCAAAATGTGTCGTCCCAGGGCTGAATATAAAGAAAAGAAACCCTGTAATCAGAAATATCTGTAATTTTGAGCCTTGTGTGCCATTCAGCCCATTGCAGAGACCATCCAGCCATGGAAAAATTCCCATCCCAGCCCATATCACAACTGTGTGTGCAGAGAAACCCCAGAGCCTCCTGTTCTGGGGATGTTCTGAGACATCCAGGATCCAAAATCAGGCTGGGATTTTGGGACACAGCTTTTCCTTTTCCTCTTTTCCTTCCCCTTCCCTTCCCTTTCCATTGGAGGGTACACACTGATTGTTAAAGTGTGCAAAGAGCTCAAAAAAGAGCTTTTTCAAGCTCCAACCTGGAGGCTGCAAGGCACAACTGTTCCTTAAAAGCTCAGGAATAAACGTGCCTAAGGACAGAGCTGTCCCATGATCATTTTCTTTAAGTGGGTCATGGGGTTTTTTTTGGGTTTTTTTTGGTTTGTACCATCCAGCAGCAGCTTCTCTGTGAAGGGGGAGAGAATCTGGGGGCTCAGGAGAGCTGGCAAAGCCTTCTTGGGGTTCTTCCTTGAGCTTCCAGTTCTCCCAGGAAAGGGCAGTTCTCCCTCTTCTCTTCACCTGCAAGGGGGAATGGAAATAAAAAAGCAAATTATCTGAGTCCTGTGGCAAACACAGCGAGAGCCTGAGCTGAGAGCAGGAGTTAGGAAAGAGTCTGGAGAGGAGAAATTCCTGGGAATGCTGGAAGGAATGGTGAGCAGGTTTGTAATTCCTGGCCTTGGAGAGATCTGTGAGGTCAGGATGAATTTGTGGTGAGAAAGGGAGATGCCACACTTGAAAAAAATCTCTTTCTGAAGCAGATTTCTTCTTCTCCTGCAGACACGGTGTTTAAACTCAGAGAAGAGAGCAAGCTCCTCAGGAAGGCCCACCTGGAGGTTCACTCCCAGCTCCTCAATGCCCAGGTAACCACCTGGGCTCTGCATCCAGATATTCTCTAGATAAAAAAATCCAGTTAATGAATAATTTAAAAATCCAGATAATAAATCCAGTTACCAGCTGTATTCCAGGGTGGTGAACTGCCTAAAATGGTGCTGGGAGTGTAGCTCCATTCCCTAAAATTCTCCATCCTGGAACCTAAATACAGAGTCCCTGGTTTCCCAACCCTGGAATGTCTCCCCACATTCCAAACACTTCCAGGCGATGCTGAATTGGTGGGCACAAGTTTTGCATCCACCTGCTTTGTCCCGACTGGAAGTTTCCTACAAATCCGTATCCCAGGAACCCTTCTTGGCTGCCTTTTCCTCCTTCCTTTTATGTTTGCTTTGCTGAGGGGTTTTGTTGGTGTTTGTTTTGTTTCTAATGTTAATTTTAAGGTCACATTTCAGGGGGAAGAACTGAAATCAACAGAGCCTGCTCAGGAATTAATTTCCTGCTAAACTTTGCTTTCTATTTGGAAGCTTTCCGACTCTGCCCAGCCCCTAATTTAGTCCATTTCCAGGTACCCAGGCGAGCACATGAAAAGGTCTCCCCTCTCCTTTTCCTATAAATAACCAGGGTGGAAATGAGGAGCTTTTCCTGAGTGGCTTTTTCAAACCCTACTTTTCAAGGGTTGGAGATGAAAGAAAAAGAAGCCGCAGGAGAGAGAGAGGAGAGTTGCATTTGCTTACCCAGCCCAGGAGAATCGATTTTTTTCCTTTGTTGTGCGAAGTAAATTGGATTGTCAAGTAGGATTATGCCAATTCTTGTCAGCCCCGCTGGGATGAGCACTTGGAAGGAAATGGGGTGACCTGGAGGTACAGGAGGACAGGGAGGCACAGCCAAGAGCAGGAGACAATCCTTGTGCCAAGGCGGGAGTTAATCCACGGCTCCTGCTCTCAACAGCATCGGGAAAAGAATCAGGGTAAAAGCGCAATAAAATAACAGGCAAGACTGGCAAAGAGGGAAGACAGAAATCCAGGTTTGGCTGCAAATTTCCTCCAATTTCCATATACATAAAACACATCTTTCCTTTAAAGTGGACCTCTGGCAAACAAATGAGGAGGGGGTTTTCCCAGCAGGGAGATGTTTAACCCAGTGTGAGATTTCTCTGTGTCCTTCTCCTCCCCTCAGGCCCAGATGGAAGAGTTCAGGCAGCTCAAGGAAGCTCTCCAGAAGATGCCAGGCTTGAGAGGAGGAGGAGGAGGAGGAGGAGGAGGAGGGAAGGGGCAGCAGCCCCTGGGCCCAGCCAGCAGCCAGCTGCAGCCCGGGAGGCACCAGGTACTCCCAGGACAACCCAGGGATAAATGTTGTTACAGAGACAGTTAAAATATTTGTATTTTTTAATGTAAAACAGTTGAATTTTTATTTAGACAGCTTGTATTTATAGGAATGGTAGAAGGCACCGTGTTTGAATTTAATTAGTTGCTAATTTATTGAGACTTAGTTGATTGGTTGCTAATGGTAAGTGTACAGGTCTATCAACCCGGGTTTTTTTTAGGTAGTTTACATCTTTTATTTCTTGGGAAGTGAGTCTTTCACATGGGTGGAAATTTTTTTTCTCCGTAGGTGTGAGTTGTTTTTCTCCCAAGAATAGATTGTTATGTAAACTGATTCTTGTTTTTATGATTTTTGTTAATGGGAACTTCTTAGGCTGNTATATTATTATATGCATATATGATATAATCATATACTTTATGAAATATTATATATTTTAATGTGTTTTGTACTATAGATTATATTTTACAATTATATTCTGTATTTTTATAATTATATTTTCCAAATATAGTCTATATACTTCACATATAGAATATATCTAAAATATAAAAAATATAATATACATTTAAATATAATAAGATATAAATGCATATAAATTTTATATAAAATATATTAAATATAACATATATTAAATATAATATAATATATATAAACCCAATATTTATGTTAAGTAATTATTTATATATATTTATATGTATAAGTAATTATATGTATTTATATTTATAAATATAAATTTAATATATAATTATAAAAAACATAAAAATAGAATATATATTATATATTAATATGATATTATAATACACAATATAACATTACATAATACAAACGTAATTATTTTATATATTTATATGTATAAGTAATTTTTAATATTTATATTTATAATTATAGATTTTAATGTATAATTTTAATATATTATTATATAAAACATAGCAATATAATATATATTATGTATTATTATGATATTATAATACACAATAAAACATTACATAACACAACATGACCCAAGCTGACGCTTGTCCCTTCCCCGCAGGCTTTCCAGGCCAGCCAGGAGCACCGTCCCTCTGTGCCCTCAGCCCCGCCGGGCTCCCAGCAGCTGCCAGCCCAGGGCTCCTCCCTGCTGGCTGTCCCCAGGTCACCTGCCCAGGTGTCCCCCAGCCCGGCTGTCCCCGCCCGCGGTGCCCAGTGGCTGCCCGAGGCCGTGCCAGCCTGGCCAGCACGGCACGGGGACGGCCACGCCAGGTTCACCCGCACCATGAACAGCCTGCCCAACCCCGTACGTGCTGCTCGGGGGGTTTTGTGTGCCCTGGGGCTTGGGGCAGCTCAGGGCTGTGGGGTTGGTGGGGTTAACTCGCTGAGGGGTTGGTGGTGGCCAAGCTCAGGGGAATGGGTTTATTCTGCCAAGTGTGCTGCTTCTACCAAGGGTTTTGCCAAGAATGATCATCCAAACAGCCCCAGAACAGCCTGCCCAACTTGGTACGTTCTGCTCGGGGTGTTTTTGTGTGCCCTGGGGCTTGGGGCAGCTCAGGGTTGTGGGGTTTGTGGTGCTGTGGGGGTAACCCGCTGAGGGGTTGGTGGTGGCCAAGCTCAGGGGAATGGGTTTATTCTGCCGAGTCTGCTGCTTCTGCCAAGACTTTTGCCAAGAACAATCATCAAAACAGCCTGCCCAACTTGGTACATTCTGCTCGGGGTGTTTTTGTGTGCCCTGGGGCTTGGGGCAGCTCAGGGTTTGTGGTTCTGTGGGGTTAACCCGCTGAGGGGTTGGTGGTGTTTCGTGGCCAAGCTCAGGGGAATGGGTTTTTTCTGCCGAGTCTGATGCTTTCTGCCAAGAGTTTTGCCAAGAATAATCAACAAAGCAGCCCCTCCAGCCTCTTGGGGTGATTGAGAGGGAGTTATGGACAGCAAGTCCCTAAAAAAAGACGGTAATTGCAGTGTGGCTGTGTCGGATTATACCCTTTTCCTGACCAAGAGGTGGGGCAACTGAGAGGCGTTTTAAAAACTTTTATTATTCCATTTTCAGTCTCATGTGAAGGGTGAGACAATACAGATGTTATAATTCACGCCACCACAATCACAAGCCAAACTATTTTCTAATTACAACACGTTATAAGTGTTTCTTGGCCTATCAGCTTTTGCCACACAAAGCTGTCAATGCCTTAAAGCCAATCATCTAAATGGCTGGACTTTAATTTCAGTCATGTCAGTGTGGGGAGGGGGTTGTTTTTCCTTTTTTATTTTAGAGGCGGTTTTGTTGTCCCTCTTTTCCTGGAGATTCACCTACCCCAGATAAACGTGGGTCATGTAGGATCTGAATTATTCCTTGTTTTGGCCGCATTAAAGGAGGAGTTTTCTACTGCAGGGTGGGCAGGACTGTAGATTTTCTCTGGAGCACTTCGAGACGTTTGCTCTTCGACACAGGATTTTCTGCCCCACGAACCTGTGCAGGTTTTGGGGGTGTTTGATGTCCCAGGTGCCCACGTGTGTGTCCTCTGCAGGATGTGAAGATGGTGATGCGCATCCAGGTGCGAAGCCACGAGGAGAGCCAAGCTCCTGGGCTGTCCCTGGCTGAGCCAGGACAACCTTCTCCAGCAGAAAAACCTCCAGTGCCAGACGGCCACCACTCAGCAGGGAACAGGCAGGTGCAAATGCAAAGGTCGGTGACACAAAACTCTTCTGCTCTCAGTGTTTGGGGTGAAGATGCCCAAAAGGAGCACCCCAGGTTCTCTCTCTGCTTGTGTTTATTGTTTGTTTGGAAAATGGTTGGAGGAACAGCGTTTTTTTTGGTGTGTTGCTGGTATTGGTGGAGGTCCTGGGAGTCTGGGCAGAGCCCAGCATCCAGTGGATGCTGTACAGACACTGGGGAAAGCATTTATTGTCTCAGCAGCACTGGCAGGAGACTGCTCTGTTCTGCAAAAGGAAGAAAATGTCTCTTCTGTGGCTGCAATTCATCAAAGCCTGGCCACAATCCAAAAAAGTGAGCTCTGAAAATAGTGCTTCCTCCTTTAACTTATTTATCCCCTGTCTGTGTGTGTGTGCAGGTCGTGTCTGTTCAGTTTATTGGAGCAAACAGGATTTCATTTCTGTTTTATCTGTAGAGGAAACTTCTGGACTTCATTCTAGACTCAGCCTGTTCCTGCCCTTTCTTCTCTTCTATTTTTGGCTGTTCACTTAACCTGTGGCCTTTCCAGGGCAGAGACTGTGCTTTGCTTTTTTCTTTAAGTGGCCACGTCCTCCCCAAAGTGCTGTGATAAATCACATCCGCAGGGACACAGCAGGAGCAGCTCAGGGGATGTCGTGCTTGTGGTGCCTTTTTGGGGCTACCTAAAACCAGAGGCCAGACAAAATTAGGAGAATAAAAAGCAGTTGTATTAATTGAATAAATTATATTTATTGACGGGTCTTCAGGTACGTGTAGGGCAGGCCCACCCAAAAATGGGTTTTTCACACTTGTATAAGTTTGGTCCATTTGGGGACCAGATTTAACCCCCAGATTAGAGGTTCAATCTTCCAATTACAGCTTCAGGTAATGAAGTAATTTACCCCAAGTTTGTTGTCCCCCCAACACACTTTTATTTACATTTCTCAGGGCCTGAAGCAGTGAGGCCTAGGCCTGGAGAGGAATTGTTTCATCTGACCAAAATGTGAAAGCAGCCCTCACACTGTACATGGAGTTTTTAGAGTTATGGACTAAAGAACTGCAGGATTACAAATACATGAAAAATATAAAAGCTAAATCCTCAGGCATCAGTTGTTGCAGGCAGGGCCTGGTGTGGTGTGAGGGCTTTGATGGCACAATGGCCTTTCCTCACCACGAAGAGCACCAGCTTCCTGCCCCTACACGAGGCAGAAAATGCAAATACTGATTTGAAAATGCAAATACTGATTTGAAAATGCAAATACTGATTTATTTGGCAAGGGATTTCGGCGAGGACAGGGATCCTGGGGTGTCTGCTGTGCTTTGCTTTTCCTGCAGCTGTCACCAAGGAATTCCAGAGCAGCTGGAGGCTGGTGTTTGCACGGGCTGAGATTTGTGATAAGGAGCACAGAACCCAACCCTGCCACAGCCAAGAGCAACACGGGGCTGAGCAGAGCACAAAGGGGCCCCACACCCAGGAGCTGCTGCCCTGGGAGGCTCTGACCAGCACCTTCCAACCGGAATTTTGAGGATTTTATAATGGGGAAGTGTGAGCTGAGGGCTGGGTTGTGATTTTTCTCACCTCTGGCTTGAAGAGCTGCTAAGGTTAAAGCCACTTCTCCTTTCCGGCAATTAAAAACTGAAATGTCTTAAGCAGACTTTTAAATCCCATTTGTTTGTGTGCTGGCTTCAAGAGCTGCTGAAGTTAAGGCCACTTATCCTTTCCAGCAGTTAAAAACTGAAATGTCTTAAGCAGACTTTAAAATCCCATTTGTTTGTGTGCTGGCTTCAAGAGCTGCTGAAGTTAAGGCCACTTATCCTTTCCAGCAGTTAAAAACTGAAATGTCTTAATAGACTTTTAAATCTCATGCAGAGGACAGAATGGAGCAAGGAGTCAGCCTGCTTGGAATTTGCTGTAACTTACTGGGGTTATTTTTCACTTCACTTATTTTTGAGTCCCTGTCGCTGGGATTTCATCCCTTCTCTGCTTCTGAAGCTGCCCCTGACTAAGGCTATTGAGGTATTTGGGAAGCATTCATTTTAATTTAGTGGCATCTTCGTTTTCCATGAAGTTGGAACAGTGGAGAGGACTTGTGGTTTTGATATTTTTAAACCCTTAGATGTGTGTGTTTGTGTATGAGTAAGACCCTATTTAGAGTCGGAGTTTATTGCTATGTGCATGTCACTGTCATATGAATAACATTAAGGGAGTTCTACAATAAATTCTATTTACAAAGCAGACCTTATTTCGTACTATGTGGCACATTAAATGTTCTTTTTCAAGCAGATATCACAGTAATTTATACCAAAAGCAAAAAGCTAAATTAGGCCAAACTCCTGCACGTGCTGGAGTATTTCTTTTTTCTCTTCTTGCCATTATGAAATAGTTTCATGGAACATTTGCTGAGGCAGGGGGGTTCTGTTTGCTTGCAGCTGGAAGGAGCTCGTTAGCAAGGTGAACGCCCAGATGGACGAGGAACAAGCCCGTGGCTACCCCAAGAACCTTCAGTTTGCCCCCAAGGCCGGGCAGAAGGTGCAGAGAGGCAGCCTCCAGCCCCCCAGCCCCAGGAGAGGGGCAGAGCAGGCAGCAGAGAAGGACAGGGTGGATGAGGAGGAGCTGGAAATGGGTATGGAAATGGTTTCCTTCGTGGTGTTTCTTCACTGAGCACCAGCTGCCCCAGGCAGGTTGAGATAAAAAACCAAACTGGTGGCAGTGGCTTTAAGGAGATCCCACTGACTGTCCCTGTCCCTTTCCCCTTTGCCTTTCCCTTTCCCCTTTCCCTTTCCCTTTCCCTTTCCCTGTCCCTTTCCCCTTTCCCCTTTC
>VZDJ01000034.1:4653364-4687857 GCA_008694505.1 Cyanoderma ruficeps
TGTCCTGTCCCTGTCCCTGTCCCTGTCCTGTCCCTGTCCTGTCCCTGTCCCTGTCCTGTCCCTGTCCCACCCCTGGCAGATGCAGGAGTGATCGACAGGGAGGAGAACGTGCCCTCGCAGAAGGAGCCCGTGGTGCAGGAGCCCATGGTGAGTAACCAGAGCATCACAAACCCACTCCAGTGGTTGGAAGGGACCTTAAAGCTCATCTCATCCCACCCCCAGGGACACCTTTCACTGTCCCAGGGTGCTCCAAGCCCCGTCCAGCCTGGCTATGAAAAGTTTTCAGCTTTTCATCCTGCCACGTTTCATCTGCAGCTCTGCTCTGAATCAGAGCAGGTGCAAGTCTGGCTGAGAATAAGAGACAAATAAGTCAATAATTCCCCAGAGGTTTCTGTAACGTGCAGCTCCAGCCTCCTCGGGTCTGGAGGGATAACAAAGATTGATTTGGGGTTTTTTTAACAAACACTGACAGGCTTGGAGAGGTGAAACCAATTGCTCCAGGGCAGTGCTCCTGCTTGCTGGGGGAAGGCATCTTTCTGCCTCCTGAGGGAATGTCCTGCCAGCTATTCACACGAGGCTTTTCTCATCCAGATGCCAGATGATGCTGCAGACCCTGCCCAGGACCCCAATAACCAAGGTGAGGATGAGTTTGAGGAGGCTGAGCTGGAGAGACCTGACTTCGAGGAGAAGGTGGGAGGCTCGGAGAAGTTTAAGGAGCCCAACATTAAAGAAGAGTCCAAGGAGAAGCCACCAAAGGTGACTGAGTGGGGACAACCAGCAGGGCCAGGGAGGGATCCCCAGCTGGGGATGGGTGAGCAGAGAGCTTCAGGACTGAAGGGGAAACATCAGATTCCTGGATGGATTCATAATCCCACTGCGAGGATGTGGCAGGCAGGAGAAAGCTCTTTGGCAGGATGGTCAAAACCAACTATTTTTTTTTTTCTTCCACTGGTTGTAATGGAGCTTGAAATTTACATTTCACGGGTCTTTCTGGCTCTTTGTTTTGATTCTGCTTGTGTTTCTCACCGGTACAATCAGCTGTGCAAGTCCAGCTCTGGCAGGGAGTGGAGCAGAATAAGCAAAAGTGCCAGAGATTAAGAAATTATCTTTTAGCCAAGTGCCAGAGCTTGCTCTGGCCTCGTCCTCTCTGCTTTTTGAAGTCCCCCCTGGCACCTGCAACACCTTTAGGGATGGAGAGATGTGGAATAGGGGATGGCTCCCTCCCAGCTGTTCCTGCAGAGGGACTGGGACTTTTCATGCACTTGGGACCAGAACCAGAGACAATAATGTGAGTCTGTGCTGGGGTTCTGGTCAGTGCAGCCCTGTCCAAGGCTCCTGGCAGCAGTGACATCATGTGAGAGCTCTGCCTCCTTGTTTGCCTCCTTGCAGATGGAATCCATTTATTTCACAAAGTGTTTCTTGCTGCCTGAAGCCAGGCTCAGCATCAGGGAAATGTTCATTTGTTTTGACAAGCAGCTGAACGTTGCTTGTTTTAAAAATAGGAGTGTTTTATCTGCCAGGCTCTAAAATCACGATTAATAGCAGGATTAAGAAAGGAAAAAAAAAAAAAGAAATCCAGGCCAATGAAATCAAATGAGAGAGATGCTGGCACCAGCAGAGCAACACCTCCTTGAGATTAGTGAAAATGTGGAAAGAATTAGTGACATCAATACCTGGCTTCCAGATCTGGCTGTGCTGTGCTCCCTAAAGCTCTACCCTAAATAACTCAAAAGTTTTCCAGAGTTCAGGGGCTTGAGGCAACAGCCCTGGGGCCCTCCTGCTGCAGGAGAGACCTCCCTCTCCAAGTGCAAGGAGCTGGCAGCAGGTGGGAAAAGAGACTGAATGGAAAAAAATATAAATGGAGTTTGTGTTGTCTGATTGTCCCTCTGCTCCCCCTGATTCCTGATCCAGCCCCGACTTCCAAACCTGGGGCTGTGATCCAGGGAGTTGTCCCTGGCAGGGAATGGGAGCAGGCTGGGGCACTCCCAACCGTGCCTGGCTGTGTTTTTCAGGATGCTGGCAGAGCTGCCAAGCCCAGGGAAGACCCACTGGAGGACTACCAAGAAGATCAGGAGCAAGAAATTGTACGACACCAAGGTTCTTCCTCTTTCCCTCTCTGGGGTGGCGTCACCTGGGGGGGACTCAGATTTTAGGGAGACAGATGTGAGCAGGGACCCCAGGCCTGCCTCTGCCTGCTCAGTGAGGTCTCCAGAACAAACCCGGAGCCCACTGCTCTCTTTTCTGGGTGTTCAGAGCACTTTTTGTGCTCTTTGTCCCCTCCTCCTTTCTGTCTGCATCCACCTGCAGCAGCTGAGCTGTGGGATGCTTCCCAAACAGCAACTGGGAGGAATCACAGGAGGAATCACAGGGAGAATCACAGGAGGAATTACAGGAGGAATTACAGGAGGAATCACAGGAGGAATCACAGGAGGAATCACAGGAGGAATCACAGGAAGAATTATAGGAAAAATTACAGGAGGAATCACAGGAGGAAGGAATCACAGGAGGGAGGAATCCCAGGAGGAATCCCAGGAGGAATCCCAGGCTGTGCCAGTGCAGCCAGGCCAGGTCAATGTTTTTCAAGCGTGAGCTAGAGAGGATCACCCCGGTACCTTCTGGCTCACAGGGATAGAAATGAATCCTCTTCCAGCCTCATTCATTCTCTCCCTGCCCTTTGTGAGTGGCTCCTGAGGGTTTTTTTCTGCAGTTTCCCCAGCTGAGGGTTTGGGCTGCCTGCTGGGAATGAAGGGAGTGGGGAAATATTGGTGGGCAGAGCAGAGTTGGTGTCAGGCCTCCTTTCCCTGAGTAAATCCAGGCCTCTTGTAGGTGTCTACCACGGATGATTGGAGCTAAAATCATCCACGGAGGCTGTGCTGGCTGCTGCATGTCCTGGGTGGGGTTTGTGAGGAGTTTTAAATGTGGTGGATGTAAAATATCAGCTCCTCAGATCTGCTCTTTATATCTGCCCCTCACGCAGCAGAGGCAACAGGCTGAGATGTCAGAGCTGCATTGTGCTGCCAGGATATTAAATGTGCTTCAAACACCCTGGCTGATCATGGCAGCACCTCAGTGTCCTGCCAGTGTCACCTAAAGGTGCCTGGCAGGGGTGGGCTCTTCCCTGGTTTCACAGGTTTCCAAAGCTGGGCCGGTTTGGTGGAACAGTTTTTGGGGACAGCGTGATGTGCTGTTATTTAGGGTCCCCTTTTCCAGCATTTCCTTTCTGTTGATTTTTTTTTTTTCCCTTCCTGGCTGTTCCCTGTGCCCCCAGGAGGATCATGGAGGGGAGGTGGATGACAACGATGACCTGGAGCTTGTCCAAGAGCAGAAGGAGCGTGGGGGCATGCGGGGAGCTGGTGGCAAGAAGGATGACTACTTCTGAGAGCTGCCGAAGGAAAACGGGACGCTCCAGGAATGAGGGGATGGGAACTCCTCCCGGGAACTCCTCCTCAATTAAACACTGCCCAGAACAAAGGCAGGAGGAGGGAAGTCTCTGCAGGCCCTTGCAGGGGGTTTGCAGACCACAATTCCAGCTCAGTGTGGGGCCACTGCTGCCTCCCCGGGCGACTGGGAGATCTCAGAACTGGGAATGATCCGGTCCTGCTGCTTTCTTTAGAAGCACTTTTTGATTTCCTGTGTTCTTCACCCTCTTGTTTTTCACATCCTCTTTTGGAGAGGGGTTTTCAGGTTGGTTTTAGGGGGTGTTTTTTACCCCCCTGGGCAGCGGAGAGGTGCCTGAGCTGCTCCCTGGACTCACTCGACTGATCTCTAATACAAAGGAATCTGTCTTCATAAATCATTTTGCTCAGTCGTGTTTCTTTAGCACACACCCTTCGCTCTCCTCTGAGTAGGGTGGGGAGGGAATCAGAGGAAATTCCCTGTTCTGGAATCAGAGGAAATTCCCTGTTCTGGAATCAGAGGAAATTTCCTGTTCTGGAATCAGAGGAAATTCCCTGTTCTGGAATCAGAGGAAATTTCCTGTTCTGGAATCAGAGGAAATTCCCTGTTCTGAAATCAGAGGAAATTTCCTGTTCCTTGTCTGGAGCTGCACCAACCCCAGCCAGCAGTGTGTGTGTGTGTGTGTGTGGATGTGAACACCTGCACCCCCTCCCTGCTGCACAAACCCTCCAGAAACCTGGAGGACACCCTTGGAGAGTTCTCCTTGCCTTCCCTTTGGGCTGTGACAGTCCTGCTGGGCTCAGAGTGTCCCCATGGAATGCTGTGCATCTTCCCTGGTGGCTGCTGGACATGAGAGAGGCTCTTCCTCATGGGGACAGGGGCAGCCACACCAAGAAATGGGAAATAAGGAATATTTGCAGCCCAGCTAATGCAGTTCCAACCTGTTTGGCTTATTTGCAGTCTCCCAGCGTTTGACAGGGAGCTAAGGTGAATTTTGCTTCTTCTGGGCAGGTTTTAATCAGCAAGCTGGGTATTGTTGATGCAGTAGATTGAATCCTGTGGTACTTGGCCTCCAAAAGACATCTTAACCCGACCTCAGGGACAAAGAAGGAACAGTCAACTGGAGTTTAAAATGAAATGAGAATGGGCTTAATCCCAAGATCTCAAAGTCCAGAACCTGTTTTAAGTGGTAAGAACAGGGCAGAGCTGTCCCACTCCCTGCCCTGTGCCAGAGCCCTGTGCCTCAGCTCTTCTCCTGCTCCCTCATCACCACGTTGGAAATCCCAGACTCTGGGACCTCAACCATCAAACCCAGCCTGTGGCTGAATGTCATCACCTGGTAAAAAAATCAAAAAAATCTTTGTTCTCTATTTGAATTAGTTGAGCTCTTTTTAATCCCTTGTTTGCGGCATATTTTGCAAGCACTTTTAGACACTGGGGAAAACAATGTTTATTTCCCAACAAGCTCAGCCTTTTTCATTCCCACAGCATTGATTATATTTTTTTTTCTTCCACTGGTTGTAATGGAGCTTGAAATTTACATTTGTTAGGACTTTTTGGTTCTTTGTTTTGTGTTTCTTACCAGTACAATCAGCTGTGCGAGTCCAGCTCTGGCGTAGAGTGGAGCAGAATAAGGAAAGGGACAATTTCAGGAAATTATCTTTTAGCCAAGTGCCAGAGCTGCTCATGGAGCCCAGTAAGGAGCTCACTACAAAACTCTGGTGGGGTTTAAACTCTCCAAAATGCCCTGAGAGGTGGTTAAAGCTGCGTTGGTGCTTTCTCTTGCTGTGATGCAAGGCTGCTCCTCTATGAATAGCACGCTGACAGCACATCAGCTGAGGCTGCACTTGCTGCTTTCAGAGCATCCTGATCAAAACTGCCTCCCGTGGCCAGGTCAGGGCAGCATCCCTGAGCACCCAGCCCACGGCCCCAGCGCCAAAATTCCACGGCCAAGCTGTGCCAGCTGTGTTCAGCACAGCTCTCCCTGCCTGCTCCGCTCACTCCCTGCTCTGCCTCGGCCCGGCACCGTCAGCTTCAGCCCTCACTGGAAGTGAATCAAGCACTGGAAATAGAAGCCCAGTGGGGGTGAGCCAGGCTGCTCACTGATTCAGGCTGCAGGATAATCTAAATCTGGAGGCAGATTCTCTGCGTTTGCATGTCTAGGGTGAGTAATCCTCAAAGTTATGACTTGGAGGGAACTGAAGCAACTCGGGCCTGAATGCAAAGCTCCCAGCTTGGAGGATGCTTTAGGAACCATATGTCATGTGCTGCCCTTAGCTGAGAGCAAACGTCTCTGCCCTGGGGATTGTCTGCCCTGGCCATATCTGAGACTAAAATTAGCAGAGCGTTGCATAAATCGTGAGCTGTAGGTTGTCAGTGCTTCATTGCCTGGCCCACAGCAAGCTTTAATACTCGCTCACTGTTTCCTCTAAGAAGAGACAATAAACTCAGTGGAGGAGAAGCAGAAAAGCCAAAACCCTGCGGTGCTGGGTCTGTCTGGAGGGCTGTGAAGCAATGATGGGTTTGAGATGCTGCTGGGGCTTCACAGCTCAGAGCAGATCACGGGGTTTGGCCCGAACAGCAGGTGCTGTGAAAAGCCCAGGCTGGGTTTTAGCGAGAACAAGGTCTCAGGAAACAGATGGATTGCTAAGAGAGCAAACAACGAGACAAAGGATTCACGGGGAGCCAGCACGGGCAGGCTGACCAAGCCAAAGCACGTGAGCCTGCTTAGCTCTGCCATAAATAATCAGGGTTTGCTCAGACACAGTGCAAGGCCAAAAAATGTGCAGAAAGTAGAGTTAACCTGCAGCGTTGTAATTTTTTTTTTGATGGGTTCAGGGCCTTCACTGCCGTGCCAAACATTTCCCCTCCTTGCACCAAATCCCAGAGCCTTGGATCTCCCACCAGAACTCAGAGGGAGTCGTTAATCACAAGCAGCCACAGAAGTTGGTGCCAGATCTCTTCCCTGGACGTGGGAACGACGACGGCCCTGGAGAGCAATCTGCTCTTCGTCGCTGGGAGAAGGAGGACACAAAAGTCTGAAGGAGGAAAAACTTGCTTGGTTTGGCTCCAGCCACTTCCTGAACATGCTCACGTTTCTCAGGAAGGGCAGTCAGATCTCCAGTTTTTGCATCCTGGCTGGAATTCCACACGAAAATTTGCCGAGAAGTGCCTTCAGCAGCACAGCACCTCTTCCTGCTCCAATATCTGAGTGTTTTCAAGCCATAACTGCACCTTCAGCATCCTTTTCTATTCTGATCTTATTTTTTAAAATTGATTTCCATTGATCCCTCTTGGTATCAAAAGAGATTTCTGGCAACTTTCCATAGGCTAGCAGACAACCCCATTAAATCTGGTAAAAAACTAGATGTGGAAATAACTTGCAATACTTGATATTGGTAAATTAAAGATTTCTTTAGGAGCTGTACACTTGAAAAATCCAGTCCTTCCAACAGGAAAAGGTGTCCTGGTGTCCCATTCACGTTCAGTGCATCAGAAAGCAAAATTATTTAAACAAATTCCACACTGCTGCAAATTACACTTCGTGTACATGCAAGCATCACCTCCCAGCTATGATTTGGGTTTGGTTTTGTTCAGGCTACGAAATAAAAACAGGCCTCGGGATCTTATTTTTGTTGTATTTTCAGCTTACGTAATTGAAATTTTGTTTTAAAGAAAACATACACAGTGAACTGCAGCGTGTTTCTAAATAGGTAACACAGTGAAAAACTACAGCAATGAGTTTAGGCCTGTTTCTGAGGGTTTTAAACAAAATAACATGTTAATGATTCTATTTTACAAGTTAAATATAGACAAATGCTTATGTTTTGCTACAAAACCTGGAACACAACCCTATGCAAAACCTGATCAAAACAAACAAAAAAAAGTTGCTTTTTTTTCCCCCCGCTCCTCAAAAAAAGAAGGGACTTAAAGCAACTTTTACCAATTTAACAGCTCGAAGCATCTCCAAACATGGTTTAAGCCCGTATTTTTATTATTGTTTCATTACAGCTCTTTTTTTCCCCCCACATTTAGACAAGTCAATAATGTCCTGCACCTCTCAAGGTCGTTCAGAGAACGCGACTGACGGTGTGATGCTGGGATGGAGCGCTGCCGTCTCCTCCCGTGCTGCAGAATCAGCTGCTGGCTCCGGATCCAGCGATGGATGGAGGGGCTGCTCCTGCTGCAGAGGGAGGAAACGGCATTTGGGGAAAAGCAGGAAGAGGAATGTCCTTGTTCCTTCTGTCTCAGGGTGCGCACTAAGACCCAGAGCTGTCCCTGCTCTCAGCTGACCTCCTGGGAGGGTCCCGCGTCTTTGTTACATCCTCGCCCGAGTTTATTTAAATTCCCGAAGGCAAGAGGTTAAAGCGGGCTGGGTGTGCGGTTATCGCCTTTTTAAAAAAAATCAAATCAAATCCGTGTGGGCTCCGTTTCTTCGAACAAGGTTTGGAGGGGAGCTCTGTCACCTTCCCCAGCCCTGCCATGGACCGCAGCCCGGTGGGTGTCAGCCCCCGGGGACAGAGGCACCTCCACGGGCACATTTCTGGGGGGTTTTAACCATGAGAGTTGCTGTATTTTACAGGTTAAATACAGACAAATGCTTATGTTTTGCTATAAAAATTAAAACACGATCCTATGTAAAACCAGATCAAAAAACAAGGACGAATTTAAAAAAAAAAATATTGTTGGGTGTGGAATGAAATCTGCAACTCGACCAGGACAGGAGCAGCTCCCCAAGACCTGGGGGACGTGACCCCGGTGGGCACAGCAGAGCCCGGGGTGGGGGGACAGAGGGGGCTGCACATCCCCTGTGCCGACCCCTGTGGGGTCTGAGTATCCCTGTGCCGACCCCTGTGGGGTCTGAGCATCCCTACACCAACCCCTGTGGGGTCTGAGCATCCCTGTGCCGACCCCCAGGGGTCATGAACATTCATCCCAACGCTTGTGGGGTCTCAGCATCCCCCACGCCCGGTCCTTGCGGGATCTCAGCATCCCCCGTGCCGGCTTTTGTGGGGTCTCAGCATCCCCCGTACCCGCCCCCGCGGGGTCTCAGCATCCCCTTGCCGACCGTGGCAGAGTCTCAACCCCCGTACCCGCCCCCGCGGGGTCTCAGCATCCCCCGTGGCGGCTTTTGTGGGGTCTCAGCATCCCCCGTACCCGCCCCCGCGAGGTCTCAGCGCTCCGCGCGCCGCTCGGAGCCTCGAGAGCCGCGTCCGGGCGGCCACCAGCGGCCGCAGCGGGCGGGTGCTCCGCAGCCCGGCGAGAGTTAACGGCGGCACCGCCTCTCCATTGGCGGCCCCGCGGCGGCTGCGGAGCCCCGCGCTCGCCCCGCGCCTCCGCCGGCCCCGCTCTCCGCCAGCCTCCATGCGGCGGCGGCCGCCGGCATGCCCGGCACGCCCAGCCTGCTGCCTCCTCTGCTCGCCCTGCTTTGCCTCGGGGCCGCCGACCCCAACCCCGACCCCGACCGCGACCCCGACGAGCCCTGGTGCCCCTACAAGGTGGGCGGCGATGGAGCGGCGGCGGCGGAGGCGCGGCTGTGCTTCCGCCCGCCGGCCCGCGGCTTCCAGTGCTCGGCGCGGGGCTGCCGCGCCCACCGCTCCGCGGGCGGCGCGCTGGTGGCCAACGTGCTGCGGAACGGCAGCGTGCTGCTGCAGTGGGGGCTGCGGCACTGGGGGCCGCCGCCTCCGCGCCCTTCCGCCGCCTTGCGCGGCTTCGCGCTCAACTGCTCCTGGGACGGCACCTACACGCGTTTCCCTTGCGACAGCGTGGAGCTGGGAGCCGCGTGTCGCGACTACCTGCTGGCCGAGGCGCACGGCAGCGTGCGCTACCGCCTGTGCCTGCAGCCGCGCTACGCCCCGCCGCGCCCCGCGCCGCCCGCGCAGTGCGTGGAGTTCCGCGTGGAGCCCGCGGCCATGCGCGACATCGTCGTGGCCATGACGGCCGTGGGGGGATCCATCTGCGTGATGCTCGTCTTCATCTGCCTGCTCGTGGCTTACATCACCGAGAACCTCATGAGCCCGCGGGGCGGAGGGCACGCGGGGGCGGCCGCCGCTCCGCGCCGCGCGTAGTGCGGGGAGGGGGGATGATGATGATGATGGTGGTGGTGATGGTGATGATGATGATGGCGCGCCGAGGAGCGCGGGGCTGGCACCGGGCAGCTCCCGCAGCCGTCGTTCCAGCGCTTTCCGGCGAGGGAAGAGGTTTAACAGACTGTTCTGACAGCGTTGGGTTGGCCATGCCCGGATTTCCAGGATGCGCGTTTCCAGCGGAGTTGGGAGATCTTCCTCCTGGGGTGGCTCAGCCAGAGCCGTTCGGGGTGACTGAACTCGTGGCATCTCAGCGGATCCAAAAACAGTGGCAGAGGCCCACGAGTGCGAGAAATTGTCTGTTTTTAAGGGCAGGCGGCAGATCCTACCGAGGGCCTGTTTGAAAAGACTCTCCAGAACACCCTTATTTTAAACCTGAAACCTCTTGGTCTTAGACCCGTGCTTGATTATTTTTTCCTGTGGAGTAAAGCTGTTGAAAGTTCAGGAGAACTGACTGGTGGAACCGCAAACCCCATAGCTAAGCGTGCGTTTGATCCAAAGCCCACTTAATCTGGTGCTTTAGGTGGGCTTTGTATCACCCCTTATGCTGGTCACAGATTTTGGGGGGGCCTAGCCTGGCCACTGTCCAAAGACAACGGGGGTTTTCTGCTCGAGGGTTTTCTGGTCACCTCCAGCGACCATCAACATCCAACACCCGCTTTGCTCCCATCAGAATTGTGTCACAGTTTTTCACAAAGAATGAAGGTAAAGGGATAAACTGAGTAGGAAAACTCCATTTGGTCGAGCAAGTAGGAACCAACCCTTAATTATAAGTAAGATATAAGTGAGCACCCCCTTGGCCCCCTGAAATCCCCTCCTTTAGCAATGCAGCTGCACTAAGGTAGAAGCTTCTTGACCACAGAACTCACTGATGTTGTAGCTGAGTGTTTTTGAGCGTAGGAACACTCCCCGTGAACTCCCTCACTTGATGCTGTAGTAAAGTAAGGTTTTAGCCATACTCTAGTACTGATTCTATTGTGCCTTAGTGCTGAGAATTTGTCCCATTTCTATTGGTGTTCCTGTAGTCCTCGTAGTTCAGCGTTACCTCCCTCGTGTTCTTGTCTCTGGAGTTAGTGGTTGTTGGTTTGTCTGGTTGTTTTCTTTTAAAAAAAAAAAAGAAAAACCGACTTGGGCTGATGAGCATTACTTGAAATTTAATATATACAAAGTAGTTACCTTCAGAGAGGTATTTAGTGAGGTAGCTTTTAGTACGTGTTGTTTGTATGTAGTTGACTGCTGTAACACAAAAAATTAATTTATTATCACTTAGAAACTGTGCACCTAAAGCAAAAAAAAAAAAGTAGGGGAAAGGCTCTGCTGTAAAGGGATTGTTGCTGTTAAAACACGTCAGGTTCACATGTGATCTGTTTGTGTAAATGTTTTAGCACTGGTGAACGACCTGTTTGCTTTTCCTTGTGAAAGTCGTTTGTGAAATTTAAATTTAGTGGTAGAGGGTAAATATAGGAAGGGTGTGGGATCCTTAATAATACACAGTATTTGTCCTGAACGTAATCCCGTCAAGAACTTGGGAGTGGCTGAGGAACTGAAGGTCTGCATTTCATGGGGCAGAAACACCTTTTCCTTTCTTTGTTATTCCTGCTGTGTTTCCATTCTCACCTGCAGCTGACTCCACCTGAACGTTCTGTGTTTATCACCTTGCCCATGTCCTTGCCTGGAGCAACTCATCCACGCCATCATTTTTGGGTTTTTTTTATCCCTAAGGAGATCGACTGCTGGAAGAAAGGGCGATTTTTAAGAACATTAAGACTAATTTTGTTCTTTTAAAGGTTTCGAGTCAGTCTTTGCTGTGGCCAGCTCAGCACAGTGGAGTGCCACTGATTTTGTACATCTCTGTCACCTTTTGTCAACCAATGTCCCTGTTCTGTTCCTCATCTTGTCGTGAATTGCCAGATGTGAAAACCAGCTGTATGAACAATGAGCCTTGTACCACCTTGGCATTGAACTTAATAAATTAAGAGGATAATGAAAAGAAATGAAAATTTCGTGAATATTTAAAGGTTCAAGAGCTGGCTTGGCTCAAAGCGAGTCTGCACAAACTGGTCATAATAATATTATTCCACTGCCTACTGTAAAATTGTGACAGCATTAATGGGAAAATAAGAGATTTATTCTCTGAATGTTCGATTTTATTTACTAGAGGTTTGGACTGTAGATAACTGGGTAATTCAGGTGGTAACACTGATGTAAGTCTGAGGAAATGGAAATTTAATTCACAGTTTTGAACGTGGCTGTCTTCAGTAAGACACCTCTGCAGGTAATAATGGATACAGTGACCTGCTAAAACAGCACCTAGAAGATACTAAAGAGATGTTTTTGTAGTCATGTCACATTTTTATTCATCAGTCTCTGGGGATTGCGTTGCAACAGCGTCCTGGGCAGAGGGTAGAAGAAGAATATAAATCCTGATAGAAGAAAATCTGCAATTTTCTAAAGGATTCTTTTGCTATTTTTTTTTCCCTTTTCCATGCATTGTAAATGGGATGTGGGAAACAATATCTCTGTTTCTCATTCATTTTCAGTGGATTAAGCTTTAATTGAACACATCTGGGTGTGTGAAAAAGAAAACCAAGAGTATTTCCTATTTGACTTCGTGTGACATTAAGCAAAATATCTGTTGACCCATTGCTAACTGGATTTTTTCCTTCTATCACTATAGAAATTTCCTCTACCACGAATGTAGACATTTCTCGTGATAATAAAAGGGAAAATTACATGTACACAGGCTTGGTGCTAATTCAGCTGTCACAAGCCTTAGTGAGAGTGCAGAGTTAAAGCTTCCTCCAGCCTTTGCAGCAATTCCCAAAAGGTGCAGAGTAGCTTGTGGAGTGCTAATCCATCCTGGCCTGTCAGGCAGCAATAAAGAAGTGGCAGAATTCTGATTTATAACTGCTGAGAAGCCGCTTGGGGAAAAAAGTGAAAATAGCTCCTTAGGCAACTACACATTCTCCACATTACCATGCAAGTACCTGCTATTAAAAATCCGTGTGGTGCCTTCTCAGGTGTTTATTATCCTGCATTTATCCACTCATTTCCAGTACAAATATCAGGCCACGTCCAGGAGTTAGAATGGGGAATGATATGCACGTTAACAAGCTGCTTTTTTCCCTTGCCCTTTGCTAAATGTGAGGAAAACAACTGCTTAAATGTGAGCAGCTCAAAGCCCAGCTTGACCCCAGCTTTGAGTCTGTGCCTCAGGCAAAGAATCTCTCTTAATTGCAATATGATTCCTTTTTTTTTTTTTGTGGGATGGAAATGGAAAGGCTGCCTGGCTTTATTTGCAGGCAAAAGCTGGGATTTTGCTTCCATGGAGACCTGGGGTTTCAGTTTTATGAGGCTGCAAACTGCTGCTGTGTTGTACCAGCATGTTCCAAAGGAAAGGTGGGCAGGTAACAGCGTCACGTTCCTGGTAAAAGCTTTGGAATTCCAGCAGGGATGATTGGATGGGGTTTGGGGCAGTTTTAACCTGAGCAAATCCACCCTGAGCCTGGTGTTGCTTCAGCACGGGTCTGGTCACTGCATCTCTGATAATTCCCTGACCGGTGATCAGATGTTATTATTTGCACAATAAGAATTAAGAAGATGATGGGCAGGGATAGGAATGGCTGAGAGGAGACCCAAGGAATGAAATATTTGCAGGCAGGGGTGACAAACTGCTGAGGGGACACGTTTAGGTGTTAAATGTTGGGTGGCAAAAGGGCTGCACGAGGAAAAGGGAGAGATTTCTTTGTCAAAGTTGAGGGGATAGTGAGAAAAGCTTTATTTTTTTATGGAAAATACAAGAGAGAGGGAGAGGTTTTAGACAGAGGGATGAGAGGGAATGGCAGTTATGGGAGCAGGTGCTGAACGTCAGGAAAAGGCTCTGCTGGAAGTGTTGTGGTGATAATGGGGAAAGAATTCCTCACAAAGGGGAAAAAAAATATCAATAGGAGGGCAGAAAGTATTTTTAGGAAGCACTGAAGAGAGAGTCCTGCCTCACTAGTGAAGTTCAGCTGGGCTGGGGAATAGATTTGTTCCTTTGATGTCCTGGTTTATCTCCTGTATTTCTCCTGCTCCATTAGCACCACCTCCTGCCATTGAAACAGTGCAAGGAGACCAAAGTGGAAAAAAAAGCATTATGAGATGGAAAAGGGAAAAGATGACAAAAACCTTAGAGAAAAACAGAATTGATCTGGGCTGAGCAAGGAGCACTGTGATAATTTTGACCTGTATGCGAAAAAACGATTCTGAAACCGGTATTTCAGTATTTCACCAGTCGGTGGGGACAGAAATAACCCCTAATTTTGGCCACTCTAATTTGTGCAGTTTGCGGTAAAAGCGGGAGCGTTTCCTCCCGAGATGCAGAATTCCAGGGTTAATCCTGACAGCAACCATCTGCTGGCGTTCTGTCCGCTCTGGATGCCCCCGGGCACGGACGGGGCGCCGGGATTATCCAGGATGTCAAACCCACTTCTGTTTTCTCGGGATGACTCAATCCTGCATCCATCCCAACCCTTCCCCTCGGCATTCATCTTCCCCGTGTCCCAGCCCCGCCGCGGAATTCGGCTGCCATCTAGTGCCAAAACAGAAGGAGATTTGTCCTAAAAACCTGCTTTTCTGACAAGCGATGATGCTTTTTAATTCCACAGCCCGCAGAGGCAGCAAGATTCAGGGATTGGCGCTGAACGGCTGGTTTGTGTTTGGGAGCGCTTAAGGCCTCATCGCCCTTTATGTGATGAAATCTTCCTAATGTTCTGATGGCTTAAAGGTTGACCTGAAACACAAACTGAACAGAGCTAGAGAATAAAGTAGATATTTATTGAAAGGCCTTTAAGGATACATCTTGGGCAGGACAAGAGACTGACCAGGGCTACACCCAGGGTGGACACAAAATGGACACAAAATGGACACCCGGTCACAAGGTCTCACACTTTTATAAGTTTTGGTCCATTTGCATATTGGGGTTTAATTGTACAATTACAACTTCATGAAGTGAGGTTTCATCCTTCTTGTTTTCTCTCTTCAGCCACCGTTGTTTGTGCTTTTGGGCCTGAAAACTTGTAACAGTTGTCCTCGGTCTCCAGCAGGAAAATTATTTTTGTCTACCTACTCTGTGAAGGAGCTGACTGACACTTAATGTGAGGCTCAGAACTGCACCCCTAGTCAGCACAGAACCTGAAATACATGAAAGCTAAAACTCAAGGCATCAGTTCAACCTGAGCCTTCCCTGGTGCAATTT
Organism: Cyanoderma ruficeps; assembly: GCA_008694505.1. NCBI lineage: Eukaryota > Metazoa > Chordata > Aves > Passeriformes > Timaliidae > Cyanoderma > Cyanoderma ruficeps. The sequence continues at coordinate 4,668,083 of VZDJ01000034.1, forward strand.
GGGCCATTTCCTCTCCTCCTGTCCCTGTTCCTGGGAGAAATCCCGATCCTATCCAGCTGTCCCCTCTTGTCAGGGAATTATGCAGAGCCAGAAGTTCCCCCTGAGCCTCCTTTTCTCCAGGCTGAGCCCCTTCCCCAGCTCCCTCAGCCCCTCCCGGTGCTCCGTTCCCTTCCCTGTGTTATAGACAAAACGGTGAGCCAGATTGTAATCAAAAAATAAAAACAAAATTTATTTTCGCGTGACAGCGAGTACGGAAACAAATCAAAAAAATCACAACTACGATAAAGGCCAGTTCGAGACAGGCCTCTGTCGCACTTGCCTTCCCTGGAACAGTTCCAGCCGTTCCGGTCCCGTCCTTGGTCACCACAGAGATCAGCGCCTGTCCCTCCTCTTCCCCTCACCAAGCTGAACACTGCAATGAGATCAGATCTCCTTTCGGCCCCCTCCGGGCTGAACAAGCGCTTCATAAAGCTTCTCCTACTACCCTCCTCTGAGCGCCAACACCTTCATATATTTTTTAAAAAAAATACTATTTATCGCGCAAAACCCGGGCTGAGGGGGCACAACCCTCTCCCTCCGCGATGCGCCCGATGCTTCCCAGAGCCGGCCGGCGACTCCCACTCCACTCCCCGTCGCCCAAGCACCCTCCGGTGCCTTCCGGCGGCACTCCCCTGACGGCGGCCGCGGCCGCTCCGCCTTCCCCCGCGCCGTGCCGCGGTTGGCCGCGTCGGGGCCCTGCTGACACGTCCCGTCCCCGCCCGCCGCGCTGCCGCCGCCATTTTGTGGAGCGGCGGCCGGGAAGGGAGGGAGAGGGAGAGAGGCGCGGGCAGCCCCAGCGCCGTGCCCGCCATGCCGTCCGCGCCGCTCCGCGTGGCCGTGGTGTGCTCCAGCAACCAGAACCGCAGCATGGAGGCGCACAACATCCTCAGGTAAAAACGCTGCCGCCCGGTTCGCTCCCATCACCCCCCGTGCCGGCGGCGCTCCGCTGTCAGGGATGGGCGGATGGGGCCCTGCTTTGGGGCCCGCGCCCGACCCGGCAGGCTTGTGGTTGCGGGGCAGCACCTCGGCTTCACCCCGCTTGTTCCCGCTTCCACCCCGTTTGTACGCCCTTTTCACCCCCCTTTTATCCCCTTTTCACCCGTTTTCGCCTGGCCTGCTCCGCGCTCCGCTCCAGGCCGCGGGTCCCGGCCCTCCCTGACGGAGCTGTGGCCGCAGTGCTGAAAACACGGACTGGGGACTTGGATCCAGCAGGGCCTGTGTTTCGGCGTGTGGAAACTTAAATATTGCCTTTTTTCTCCCCCACTCCCTCCTTTCTTCTTTTTTTTTCTTTTTTTTTTTTTAATTGAATGCATCTGAAAGGGGTCCACAGGAAAGCCGGAGAGGGACTCCTCGTCGGGAGCTGGAGTGATAGTACAAGGAGAAATGGATACAGAGTGGGGAAATCTAGGTCAGATGTAAGGAAGAAATTGTTTTAGTTTGGTAAAAAGGGTGGAGAGACACTGGAACAGGGAGACTGTGGCTGTCCCATCCCTGAAAGTGAGCAAGGCCAGGGCTTGGAGCAGCCTGGGATGATGGAAGGTGTCCCTGCCCATGGGTTGGGTTTTAAGTCCCCTTGACATTCTGTGAAGACTGAGCTGCTCCATGCCCTGAAAGGAACCCTTTCTTCTCACCGGAGAACCAGAACATTCAGTTCAGAACGCTAAATGTCTTTTGAGATTACAAAGCGTTAATCTGTTTAGCCCTCCCAAGTGCTCTCAGCTTGGCTGAAGAGGTGAGATGGGAGACTTGGGACAGACTGATGGACGTGAGAGGCCAGACCTGCCTGAAATCGTGTCCCTGAATCTTCCCTTTGCCCTGCAGGAACACGATAAGGGACGGCCGGGTTTATTTTACTGCAGCTAAGCAAAGAAACATTCACATTAGAAATACACGTTGATGGCATAGAAAGCAAAACAACCCTGCGCAAGCTGTGTGCTACATGTAAATAAAAATAAAAGCTTTGAAAGGAGTAAATAATAGAAGCATTTGGTCTGGCAGCCATCTTACTGTGACAGCATTTCATGCACTTCACGCTCACTCTTGGCATCGGATGTTACCTGTAGCAGTTCTGTGAAAACATGACGTTGTTTTTCCTCTAATAATGCTGGGACTGACTTTTAATTGACAGCTGAGTGTTAAGGACGAAGTTAAATTTACTTCTGATGTCTGGCCTTTTCCTTCCCCTGTGTTTTTGCAGAAATAAATCACTTCCGGTGTGACTGATGTTGGCCAAATGTGGCAGGGGGTGGGTTTTGTTTTTCTTTTTAAAGTCTGTTCTCCCTTAAGATTTTAATTTAAAAGTAACAAAATGGTGTTTAGAAAATGTTCCGTTTTATTGACATATTTTGTACTTACGGCAGCAGTAGCATCAAAGGGCAAAATAGAGATAAATTAGGGCAAAATAGAGATAAATTGCTGACACTGCTCTAAAGAAATAGCAGCTCCTTTGCCAGTAAACTTCAGGAAAATGTCTGTGCTGGCTCCAAGCCAGCCTGCCTCACCAGTTCAGGGCAGTGTGTTGCACTCCAGCTGGAAAAAACCACATGATTAAAAGAGGAAGAAGAGTTAGGAAGAAGCTGAGGAATTCTGAAACTTTAAGGTATTTTGTTGGCGAGAAGACTTTAAAAGGCACAGATTCTGTTGGAAAGCAAAGTCTGGCGTCCAGCATTCACTGCGTGCTTGTGTATTTTGTAATTAACCCAAATTCTAAGCACTTTGTTCTAATTTTCCAACAGAAGCCAGGCTGAAGGGTCTGCCTGAAGTTTGTTGATGGAATAAGAGCCATCAGCACAGGGGTGTGTTGAGCCAAGGAAGCAAAGGGGAGCAGGAAGAGCAGTGCAGAGACACAAACCCTCCTTTAAAGGTGTCACACTGGCTGTGTAACCCCTCCCTTGGTCAGATCTGACTCAGCCTGCATTATTTGCTTTTGCAGAGCAGCAAGAGCAGTGCAGAAGGACATGAGCCCTCCTTTAAATCTGTCACACTGGCTATGTGAGCCCTCCCTGGATCACATCTTACTCAGCCTGCATTATTTGCTTTTGCAGAGCAGGAAGAGCAGTGCAAGGAGACACAAGCCCTCCTTTAACTCCTTTAAATCCCTCACACTGGGTGTGTGTGACCCCTCCCTGGGTCAGATCTCACTCAGCCTGCATTATTTGCTTTTGCAGAGCAGGAAGAGCAGTGCAGAGACACAGGAGCCCTCCTTTAAAAATGTCAGACTTTAAAGCCCTCCTTTAAATCCCTCACACTGGCTGTGTGTGACCCCTCCCCAGGTCAGATGTGACTCAGGCTGCATTATTTGCTTTTGCAGAGCAGGAAGAGCAGTGGAAGGAGACACAAGCCTCCTTTAAATCCCTCACACTGGCTGTGTGTGACCCTCCCCGGGTCAGATGTGACTCAGGCTGCATTATTTGCTTTTGCAGGCTCTGCTGGGATGGGCTGAGGTGAGAAGCAGAGCAGGCCCGGGTGCTGTGCAAGCCCTGCACAGCAATAACAAAAACATCCTCGTGTTGCAAACACAGATCCACCACAAAAATTAACTCCACCCCAACCAAAACCAGCACGTTCTGTGGGTGATTTTATCTTTTATTTTATATTTTGTTGTGGGGCACACAGACTCAGGCCGTGGTTCTCCCTCAGAGGAGGAAGGCAGAAGGAGAAATCTCTTACAGCCGAACTTTTTTATGCAGCAACTTCCACATTTCTGTTTGTTTGGTAGTTCCCTGATGGCTTTGGAAGGAAGTGACTGAGTTCAAGTTCTCTGTGTCACTTACTGGCAATAAAAATCTCTAAAATGCTGATTACACACTTCAGCCACGCATTCCTTGTTTTAGAAAGCTGACTTTTAGGGAGTTAGGAGTGTGAACATGAGATCTCAGTGACAGGAAAATTCCAATATTGCAACCCCTGTAACAAAAACTGGCTTTTCATATTGATGTTAAGACTTGTAGTTCAGCATTGAGGCGTAAGAGAACAGAAGCTGCACCTGTGCTGTTTCCATAAGTTGTTACTCACAGCTTCTCTCCTGGCATCTGTCAGCCCCAAAATGCAGTGAAATATTGACATCTGTATTGCCTGATTTAAGAAATCCTAAATCAATAACCCCCCTAGAAGGAGATATTTTCACGTTTTTATATTTTCATTTGACAGCTTAGTAGTGATAATGCAAATTACAAGTTGTGAGCATTCAAAATGACTTAACAATGCTTTTGTCTTGCTCTTCAGCAGTGGGTTGTTTTTTTTTTAAATATTGATTGGATGGCATAAGATATTTTCTAAGCAGCCTACAAGGGCTGCTGGTTATTTTCCTGCTGCCTCTTGTGGAAAGGGATGTTGTGAAATCAGTGACTTGTCCCCTGAAAACCTTCACCGCTCTCAGTGCCATGGCACTGCAGGATTTATTGCTTCAGCATTTAATTAATATCTCCTCCAGCCCCTGTGAAGAGAGGCTGTGCTGTTATGAACATAGAATAAACTGAGAAGCAGTTTAATAAGAATGTGTGAGAGCCCCAAATAACAGTGAAACGAGAGAAAAGTGTGGACAAATTCGTGTCTCGAGCTGCACAGATCATTGTTATTTTTCCTGCCAGTGCCTGGAACTGAGTGGTCCCAGTCTGTGGTGCTCCAGGTTGGTCTCTGAGTTCAGAATTGTTTTCAGTGAGCTCTGAGATCCTCAGGAGCACTTGAGTGGTGCTCGTGAGCTTTGGACTGAGGTGAGCAAACTGCAGAAAATGAGATCAGTGACTCACTCCGTCCTTATCTCATTGCTGGTTTATCTACATCAGCCTTAATGGCATTAATGGAAACAACTTCCTGAGATGTGGTCCTTACCAGTCTGGTGGAGTTTAAGCTCCACATTTTCAGAAATCAGTGCTGGGATAGTCTCTTAGTGTGTCTTACTCTTTATTTTTTGTGACAAAGCACATTTTTTTTTCCATCTTCTGGGTAGTTTTACCAGGCCAGGACTAAACACTCAATACCCATTGTCTTGTAGGAATTGTTCATTTTTATGAAAATGCCACATTTCCACAGACACCTGATGATTCACTACACTGGATGTTTCCAGCTATTTAATAAAATCTGAATAATATTTAATAAAAGCTCCTGACTAATGACTTTGTGCAGGCATTTTTCCCCTTTCCTGTGCCCCGGTTGTTGCAAGAAACGTGTTGAAATGTTTTTTAGAATACTTCATTGTACTCGGGGCATAAATAGTATAAAAATTGACACTACCACTCACCAAAGTACAAAGCCTGAAATTCCATGTGAAGAACTCAGAGTCCAGCTATTGTAAGGAAGCTGGAACTCATATTCCAGCCATTATAATAAGGAATATTGTAATTTTGAATGGGTCATGGGCCTTGGAGGCACAAAAGTTTTGCTGTGTTGAATGTCAGAGATGTCAGATTGGCTTTATATGAGATCATGCCAACTTCAAGGGCATCTACAGCAATTAGAGGTGGAGGTTTTAATGTGTGTGATCCAAGCAGACCTGTTTTAAAGAATAATATTAAAGGGGAGAAGAAAAAAAGTTAGGAGGAAACCATAGAAGAAAAGATCAAATTGAAACATGAATTTTTTAGCACTGCAATTTCTTCTGTACATATTATCTCTCTTGTTCACGTCCAGTAGAAGCAGCAGAATCCAAACTTGTATCTGCAAGTGTTGCAGGGAAAATAAATGAACAGTGACTCATAACTGCACCAGTTACATGTGATGGAGGGCTGGGAGGGGCAAAGAATTGCACTTTTTTCCACTTGTGTCCTTTTTCAGACACCAGTCCTGCAGAAAGAAGCAGAAAAGCCTCATGTGTCTTGTCTGTTTACAGAAATAGGCACCTATAAATAGTTGCTGGAGGAAAAAAAAAAAGTGTGGGGAAGCAAGAAAAGAGAAAGGAGGGGCTGTGTTCCAGTAGGAGGAACTGGAGGAAATAAGTGTTGGTGGTTTGAGAGCTGTGTGGGAGTTTGGGGCAGCAGGTGATCACAGGCTCTGCCCAGAAGCGTTTGGGATCACTCTGAGGACACCCTTTGAAGGCAAACAGACAGTTTGAGTCGGTGTTTTCTGCTGAATTTCCTTGGGTGTGCAGAACAAGGAGTCTGGGGCTGATCTTGCCCTGGGTCCCAGTTCTGCTCAGTCCCCTCAGAGGAAAGATTGCAAATTTGGGGTTATTTCTGGGAGTGTGGGGACACAGGCACTGGCTTGTTCACTTGCTTTTTGTTTTAACATTGTTCCCTCCCTTCAGTCTGCTGAAATCATTCAAGCTGGGAGTGTGAGCCCTTAAAAAAAAATAGATTAAGCCCTGGTCTTGCTGTTTCAAGTCACCTTGTCATTACAGACCCAAATGTTTCGGCCTTCTGGGTGACAGCAACAGTATTTTACCGTGTAACTTTGTCCATTAGACCACCAGGAAATCTCTTTTTTTGTCCCATTATTCAGTAAATTACCATGTTTTTTCATATTACTGAAGGGAGGTGTTGAAGTTGGAGTATTTCAGGTAATCAGCCAGAACCTTTTGGCATTACTCCTAAAGACAAGCAGGTTCCTGTCTCTCTTTTTTGTTTCTAATTATAACTATTAAACAAGTAGTTGTTCATAAGAATGGAATGAAGTAATCCCTGCTTTAGCCAAGAGTTTTTTAGAGCAGCCAGCAGAACATCTGCCCCACTTGTGTAAAGGTAATTTGCACTGTACAGTTTTCAGTGGCAGGCACAAAAATGTTTGTCCTGGGCTAATTAAATCACACCAGAGGCAGTTTGGGCAACAAAGTGAGAAGAATAATGCAGTTAGGCCAAGAGTCTCAGCAGGACACTTAAGAAAAATAAAAAGCAACACTTAAGTATTGATCAGTCACTGCAGTTATTAACTCAGACCAAGAGAAAACCATCTCTGCCTGTGTTGCCATGAATACAGAAGGTGTTTGTTGCAAATCCAGCATGCCTGAAAGCACAAAAGGAAAAGCACAAAGGACATTTCCAAATAGCTGTGTGCCATAATTGTGAGAAAATTCCTGCCAACTGGAGGTGCTTCCCTTGAAATGGTGTGTGAATTTAAATTGCAGCTGCAAGGAAAATCCACCTCGGGTACTCTTGGCGAGTTGGTTGCCCAGCTGGCTGCTGGCTAAGAGGTGTTTTTAAACTTCACTCTTCTGTTCTTCAGCACTTTTAATTAAGTCCATCCAGTCTAATTGGTTTCTCCCCTCCTTTCCCTTGTGTCTTTCAGCAAACGAGGATTCAGCGTCAGATCCTTTGGCACCGGGACTCACGTGAAACTGCCAGGACCAGCCCCGGACAAGCCAAATGTTTATGACTTCAAAACAACATATGATCAGATGTACAATGATCTGCTTAGGAAAGACAAAGAACTGTATCCCTGTGGCATGGCCTCTTTAAAAAATCCAGTGTGGTTCATCCTTGAAAGGTGTAACTCATTATTTGGCAATTAAGAATCTATAGAGTTGCTTGGCTGGCGAACTTTAAAAATGATTTAAGTTTATGGGAGGTTTTTTTTTTTAAACAGTGGGCCTTTAATGCTCCCTTGTAAATCGTTACCCAGTTCCAGTGCACACATTCCAAATGCTCTTTTGTAGTGTGGTACCATGTTTAGGTCTTGAATGAACACATCAATTCCCTCAGATTGTCCATTGCCTCCCCTGCACTGTGGATCCTTCTCAGTGCAAAGACTGTCCCGAGTATGGATTTGGGAAGAGCGACCACCTCGGCTTTAATGTTGTATTTAGCTCAGACAAACTGCCAGGTAAGGCTTACAGAATACTTTCTCTGGGAGAGAGGATGCCTTTTCATTAAAGAGCTCACCCTTCTCACTGAGGATTTTGTGATATGTGCTTTGCTCTGTGCACCGAGGGGAAAAAAAAAAAATAACCCTGTAGTTTATTATAAAGAATGGACAGAGGAGGCCCCAGTGACATTTAATCCTGGAGAGCAAAGGTGATCAGGGTTAGGCACACTACTAAAAATGTCCCAACTGCATTATTTTGTAGTACCTATATTTAAAGTTGATTTTTTTTTTTTTTAAATAAGAAAACCCACAAACAAAACTTGGGGAACTCATTCTAGATGTTTTTTTCAACAAGGATCTTGGTTTTTTTTTGAAAAAGTTAAAAGTTTAGGGTGTAGTTTTAATATATCACATGTGATGTGCTGGTTTATTTGATTTTTTTTTTAATCCCTCTGCCTGTAGAGAAAAGGAAAATCTTGCAAACCCATCTTAATGAGGTGTGCCATATCCATATCCTGATTAAAAGAACTGCTTAAAAGAAAATTCCTTGAACTGAGAATTAATTTTAACGAGCACCAACGACTTGAGATTTCCTTTTTGAATTCTTCACTGCTGCTGTGCTGAATATGGCAGCACTTAAGAAAAAAAAACCCCAAAAAAACAACAGAAAGCAAATCTGTTCCCCCTCCAAGCATGTTTTGGAGTCACCATGGTGGTTCTCCTCCATGCTTTGCTGTGTTCCCCAAATATATTTGCAGTGTTACAGTTAAACCTTTCCTCAAGATTTAAAGGAGGTTTAAACAACAGCCACTGCCAGGGAAATAGGGCAACAGCAAATGCCTCTGTGACTTTGCTTTTTTGATTCTCAGATAATTTAAGCTTTTCAGACTGAAGACTGGCAGCACAGAAAGCAGCTCCATTTCCAGAAGTGGGTTTTGAGGGTAAAGGCTTTAACCAAAAGCAGAGCTGCTCTCATCAGCGAGTTGTGGAATAGTTGTTTTTTTTGTGTCCCAGGGGCTCTCAGTTCTGTTGGGTGAGCGTAACTTCAGAGAAGGGATGGGAGTGACCTGTGGGGTGGGAGGGGCTGCTCTCCTCGTGGGCTTGGAGTGTGCTCGGGACGGGGGTACAAAAGGAGGGGGTGGTTCCGTATGATTGAGCTGCTTGTTGTGTTTCCCAGCCTTGCTTCCGTCACCTGTCATCTGAAATTCGGGGTCTTGCTGCCACCACCCTGCTCGTTCCCATATTCCAGCGAGGAGACCCCCCCGAGGTCTGAGTGCTCTCCTCGCAGGCACTGTGGACACTCAGTGACATTGTGGCTCTGAGGGAACATCCTCTGCCCAAATAAAAGACCCCCAGGTTCAAGAAGCAGCGGCCTCAAACAAAAAAAAAAAAAAAAAATGAGCTGCTGCACTGCTGGACCTCACTCAGAGCGAGGTTAAAATTGTGTTAGAGAGAAGAGATGCTGAACTTGCACTGTTCACTTGTGAAGAGGGGGAGCAACTATTAAAAACCCACTCTGCAGAGATTAAAAGCACCTTGGTTGCAGTTAATTAGTGAAATGTGGAGCGCAGGCTCTCGTACCTTGAAGGCATATGTTGAATTTCAGCAGCGCAGGAATAGGGGGATTAATGGAGCCAGGAATACAGATTCGGTTGAGTAGGTGGTTACAGTAGAGCTAAAATGGAAGTACTTCAAAGCCTTTTAAGATGTGGCAGTTAAAACTTGGAGTTAAAATAAGTATCGGCATCTCCCATTGAATTTTTAGAATGTAGCATTTAAATTCCCTGAGCCCCAATCAAGGACTGCCCCCAAAACCATTTAACAATGTTCTGAACGCTGCTTTTTAAAACATTCCTCTGTTATTTCTAGGACAACAGCAGAGAATTGTGCTCTTAATTTGAGGAAGACACAGCATAGTTCCCATGCACCACCTTGTGTTTGCATGTGCAGCCCACCTTTCCAACATTAGGATTATTTCTCCTTGTCATTACTTGCCCCTTACAACTCTGTGAAGGGGTTTGAGGACTTGATTCTAATTCTGTGGTGGTGACCTTAAAGCTGGAACAAAAATAGAGCAAAAAAACTGCTGGTGAGCCTTGCCTTCAAGTGAAGGCAAAAACTAGTCAAGGGTGAAACTTGCTAAACAATTTAAATTTAAACCCAGTTTAAGTCTTCATCAGGAGTTGATGATGTGCCCAGGGATAGGAGCTGTTCAAGTGGAAATTTGGCCAGAATTCTGCAGGAATTGCTCCTGGGTTCTTCAGCAATGTGAGTAACTCCGTGGCTGATAGTTTCTTTCCTTTCCTCAACGCTGATGTGTCTGTGGCCCTCACATTAAAGCTGATTTTCACAGATAGGAGGGTGTCTTTAATTAGGATTTCTAGGCAGCCTGCACCTACCCTCCAAGCTTTTTTTTACCTCCTCTTTTAATTTGACTTCCCTAACTTTAGATGGGATTCCAGTTTTAGCTCCTTAGCTCCATGAGGTTATAAAGTTGAGGGGAGGGTGGAAAATGTGTCCTGAAGAAGTTCCCAAAGCTGCTTCAGTTAGAAGGAAAATTCCAGAAATGAAGAAGAACTCGGTGCATCTCCTTTGAAGACATTGATTCTTTTCTGTCCAAAAAAAACCCAGTAGTGATAATCTTGGTGATGGGATCTGGCTTTAACTCTGTGAACTCCATATTGAAGTTGGATGCCCATGTGATATTTTATATGTAGCTCAGTCTTGAGGAGTAACTGATCTCAATTCTGCTTCAGGTAAGCTCTTCATGCATGTATTTATCTTACATCATTTTCATCTGGTTTCTCTTCATGGATTTTGAACTGCTGAGCGCTTGTCAGCTTCTCTCCTGAGCTGTCATTGCAGTGTTCAGCAGGAGAGCTGTGTCTCTGGAAGCCACTTTGGAATGTTGAGGGATTATTTTTTAATATTTTTTTGGTTGGGTTTGGGTGTTTTCTTCTCCTTTTTTATTTTTTTGAAGCCTAGCCTTGCAAGAGCTAAAAATAGTTGAAATCACGGCCTGTATGTCAGTGGCAAAACTTCTTCCTAAAGCTGTGCAGTACAAGTCTCATTTTCTTTCTTACCATGTCTTACAAAGCACTTCAGTGCTCCTAGAAATAGAGAGAAGGGATGAGGATGGAAGGAAGTGTTTAAACTGGATTTAAACAGGCTTCTAAGAGGCACATTTCTGCAAATCACCACGCTTCCAGCCACAGGCTGAATTCCAATCCCTTCTCCTCCGTGAAGGATTGTGAGACCAAAATGCTTCACAGCATCTCAGGCCTTTCATAAGCAGCAAATTTTCAGTACTTCTTCATCTGCCTTCTGATCACACTGCCTTTAATCTTGGCTTCATTCACATTAAAGAGGCAATACATCAAATTATTAAAAATATATGAGCTGGAAATATATTATTTAAATATTATTTCCCCTGTGTTTGAGCTTTGGGACACGGTAGAGACTACAGACTCCGATCTAATAGCAAATGCTTTTCAACAACATAAAACACCCTCTGCCATCCTGTCTCTTCTGGGTAGTCTGAAAGGTTCATTTCCTTATCTAAGGTGAGTCCCAAACATGCTCTGAGGAATTCTGACTGAAGGATCCAGTCTGAGGCTGATGGCTCTTGTGAAATCCATTCAGAGTTGGAGTGATTTCATTCTTTGGCAGTTTCATCCCAGTTTGAAGGAGGGGAGCGAAGTGACAGTCGATGCTTCTTGCCTTGAAGTTACCTCCCATTGACACAAAACTTCTGTGCCAACATTAGGGATGCTTGTACTTCTCTTTTCTTTATTCCAAACCAATTCCCATTTTCGTGGCAGCAACTGTAACTCCTTAAACTGGCGTTGATTGCAAGCCAGGAATGTTTCCTGCAGCCCTCATCCAGCGTGGTGCTTTTTCCCTGCAGGCTCCTGGTGCCAAGTGGCCCTGCTGGCTCTGGATTGTGTTCTCAGGTTTCCCAAATGTGCTAAATGAAATGGTTCCATCGATTTAGGGCTTGCAGTTCTCGTGGTTTGCTCTGTCTGAGGTGCCTTCGGCTGGAAGTGGAAATTCGGAGCTTCACAAAGGTCACAGATGGTGAGGGCAGCAGGGGCAGTTTGGGAATGGCTGTGGCAGCCCCTGTTTCCCTGGGCAAGGGGATGATTCATCCTTTCCCACAGGCCTCTCTCCCCAAAGCGCTTCCCCCCCTCCCAGGCCTGGAGTTGCTGCTCATCTCGGGAATCTGCCACTGCTTCCCAAACCTGAGGGGACCATCCCCAAGTCCTGTGTGACTCCCAAGCCCTCTTGCTCACCTGCTGCTCCTTGGAACGACTGCAGAAGTGACATCTCCGTGTCACTTACTGCCAGCTGATCCAAACACTGGATTCCAGCAGTCCAGACCAGACTCCTCTTGAAGTTCTCCCTTGGATGAAGTGCCCACTCGGCTGTTTGATGGCCTAGTCAGGCATCAAACAGTGCCACATCCTCAAATCATCTTGTCCTTGGTACCCTTGTTGTTCTGGTAGTCCCTTCAGAGCGTCTGTGACATCCCTTCTGCACCTCTTTGGCGCTGGACTTTGCCATTACTCCCTCTCTTTTCCCCTCTGGCAGCTTGGATCTGTCCATTCTCACCCCAAATACAGCTTCAGCTGCTCAGCACTGATAAATTCTTGTCTGGCACTTAAGCTCGGGGCTGAACTCAAGGTGTTTTCTCCCTTCACTGATGTGTGGGTACAGACCCCTCAGCTTTGGGGCTCAGCCAGGCCTCAGGAAGTGAGCAGGGCTGGCATGTGGGTATTTATATTTGGACCAGCTCCTAGGAGCAGTTGGATTTATCCTTGCAGCTCGTGGCTTAGAAATGCTGGGTGCTCGTCCTCCACTAGGAAAAACAAGTTGGGGTTTTTTGCAGATCGTTCATGCAGGCACAAATGTTGCAGAAATGTCATGGAGCCCAGCTTAGCATCTTGGTGATCATTTTGGATGGGATATTTTAGAATCCCAGACTGGTTCGGGTTTGAAAAGACCTTAAAGCTCATCCAGTGTCACCCCCTGCCGTGGGCAGGGACACTTTCCACTATCCCAGGTTGATCCAAGCCCCGTCCAGCCTGGCCTGGAATGCTTCCAGGGCAGCCACAGCATCTCTGGGCAACCTGTGCCAGGACCTCCCCACCCTCAGAGAGGATTTTTTTCCCAATATCCCATTTTACCCTTCCCTGTTTGCATTTGAATCCGATAGAATGGTTCAACATTAAGACTTACTGAGTTAGGGACCAACAAAAGACTTGTGCACAATCTCTGGTTTGTTCTGAACTGCAGAGTTTCAGTTCCAAAGGACAGGCATTGTATTAGGAATTCTTTCCTAAAATCCCATCTCACCCTGCTCTGGTTCCATTTGAATCCAATAGAATGGTTCAGCATTAAAACTTTATCAAGTCAAAGAACAGCAGAAGACTTGTGCACAATCCCTGCTTTGTTCTCAACTGCCCAGTTTCAATTCCAAAGGACAGGGATTGTGTTCTCTGGTGTGGAGTGAAGGCAGTTCCTGCAACCATCACCACTGTGCTTGGGAAGTGGAATTTGTGGTGCCTGTGCCCGTTTCCAGTCTTTCATTCCCTCTAAAAGGAGCTGATTCTGAAGGAGGAGGAAGGTTGGGCAGCCTCACCCCGTTCCCACATTTCATTTTAAGGAAATGTCCAGTTCCCAGACAAACTGCCAGGCAGGTTAACACAAACTGTTCTGTTCATAGTGTAGATACTAATAAATAAATAAGGATGAATGGAAAAGAGACCTGCAAATGCCATTCCTGCTCGGGTGAGAAGCACTCTGCTCTGCTCCTGCTCTGCCCAAAGAAGAAATGCAGTGGTTGAGGATGGTGTCAGCTGCACCAAAGGGAATAACCAGCAGATTTGTTTGAAGATATAGAAGCTTTGGGTGCCAAGCATTACTTTAAAGATTATTTTTTTTTTCCTAAAAAGGGTGTGTACATTTTAGCAAGTACCATTTGCCCAGTTGGGTTTAATAAATTGGTTTTTATATTTGCAGGAAGGGCTTGGGTTGGAAGGGACCTTAAATGTCATCTCATTCCTCCCCTCTCCATGGCAGGAACACCTTGCCCAGAGCAGGTTGCTCAGAGCTCCATCCAGCCTGGCCTTGGACAATTCAGGGGATAGGGATGAGAATTTTAAATCTATATAATTAATTTCTATACCCCAACAATTCCAGCTCAAATCACTTGTGGGCTTCAGCTTCACTTGGGAGTTAAAATGAAACTTCATTTTTCTTTTATCATACAGGATAGAGACTCGACTCTCTTGGCCATCTCTAGGTTGATGCTTGTGGCTGAAAGTGATTTTTGGGTCCTGTCAGTGACAAATAATGGTAAAGTTTAGGGAGTTCAGGGATGTTTGGAGGGTAAGGGATGTTTGGAGGGATGGTCACCCAGATGTCTGGATCAGGAACCCATCAAGATATTTCTGGTTTCCATGACAGGAATTTTAAATATGAGTAGCAACAGCAGTGAAAGCTTTAGGAGTTTAGCTAAACAATTTTTTTTAAAATAAATGTTCATCATTATTGTGGGATATCCTTGGCTAAAAGGAGAGAATGCTCAGTCAGTAATAGAAATTCTCCATGAGAATGAGCAGCAATGCTGTGCCTGTTGGAGAAACCCAACTTTTGTGCTGCAACACCTTTTTGTATCAAGCCTTTCCCCTGCTGAGTGGCCCTGCCTGAATTCCATCACCCTGTGGATCTGTTTAGGGCAGTTTTTCTATCAAAGGTGAAATCTGAGTTGGACTCTGTAAAAACGTGGTGGGTTTACTCTGCCAAGAGTTTGCAGCAGGTGGAGGGAAATGGAGGCACATCCTGGTGTCCTCCTGAGCGTGGCAGGGCTCCAAAGGTGTGACAGCACAGAAAACCAGGGGAGATTCTGTCCTGAAGAGAGAGCAGGGATGCACAGGGCAGGGAGCGTGGAGTTGAAATCTGTTGGAATGAAAGCAGAACCTGACTTCAGTGATCCAACACCTGCCAGTGTGGTGGAAACCATTCAGGAGTTGTAATATCTGCATTCACCTGAGCTCCCAAAGAGCAGAAAGCTGGGTTATTATGCCTTGAAATAATAATGTGCAAAGCACACCCCTTTCCTCATGCAAAGGACGTGCTGGCTTTTTCCAGGTGAAAAAGATTCCAGGCAACCCAATAGGAAACCATAAATCTTGACTGCTTCTCTCAGTCTCCTTTTATAGGCAGATGGACCCTTGGAGGAAAAAAAAAAAAAAAATTAAAAAAAAAATAGCTGTAAGTTGGCAGCAGAGAGCTGGGCTGTGAAGCAGAAATCTTGTGTGGGTTTGGAAATCTGCGTAATTCTGTCTCCAGGCTCACTCAGGGAAGCGAGGGGACAGATGCCAGCAACATTTTATCCTAGAAAGGGAAAAAAGAGAACCCAAAAAAGCGTGTGGGATGTTGTGGATGATTTTTTTTTCCCTTCCCCTCCCCTCTTGAACTGTGTGATGTAGAAAGGAGGGAGTGCAGAGCCCAGGAAGGGCTCCCCCTTCCAACTGAGCAAAGCGACTCGGGCAGATGTTGGCACATTTTGGAGATGACAGATATTTTGGAAGTGGTATTTTGAAGATGCAGTCGTTTTCCTGCTCTGCAAATAACCAGAGGTCTGGGATGGCTCCATCCAAGTGTTTTTGGTTTTGTTTCTTTTTTCCAAACATGACAAACCCCAGGAGACTTCACAGGGAGCTGCTGGTGAGAGCTTTGGGCTGTAAAGGACATTTCCTTAATAATAGAAGAAGAAACCTTTTGGGAGAGAAGAGTAAAAAAAAAAAGGCTTGGGAGCGATGTGGAGAAAAGAAATGCAGCAGAAGTCAGGCTAATTGACAACGTTTAATTGTGACAAACAGCCTATCAGTCAGTTTGCTGTGCAAAAATTGAAATTACAAGGAGTTGAAGTGCAGTGATGCAGACACACGGGAGAACTGAATCTGTTTTCAGCACGAAGTAGACTCTCACAGGTAGAAAGCTGGGTTTGATTTTTAATAGGAGTTAAAGACTTGAAGGATTTCAAAGCTTTGGAGGCAGTTTGTTTGCACAGGAGCACTGTGGGCACACAGGTGCATATCTGGGCAGTAGGGTTTGAGCTCCTGCTAAAAGGTAGGCAGGAAATTCTTGGTCTTCTGTTCCAAAAATAGTAGGAGTGTTTTCTGAAAAGAAATACGTGTCTGTCACCTTTCCAGCAAGGAATTAAGCCCTGATGACCTCTGACATATTGCTGCAAGTGATGGAAATTGTTTTCTTCTCAGAATTGTTACCTCAAGAACTTACAGGCTGTAACCCTTACTGTTCCATTGTAAAAATACATCCTCAGGTGGCTAAAAATACAGCTGTGCTAAAGGCAGGAAGAGATGCATCCCCTTCCAGGCTCTCTCAATCCAAACCTTTCCTGGATTTCCCAATTTACCCCTGAAACTTTGCCTTCAGAGGGGGTTTGGTTTGACTCAAGCCAGCAGGTTTATGTGACAGTCAAACCTGGAGTGCTCCCAAGGAAACTGCACGTCCCAGAAGGGTGGAAAACAGTGGGATTAGAGAACCCTGCCTGAAAAAGAGGCTCCAGGATGTAAAATCAGAGCCTGGAGGTTACAGCAGCAGCATAAATATAGCTGCCAAGCAGCATCACAGATTCCTTTCACACAGTGATGAAGCTCTGACAGGCATAAAGTCAGTGTTTTTCTTCATTCCTTCCCATTTATGCACCTCGGGATATTTTTATGGGATGTGCTTTCTGTGGTTTCTTTGGCTCCCTTTGGAGTTTCGGTTGCATAAATCCACGTTTCCAGGTGGGATTTTGTGCAGGTGGCACCTGGAACACCTCGGGGTGGCTTTTTGAAGAGTGTGAGGCCCCTGAAGCGAGGGGCAGTGGCTGGAAGGAATGTAGGACATTCAATTCCTTTAAATCCCTCGTTAAAAAGAACGGCACAGGCTGGGAGTTCGGGGTATTTATGGATATAAAAACAGTTGCCCAAGAAAAGTTTCTTTTCTGAGGACCCTTTAAAGCTGACACAGGTCTGTGAAAAGCAGCTGCATGATGGGGATCACACTCACCTTAAGAATTTTTAGTGGTCACTGATTTTTTTTTAGATTTGCAAGCAGAATTTTTCTATTTTAAAGCCGCGTTGATAATTTATCTTTGCTCAAAACCGTGACTTTTCCTTCAAGTAAAGATACTTAACTCAAGCGACTTCAGATACACACAGAATGGAATTTTGCACATGTTGGACAGAAATAAGAGAATCAAGCCACGACCAGAAAGATTCCAGAACTGCAAAGACGTTTTTGATTTGATCCTAACGTGTGAAGAAAGAGTCTATGATCAAGTAGTAGAAGGTAAGGAGCTTGAACTGATAAACCAAGTTAACTTGGAGTGGGTTTTATTTATTTTTTTTTCCCTCCTCCCTGAAATCCTCCACAAATCTGGAAACCTCCTTGTCTCCTCCAACTACTGGAACAGCAGCGAGGACAAGAGCTTGGAGCTCTTGATGTAGATTGATGCACCAGAGAAGTGATGGCTGAGCACTTGTCCCCAAAAAGGTGATGGCTGAGCACTTGTCCCCAAAGGTGCTGGTTGATCGCTTGTCCCCAAAGGTGATTCCTGAGCACTTGTCCCCAAAAGGTGCTGGTTGAGCACTTGTCCCCAAAGGTGATGGTTGATCGCTTGTCCCCAAAGGTGATTCCTGAGCACTTGTCCCCAAAAAGGTCCTGGCAGGTGCACAGAGTGAGTGTGCACAACAAGGGAATTTATAGAAACTCCGTGTTTCCTTTGGAAATCTCAAAAACCAAACCAGCTGGGATGAGCTGCTGGGAAAAGCAGTCTGAGCTGTCTTCCTGGTGCAGCTGCAGGTTTTCCTGTCAGCTCCCGAGCAGTTCAGTCCTGTTAAACACCTCCTGTCCAGGTGGAGAAGCTCCTTGAGCGTGGTGAGCTCTGCAAACGTGCTGCAGCTCTGGCCTGAAATGAGTCAGAGAGGAGCCAGAAGGATCTCAGCTGGGGATCCAGCTGCACATGGGCACAGCACAGGGGATGGATGGATGGATGGGAACTCCCTCAGAGCCAGGGGATTTCAGCAGGAGCTCTGTGAACCCCTGGTGCCTCAGGAATTGCTGGGTGCTGTCTGTGTGAGGTTTGAGGAGTTTCCTCCAGGCCGAAACCCTGAGCTGGTGTCATCCCCAGCACCTCAAGGTTGTCACTTGGCCTCTTCAGCAGGATCCTTGTGGGCTTTGCCAGGGTTCTGAGTGCTCGGGTGGAGGGTTGGAAATGTGGAGGTGAGTTCCCCTGCTCCTCGAGGACACCTTCAGCCTGTCTCAGGTGGAAAGCAGCTCTCACTCTGCTTTTTAAACGTGAGGAAGGGAAGGGAAGAGAAACTACTTGCAAATTTTCCATCTTTCTACCTTCACAATGCCCTTCACGTTTGGCCCAAATGGCTCTGCATGGGAAGGATGATCTTTTTAAGCAGGTTTGGCAAATTGAAGGGGCAGAGTGGAGGTAGGAGAGAGCAATTTTAAAGTGAAAAACTGGATGTGGAAGGGAGGGTGTGTTAGGGAGGCACGACAGTAACACGTGTGCACTTGGAAGAAAAATGTTTTATTTTTTTTCGCCCTTGTTGGTAAAACAGAACATGCTAAAATGGAATTTTCTAATGTGACTGTCAGTGCTGAGCTTGCTGGAGTTCACCTTGCAGTTCAGAGCGTTGGGATGTACAGTTCCTTTTTTTAAAAATGAGCAGTTAAAACCCTCCAGGTGAGAAAACCCAAAAACCTTCTTGACTCTTGAGATCCGTGATCTTTAAGGATTGTCAGAGTAAGAGGAGCAGTAAGTTCTTTTTGAGCAGGGAAAATAAACTGCCACGACCCTTTCACAAATCAACATGTTTCCAAAAATCCACCTCTTGGGTTTTTTTTTGAAATAAAAGGGATTATTAAGACAGTATTCAATAAATATTAAAAAACGTTTTGGAGAGTTTGAAGGTGACAGCACCTCTGTATTTTTTAAAACCTTGTTACCACTTTGGTGTCAAATACGACCCTGTTTCACCCAAAGTTTTGCTGTTGTGTTTTTGTTTTCCACAGATTTAAATTCCAGAGAGCAGGAGACGTGTCAGCCGGTGCATGTGATCAACGTCGACATTCAGGATAACCACGAGGAGGCAACGCTGGGCGCTTTCCTCATCTGTGAGCTCTGCCAGTGTGTAAGTGAGGAGGAAAATCAGCAATCCTGGGGGTGCCTTGCACCCAGCTGCCTGCTCAGGGGCTGGGCTTGGCTCGATGCTCCAGAAGCTCCTGCATTTTTGGAGTTGTTGGCAGTAAAATCCACCTCAAGGTGGGAATTTCCACGTTTTCCCGCTCGTTTTCGGAGCTGTTGGTCAAATGGATGGGTTGAACTGAGCCCGTGGTTTGCAGGGTGAACTCTCTTCAAACCAGTTTGGGATTGGGTGGGATTTAAATGTGAGGGTTGGAGTCTGAATCCAAATCACCTTGAAAATACCCTGAATCCAAATACCCTTAAAAACAAAGCAGTGTGGTGTTTTATTGTACCACGCTGAACTAAAAACCAGAATTGAAGCGAGCTGCACTCGGTGTGATGAGAGCAGAGGAAGCTCCTGTGTTCTTTTACACTCTGAGGCTGAGGAGTTCACCATCCCAGGCAGGTTCTGTGTGATTTATTCTGGTCTCAAGTCCTTTCCAGATCCCAGAAGCCTAAAGAGGGTTCAAGGAGTTGAAATTTCAGCCATCTGTGCCTGCAGCTATTCTGGAGGCTGCCGGTGTTAACTGGGGAGGAGGGATGGTGCCTGCTCCACAAAGCCCTCCTGAAATGCCACTTGGGTGGGCTGGGAGCTGCAGATAAACATCAAACAGAATTCCTGTGCTTTTGGGAACGCTGGGAATCTCCATAAAGTGCAATAAAGCCCTGTTGGGTACAGCCTGCCCAGTTTAGATTTCCCAGTAAAGCCAAAAAAAAAAAAAAAAAA
>VZDJ01000034.1:4699826-4716043 GCA_008694505.1 Cyanoderma ruficeps
GCAGCACCTCCCTCCTCGGAATTCCTCGGTCGCAGCCAGCAAAGGGTCCTCTGTGGAGGCAGAGCTGGCGGCAGATCAGGAGCTGGGTGATGTCATGCAAAGGAAAAACACCAAAGGGCGTCCGTGGAGGAGGCAGGGTGAGCCGGAGGGAACAGATGACACCTGGACGGAGCCGGGAGCCGCCAAAACAGCCCGGGGGGCTCACAGGTTGCCGGGCTGGAGAGAGCAGGGCCCTCCCCGGCTCTGTGTCCTCCTTGGCACTGACCTTCTGGGTGACCTTGGCCGAGCCTTTCCCCGGCGGGGCCGGAGCAGGGCTGGGGAGGAGTGGCAGCCTCACCTGGGTGCCGGCAGCCTGCAGCAGAGCCCGGGGCTCTGCCGGCCTGGGGACAGCCCGGGGACAGCCCGGGGACAGCCCGGGGACAGCCCGGGGCCGGCCCTTCCTGCCCCGGGGATGCTCCAGCCCCAGGCTGTGCTGCAGGAGGTGGGAGAGGGGAGCCTGGACACGCCGCCGTGCTCCGGGCAGGGCACGGCCGTGTGCGAGCAGCCTGCCGGCCCCGGCGCTGGGCTCGCTGGGGAGGGTGGCCCTGCTGGCCGCAGGGACACGAGGGACATTTCTCCTCTGTTCCCTCCTTTCCCAGCCGCTCCGGAAACCTCTGTGGTCCCAGCCCCGGTGTGGATGTGCTGGGAGTGCTCCTTGCCTGGTTTTGGAGAGCACCAGCCTCTCCCAGTGCCACGTTCCCGCCAGGACCGGGAGCAGGGACATGTTTTTGGGGCTGCCACCACCCTGCTGTGCACCCTGGCCTGGCTGGGAGCCGCCCCGGGCTCGGGGCAGCCCGGGAAGGGCCGCAAGGTCGGGCAGGGATGCAGGACAGGGAGGTTTTGCCTCCCTCCAGCCCTGCCTGGGGGCTGGATCAGCCCCATTTCCCCGAATCCTGCTGCAGCTGGCGCTGGGGAAGGGCTCGGTCCAGGCGGGATGTGGCAGCTGCAGCGGGAGCCCGGGAGATGTGACGTGGCTGCCACTGTCACCTGCCCGGGAGGGAGCCGGGCTGAGCCGGAGCATCGGCGCGTCCCTGTCCCTGTCCTCGTCCCTGTCGCCATCTCTGTCCCTATCCCTACCCCATCCCTGTCCCTGTGGCTATCCCTGTCCCCATCTCTGTCCCTGTCCCCGTGTCTGTCCCTATCCCTGTGCTCATCCCTGTCCCCATCCCTATCCCTGTCTCTATCTCTGTCCCCATCTCCATCCCAGTTCCTGTCTCTGTCCCTATCCCTGTCCTCATCCCTATCCTTGCTCCTGTCCCCAGCCCCATCTCTGTCCCCATCTCTGTCCCCATCTCTGTCCCCATCTCCATCCCTAGCCCCATCCCCATCCCCGTCGTCATCCCTGTCCCTATCCCTGTCCCTGTCCCCATCCCTATCCCTGTCCCCATCCCCGTCCCCATCCCATCAGATCGGGCCGTGGGCAGGGCAGAGGCAGCTCCGGGCTCTCGGTGCGCTCGGGGCGGCTCCGTGGCTGTTCCCGAGGCTGTTCCCGAGGCTGTTCCCGAGGCTCCCGAGCCCCGGTGGCTGCAGCAGCCGCGCTCACACAAGGTCACCGCAAGGGACAATAGCGCTGGGGGCAGCCAGAGCAGCGCGGGAGCTTCTCCCCGTTTTTGTCACCGGCCGGGGATGGGGACAGGGCTGCTCCAGCTCGGGGACAGTGCGCAGACACACACACACACACACACACACATCTATCATTTTATTTNGTCACCTGAGCCGAGCGACAGCACGTCCAGCCTCTCTCCCGCTGCTCCCCGGGAATTCCTGCTGGAATTTCTGTCCCCAGCTTTGGGCACAGCCGGGCCGGGCACAGCTCGGGGTGTTCTGGGGTCCCCTCGATGCCTCGGGAAGGCTGAGCTGGGACAGAGACTGGGCAGAGCTGGGGAATGAAGCAGAGATTTATTAAAAGGCTTTTAAGGGAACACCTTGGGCAGGACAAGCCACCCAAGGTGGGCCCAAAATGGTCACAAAATGGTCACAAAAAATAGACCACCGCTCACGAGGTCTCACGTTTTTTATAAGTTTTGGTCCATTTTGCATATTGAGGTTTAATTGTCCAATTCCAGCTCCAGGTTGTGAGGTCCCATCCTTCTTGTCCCTCCCTTCAGCCACCATCGTTTGTGTTTTTGGTCTGAAAACTTGTCGTTGTTTTTGGTGTGCAGCAGGAAAAGGATTTGTTTTGTGTCCCTGCTGTGTGCAGAGCTGAGTGACACTGACTGTGGGCTCAGAGCTGCACCCCTGGGCACCACAGAGCCTGAAATACAGGAAAATTAAAACTTCAGGCGTCACCCTGAGGGTGGGCAGAGGGAGATGTGTGTGTGTGTAAGGATTTGGGAAGATGGAACATGAGAAACGTGAGTGTGCAGGGGTTTGGAAAGATGGAACATTGGAGATGTGTGCAGGGATTTGGGAAGGAAGGGATTTGGGAAGGATTTGGGGACAATGGGACATTGGAGATGTGTGCATGGGTTTGGGAAGGATTTGGGGACAATGGGACATGGGAAATGTCTGCAGGGATTTGGGAAGGATTTGGGGGCAATGGGACATGGGAGATGCGTGCAGGGATTTGGCCAAGTTGGAACACGTGGAATTCCTGGCTGTGTCCACGGGAACCCTCCCATTCCTTTGCGGGGAGCCCTCCCTCCTGCAGCCCCTGGGTTCCCCAGCCCCAAAAGAAGGAAAATCCCTGTCCCAAAGCAGGCAGCACCAGGAGCAGGGCTGCCCTCAGCCCCGGGGATCTCCCGGCCTGCTCCCTTTCCCTGGATGGCAAGGGGCACTGGAGGGGTTGGTTGCCACCCCGGAGCCTCTGCTAGCCCCGTGGCACCCCCCCGGAGCTGCTGCAGGTGGCCCCCATTAAGGCCTGGCTGAGATTAGGGCTGTTTTCAGAAGGTTCCTTTTGAGTGGAGGTTTGTTTGTGTAAATATTTGGACGTTTCTCAGGCGTGATTATCGAGCAACCTGCACCTCATGAATATTCAGAGGCCTCAGCGATTGCCTCCCTCTGCTCCGCCAGCGGGGGAGGGACGGGGACGGGATTTGGGGACGGTGGGCAGCGCTGGGGCTCCCCGAACTGGGAGCACTGGTGATGGCAGCGCCGTGCTGGTGGGGCTGGGGGTCACCTGGGCGGGTGTGGGGTCACTCCCGGGGCAGGGACGGCAGCCCGGAGCCCACCTGGGTGAGGCTGGGAAGGTGAGGGGCTGCTCAGAGCAGCTCTGCATCCTCCTCATCCTCCGGGATCTTCCCACCCCTCACGGTTCCCTGGCACGGCTCATCCCCTCCCGTCCTGCCCCCACAGCCCCGCCTGGTTTGGGTTTTTTCTTTTCCTTCTGCTCCACAACTCCCTCCCTCCTTCCCTGACATTTCCCTGCTTTTCCTCAGGGTCACGGGTTTTCACACTTGGGTAAGTTTGGGCCATTTGCATATTGGGGGTTAATCTTCCAGGTAATGAAGGAATTTACCCCAAATTTGCTGCCCCTCAACTCACTTTGATTTCAGTTTCCCAGGGCCTGAGGCAGTGAGGTGTCCTTGATTCCCAGACCAGGAGAGGAATTGTTGTGTCTGCCCAAAATGTGAACACAGCAGCTCACACCGTGCATGGAGTTTAGAGTTCCACACTAAAGAACTGCAGAATTACAAATACGCGAAAAACAGAAAAGCTGAAATTTCCCCGAGGGTGAGGGAGCAGGAAATCCTCTCTGGGCACACCCCCAGAGCCACCAGGGCTGCAGGGCAGGGACAGGACAGCTCCCCCTCCTTCAGGGGACAGTGGTGGTGGCACTTTCAGGGCCACACATCTGTCCTGGTGGCCCTCTGCACCCCGGGGTGTCCCGGTGCTGTCCTTTGTCTCCTCCGCCGTGTCGTAGATGATGAGCTGGGGCACAGGGAGCCGGTGGCAGGAACGTGACATCAATTCCAACCCTGGGCTCCGGGAGTTTTTTGTGCTTTCCCCCCTCCCTCTTTGCTGACAGCAGCACAAAAAGCCAGGACAGCCCTTCTGCTGGGAGAAACTGCGAGGAAAGGCGAAAAAAAAGCAAAAAATCTCCTCTGATATTTTTATTTTTCCCCCCCGATTTGTGTCCCCTGCCCCAGGCATCACGTGCACTATGTCATCCCTTACGACGGGGACCAGTCCGTGGTGGATTCCTCGGAGAATTACTTTGTGACTGACAATGTAACCAAGCAGGAGATTGATCTGATGCTGGGACTTTTGCTGGGCTTTTGTATAAGCTGGTTCCTGGTGTGGATGGACGGGGTGCTGCACTACGCCGTGCGCGCCTGGAGGACCAGCCGACGGTATGGTAAGTGCTCCTCTTCCTCCTCTTCCTCCTCCTCCTCTTCCTCCTCTTCCTCCTCATCCTCACCGTCCCTCAGTGCCTGCCCTCTCCCTGGAGAGCTGGAAAAGGCCAAGCTGCTGCTTTGTTCCGTGCGGATTTTGGCAGAAATGAGGGAAATCCCAGCCCTCTTTTGATCCTTTTTTTAGCTGGGAGCTCGATGATGCTCCTGGGTCGTTCCCAGCTCAGGGTGTTCCCGGGTTCCGAGACCTGAGCAGGAATGTTGGTGTGGGGATTCTGTGGGCAGAAAATCTTCAGAATATTTTAGGGTTAGGGTCAGGATTAGTGTTAGGGTTTGGGTGTGGGTTTGGGTCAGGGTAAGTGAGCTCGATGATATTCATGGGTCACTCCCAGCTCAGGATATTCCACAATTCTGTGACCCGAGCAGGAACGTTGGTGTGGGAATTCTGTGGGCAGAAAATCTTCAGAATATTTTAGGGTTAGGGTCAGGATTAGGGTTAGGGTTTGGGTTTAGGTTAGGGTTTAGTTTAGGGTCAAGAGCTCAATGATGCTCGTGGGTCACTCCCAGCTCAGGATATTCCACAATTCTGAGACCCGAGCAGGAATATTGGTGTGGGAATTCTGTGGTCCAAATATCTTCAGAATATTTTAGTGTTGGGGTTTGGTTTACGTTAGGGTTGGGTTAGGGTCAGTGTTTTGGTTCTGGTAGGGAGCTCGATGATGTTCACAGGTCACTCCCAGCTCAGGATGTTCCATCATCCTGTGACCTGAGCAGGAATGTTGGGGTGGGAATTCTGTGGGCAGAAAATCTTCAGAATATTTTAGGATTAGGGGTTGGGTTGGGTTTGGGATTGGGTTTGGGTTTGGGTAGGGAGCTCGATGATGCTTGTGGGTCGCTCAGGGGTGTTCCACCACTCTGTGACCCAACCAGGAATGTTGGTGTGGGAATTCTGTGGGCAGGAAATCTTCAGAATATTTTAAGGTTCGGATTAGTGTTGGGTTAGTGTTTGGTTTGGGTTAGGATTAGGGTTAAGGGTTTGGGTTAGGGTTGGGTTAGGGTTGGGTTTAGGGTTTGTGTTAGGGTTTGTGTTAGGGTTAGGAGCTGGATGATGTTCCCAGGTCACTCCCAGCTCAGGATGTTCCACCATCCTGTGACCTGAGCAGGAATGTTGGTGTGGGAATTCTGTGGGCAGAAAATCTTCAGGCTGGACCAAAATTCCCCAGGAAAATCTGTATTTTTTCCTTGCTGCTGGGATAATTTAATAAGTTAGCCAAGACTCCATTATCTTCATGCAGGGAAAGGCCAATTCTTTATTTTCACAACTCATTTTATGCCGTTTTTACAGACCTTCTGTGCAACTTTATTGGTTAACAGCTTTCTTCCCAATCCCTGTATTGGCCAGTAAAAGGTATTTTACTCGTCCATCAAATCTCTCTATTTTTGGATTGTTTACATATTTTTTTACTGATTCTGAGAGGAATTTTTTTTACTGATTCTCAAATCCCTTGTTATTGCAGGTGCATTTATTTATCAACCCAACAACAGGTTGTTACCCTGACGAGTTTTCACACCAAAATTGTTTTGTCGCGGCAACTTGTAAATTACTTAGAAGAAGTGACAGGACAACTTTGGCAATTTAGCAGAGCAGGCCTGGCTTTACGAGATCTTTCTTTTATAATTCTTTTTCAATTATTTTATGATTCTTTTACGATTCTTTCACCTGTCAGGGCGCTGGCAGAGCGGCCTGGTGCTGGGTGTGACATTGCGGTGACGGTGACACCGTCTGTGTGGTGTCAGCTGAGCTTCCCCACCCCTCACTCCTGACCAGATGTGGAGACGTTTTCGTCCAGCTGTGCCACCAGCCCCAGGGGGGAAAAAAAATTGGGCAGAATTGTCAGGCTTTTGGAGCAGTAAAAATCCTGAATTTTTACTGAGGAGGACCAAGAGATGCTCCTTCAGAAGCTCCCTCAGCCCCGTGGATCCTCATAGAAGAGGAAAAAAGAGAAAAAATCCACGGGATTCTGGGCATCCCGTGGATTCTCATAGAAGAGAAAAAAAAAAAAAAGACAGGAAAATCTATTCAATTAGAGAACGACTCGAAATTCCCTCAAAATGTGCCTACAAATCTCCATCTCTCCAGCTCTTGACTGATGGTGCTGTTAAATCACAACTCAGAGGGAAAAAGGAGAAGCCGGAAGGAAAAAAGATTTATCTGCAGACCTGTAAGAAATTCTAATTAGGGAAGTGGAGTCTCTCTTTCTAAAAACTCCGATTAAAAAAAAATGATATTAATTTCCCATTAGTCTTCCCAAATCCCCGGCAGCCTCCGTGAGCAGTTTCTGAGTCAGGATCCTCCCGGGGCTGTGCTGCTGCTGTTTCCCGAGCAGGGGCTGATTTTCCTGGGAGATTTCAGCTTCTGAGAAGCAATTTTTTGGGGCTGTGACTCCTGATTTTCATCAGAGATTCAGAGCAGGGCTGGCAGGAGCTCTCCTTGCGCTGAGATGTTCTCCAGAGCTGGGATCACTTACCCCTCGCCGACGGAGGCTTTTATTTTTAGTAATTAATTTAGTGTTTCGACTAATTGATCTCTTTTGTTTCGTTTTTTTTTTCCCCTCCCCTCTCTCCCTGTGTACACCTATTTTAAGGCTTTATAAAAAGCTTGGCCACGGGTGTCACGACGAGCCCAAACATTTCCTATTTATTCAAAAACCAACGATGGAAACGAGCGATTTTTAACGGCGCCGAGCAGGAAGGGATTTGTTCCTTTGGTGAACAAACCTAAAATTCCCTCCTGAAGGGAGGGATGGTGAGGCTGAGGCAGGGAAAACACGAATTCTGTTTTAGGTAGAGGGTGAGGAGCATTTAGCAGTGACTCAGTGTCACATTGGGGCCTGAGCAGCTCCAGCTGGGGCCTCTCACAACAACCTGCAGCTCCTTTCCTGATGGAAGAGGTTTTCCCAAAATAGAAAATATTCCACGGCAGCTCGGCCTGTGCTTTGTAGTAGCTGCAGGGCTGGGCAGGGGAAGTCACCAGCAGCTCACGGTCACTGGCTCAGGGATTCATTTGGGATGGAAAAGATTTGAAATTTTCCGGTTTTTGGGGTGGTTTGAGCGTCCACCAGAAGCCTGCTGTGAGATGGGATGGGGAGGAAAGCAGAGCAAGGCCCAAATCTTAAAAGATTTAAAAGATTGTAAAGATAGATTTTATAAAACACTGAAAGAAAAGAATGAGAATCAAAATGACCTCGTTTGGGGTGGGAAGACCAGAGAATTCCCAGCACAGCAGCTCATCCTTGTGCCATCTGTCCTCCTCTGGGACTTCCCAGCTGTCCTTTGAGGGGCTGGGCTCTGCATTTCGGGATGGGATCACACAAAATTCCCGTGGGAATGGGTGGCATCTGGAATGTTGCTGCAGGGAGAGGCTCCTGGGCTGAGGGCTGAAGTGATGGGTAAAAAAATGGGTTAAAAAATGGGTAAAAATGAGTTTAAAAGGTGCTGGGGGCAGAGGGTGATGCTGGGGATGGTGGCAGTGATGCCTTGGGGAGGTTGACTTGAAACAGAGACTAGAGAATAAAGCAGGTGTTTATTAAAAGGGTTTGAGAATATACCTCGGGCAGGACAGGGCTTGACCAGGGCCACACTCAAGGTGGACTGAGAATGGTCCCAAAATGGACAGCAGCTCAGGAGGTCTCACATTTTTATGAGTTTTTGGCCCATTTGCATGTTGGGGTTTAATTGTGCAATTCCAGCTTCGGATTGTGAGGTCCCGTCCTTGTTTTCCCTCTAGTCCGTCGTGGTTTGTGCTTTTGGGCCTGAAGGTTGTCCTTGGTGTGCGGCAGGAAAAGGATTTGTTTTGTCTGCTCTGGGAGAAGTATTAAAGCTGCCCTGGCCGTGGTGACAGGGTGGAGAAGGTGCTCTGCCCCCGGCCCTGGAGGGGCCTCAGGGGTGGCTCTGCCTTCAGCAGGGCAGGAGCAGCCCTGGCACAGCACGGCCCTCACCCCTGCCCGCAGCCCTGGCCGGTGTAAAACGGATAAAATCATGGACAAAGAGCCTCTAACTAATCAAAATCAGACAGTGGTGTGTTCATTTTGACCCCAGGAGTCCCCTCCTGGAGCTGTGCCTGCGCCCTGCAAGGCTCTTTGCCCTCTGTTTATTCCCTGAGGTCTTACACGCTCAAAATGTTTTTACATTTGTGTGATCCCAGCGCCTCCTGCTCCCGGCTTCGTATCAAAACGAGGTTAAAAGTCCTTCACGTGTGTGCAATTCTCCTCTTGAACTGGGTCAGTGGTCTTGGAGGATGAAGTCAGAGAAGTCTTCATCACAATGACCTTTCTGCCTCCTTTCTGCTGGCAGCTTTCACGACCTTTTGGCACAATTCCATCTCCCCTGCTTCGGGATCAATTAATTTCTGGGTCCTGGCGCAGGTCACGATTTCGTTGGTTTCCATTTGTTATCCTGATGGTCCGTGTGGTGGTTTAGTACAGATGTGAAGGGTTTTTTTTTTCTATTTCATTTCCTTCTATAAGCACAACTAAGACAAGCACATAACAGCAAGCAATCCATCACCTGGCTCTGGCTTAAATAATTATTAACTCACCTTTTGTTTTTCTCACTTACACCCTAATCAACATAAACTGCTCCCGACCCTTGGCTAAAATCCGAATTCTTTTAAAATATTGACTCAACCCCCCCCTTTCTCTTCCCCTGATTTCCAGACAACTCCTGGTCCTGGATCCCCAAGTTTTGTAACCTGAAGGAGTTGAGGAAACGTCACCACCGGCAGTACGAGGAGGCCACCGGGAACATGGTGCACATCAAACAGAAGCTGTACCACAACGGGCACCCCAGCCCCCGGCACCTCTGAGGGACCCCCCGGCCCTCCCAGGGACTGCAGCCAGCTTTTAAATCACACACAGGACTCTGCTCTTCCTCCTCCTCCTCCTCCTCCTCCTCCTCCTCGGGGGAACAGCCCGTTTGTTCGCTCCCAAAGCCAGCCGAGGATTTTAGGGATCGTCCATCCCGGGTTGGACACGCCACGATGCACAACTAAGCCAGTCCTGGATGCTCTGCAGCCAAGACTTTGCACTGTGTTCCACGTTTTAGTGCCAGACTCGTGTATATATGTAAAAAAAACCCCCCACCCAACAACAACAACAACAACAAAAAGCAGACAAACAAACAAAAAACAAACAAAAAAAAGGAGAGAGAGAAAGAGAGGGAAAAAAAAAGAGATTTGAATTATACTTTCAACCCCCCCTCCCCTTTCCCTGGCTGTCCTGCACATCCTGCTGGGAATGTTGGCCGAGGGGATGGAGGTGGGACGAGAAGAAGAAGAAGAAGAAGAAGATGCAGAGTGTCTTTGTGTGGTCCTTCGGCTGGGCTCTGCCCCGCCCTGCCCCTGCCCTGCCTAGAACGGCCTGGCTGCTCACAGGTTTGGATGGGGGGAGGCACAAATGGGGAAGTAAAGGCACAAAAGGGGGAAGGCGCCGTGTCCCCTTTTATTTTTTGGCTTTTCGGGGAGCTGCCGCGAGGGAAGGGAGCTCTGGGGACGCGTCAGGGGTTTGTTGTTCGCGTTGCTGTCCGCTGAAACCTGCCTTAAGCAATCCAACCTCAGAGCCAGGGCAGTGGGGCTGGTGCTGCTGCTTCGGTGGCACTTTTGGTGGCACTTTTGGGTGGCGCTTTTGGGTGGCAGGGCCGCTGTCCTTCACTGGAGGATGTGTCAGATCTGACTCATGAACACCCCCCACCCCTTGCCTGGGAGGAAAGGAGCTGCTCTGCCCCTCTTCTCGCAGGGTGAGCCTGGTTAAAACACCCCAAAAACCACAGTGAGGGGGCCCCGAACATCCAGCAGCCTCTCTGGGCCTTGAGGGGCTCAGAGGGTGAAGCCAAACTCCTCCCCAAACGTCCCCAAAGGTCGGGTCAGAGTGTGAGGATGCTCTGCTGCTTCTCCTGGTGTGGGTTTTGGGGTCTGAATTGAGATCAAGGCTCTGACAGCAGCGTCCCCATGCAGAGAGTTCCTTTAATCCCAGGCAGGGGGGTCTGGAGGAGCTGGAAAACCCAGGAGTGAGTGATGGGGTCTGGTCCTGTCCTTTACCCCATGCAGAGGGGTCTGGAGGATTCAGAGGTGATGGGTCTGGTCCTGTCCTTTCCCTCAGGCAGGAGGGTCTGGAGGAGCTGGAAAACCCAGGAGTGGTGGGGTCTGGTCCTGTCCTTTACCCAGACAGGGGGGTCTGGAGGATTCAGAGGTGATGGGTCTGCTCCTGTCCTTTTCCCCAGGCAGGGGGGTCTGGAGGAGCTGGAAAACCCAGGAATGTTGGGGTCTGGTCCTGTCCTTTTCCCTCAGACAGGAGGGTCTGGAGGAGCTGGAGGATTCAGGGGTGGTGGGTCTGCTCCCGTCCTTTTCCCCAGGCAGGGGGATCTGGAGGATTCAGGGGTGGTGGGTCTGCTCCTGTCCTTTTCCTCAGGCAGGGGAATCTGGAGAAGCTGGAGGATTCAGGGATGGTGGGGTCTGCTCCTGTCCTTTTCCTCAGGCAGGGGGATCTGGAGGATTCAGGGGTGGTGGGTCTGCTCCTGTCCTTTCCCCCATGCAGAGGGGTCTGGAGAAGCTGGAGGATTCAGGGGTGGTGGGTCTGCTCCTGTATTTTTCCTCAGGCAGGGGAATCTGGAGAAGGTGGAAAACCCAGGGGTGGTGGGGTCTGCTCCTGTCCTGCTCCTGTTCTCCTGGGCTGGGCACGGAGAGGATTTTTTGGCAGGGATAAAT
Organism: Cyanoderma ruficeps; assembly: GCA_008694505.1. Taxonomy (NCBI): domain Eukaryota; kingdom Metazoa; phylum Chordata; class Aves; order Passeriformes; family Timaliidae; genus Cyanoderma; species Cyanoderma ruficeps. The sequence continues at coordinate 4,710,918 of VZDJ01000034.1, forward strand.
GAAGGAGGGAAATGCCATCCCCGGGGATGTGACAGCCCCGAACCCTCACCATTCCCCCCTCATCCCTCCTTTTGTGTTATCCAGGGGCTCGGTGCAGGAATGGGGGAAACACCCAGAGCTGAAGGACGCTCAGCATTGCCAGAAAAATCTCTTTTTCTCCGGATTCCTTGACACTCCCAGTGGCCTCCTGCTGTTTGAGGGACGTCACAACTCCTGCTCTTCCCTCCCTGCTCCAGCTCCTTTGTCTTTGGGGTTATTTTTTTTAATTTATTTTTAAATTTATTTATGCGTTTTATTTTCCTGTGCCCGCTTCAGTTAATTACAAACTCCACCCACCCAAAACTGCCCAAACATTCCCATTTCTCTGCCGTTCCCACCTTTTCTCCTCCCTAGTGCCTCTTGTCTTGGAGCCCCAGGTTTTTTCTGGACCCAAATAATCACCTGGTCCATATTTGTGTCCATTTTTCTGTCTGTCATTCCTGGCTGTGACGTCTGGAATTCCTTAGGATCTAAGGAATGTTGATTTTGAATTATTTTTTTTTCCTTGTGCAGCTCCTTTTCACAGCCTCCTGGCAGGGAAGAGCAGGGATTGTGTTATCAACAAGTCCTCGGCATTTTGCAGGGGGAGAAAATTCCATCGTGATAAGGACAAACAGTCCCTGGAAATGGTTATGGGGGAGGGAAAAATAATAAAAAAAAAGCACTTTAAAAGCAATTTTTCCACTGATATAAACTCAGACTGAATGTAAAGCCTGGCTCTGCCCTGCTCTGGCAGCTGACCTGGGTTGAAATGTCGTTTCAAATGAAACTACTGGAAAGGGTGAAGTGATGGCTCACACCCCTTAAGTTTGATCTGGCTGATCCATGGCAAAAATCCCATAAAAATTTGAGGCTCTGGAAGAGGCGGGGAGAGAAAAGAAAAAAATTCTACATGATAAATGTTCCTGTTGTATAAAACCAGACTTTAAAAAAAAATCTGCTGGGTCTGTAGCTCTCACCTTTTGAACCTGTGTCTTGTTTAAACTTCGACAAAAAAAAAAACCCAAAAAACCAAAAAGCCCAAACAAGAAATACTCTGAGTGCAATTAAATTTACTGGGAGTAAATTCACTTTAATCCAGGGAAACCAGACAGGTTTTGTTGAGCAGGTTTGTCCCTGCACACACAAACCCAATGGGATTTAACCCTGGGGAACGATCCTCATCTTTCCCAAAATTCCTTCCCGTGCAGGGAGGGAACCCTGACCCGGCAGATCCTGGATGGTGCCAAACTCCTGAGCAGAAACACTGAAAATACCCCAAAAAAACCCCAAAACCCCAAAAATAGGAGAGATTTTCCCAAAAGCCACCGGCCTGCCCTGTCTTCTCTCTGAGGAATGAGGTGCCAAGGCTCCCAGAAAGGCAAAAGGTGAAGGAGGCAGCCGGTTTGGGGGTGAACTGCAGCTGGTTTTGGGGGTGGTACAGATTTTTTTTGGGATGTTACAGCTGGTTTTGGGAGTATTACAGCTGGTTTTGGGGGTGTTACAGCTGGTTTTGGGGGTGTTACAGCTGGTTTTTGGGGTATTGCAGTTGTTCTTGGGGTGTTACAGCTGTTTTTGAAGTATTGGACATATTTTTTGGGGGTGTTGCAGCTGGTTTGGATGTATTACAGCTGATTTTGGGGTATTACAGCTGATTTTGGGGTATTACAGATGGTTTTGGGGTATTGCGGCTGCTTTGGGAGTGTTACAGATGGTTTTGAGGGGTTGCAGCTGGTTTGGGGGGTACTGCAACTGTTTTGTGGGTGTTAAAGATGGCTTTGGGGTGTTTCAGCTGGTTTTGGGGTTATTACAGCTGGTTTGGGGTTATTTACAGCTGGTTTTGGGGTGTTTCAGCTGGTTTTGGGGTATTGCAGCTGGTTTTGGGATATTGTAGCTGTTTTTTGGGATATTGTAGCTGGTTTTTTGGGTGGTTTTGGGGTGTTACAGGTGCCAGCACCACCCAGCAGCCCCTTCTCCCCCGCTACCACCATCTCTCCTGTCCCTGTCCCTCCTCCTGAGCCCTCCCAGCCCTGTCCCTGTCCCGGTGTCACAGGGGGGTGGTCGCTGTCCCTGCCAGCTCGGGCAGTGTCCCTCTCCTCCGTGTCGGTGTTTGTTTTGTCCCTCTCTGCTCCTGGGGGTGTTTTCTCCTCCTCGAGTTGTCCCAGCTGTTCTGGCGTTGATTTGTTTGTTGTTCTCTCGCCTCTGATCCAGTCTCTCCCCCCTCCACACACAAAAAAAAAAATTAACAAACCAAAAAAATGAAATAATCCAAGTGCAGATGGAAACAACAACAACAAAAACAACATCAGCAACACCCAAGCCCAGGCCGGGAGGGTTCAGCTGGGAGCAAATTTGGCCCAGTGAGGTCAGGGCTGGGCCAGGAGCTGGTCAGAGCTTGGGGAAGGGAAAACAGGGATGGGAAAACGTGGGAAGTGCAGGACAGGGGAGTGGGAAGTGAGGGCCCCATCTCAGAACTCACCCGCCAGATGCTCCGGGGGAGGCTCCTGGCTCTGCTGCTGCTGGGGGGGGATTTTATTTTGTTTTATTTTATTTTTTTGGGGCTATTTTGGGAGCAGAGACACAGCTGAAAGTCTCGTGTGCCAGTTCTCCAGAGCTGGGGTTGGTGCTGGGAATGTTCTCCTGTTGTTTTGGTGTGAGGAGCTCTGCTGGGAACGTTCTCCTGTTGTTTTGGGGGTGAAGAGACCTGCTGGGAATGTTGTCCTGTATTTTTTATTGTGAGGAACCCTGCTGGGAACGTTCTCCTGTTGTTTTGGGGTGAGGACCACTGCTGGGAACATTCTCCTGAGTTTTTTGGTGAAAGGAGCTTTGCTGGGAACATTCCCCTGAGTTTTTGATGTGAGGAGCCCTGCTGGAAATGTTCTCCTGTGGTTTTGGTGTGAAGAGCTCTGCTGGGAATGTTCTCCTGTGGTTTTGGTGTGGGGAGCCCTGCTGGGAACATTCCCCTGAGTTTTTTGGTGTGAAGAGCTCTGCTGGGAATGCTCTCCTGTGTTTCTGGTGAGAGGAGCCCCACTGGGAACATTATCCTGTTGTTTTTAGTGTGAGGAGCCCTGCTGGAAACATTCTCCTGTGGTTTTTTTTCGGTGTGAGGAGCCCTGGCCTGGCACGGGGAATGGTTGGGAAGGAGAGGTGTGGAAAGACAGGTGGGGAAAAGCAGGGATTGAGAAATCCATCACCCTGCAATGGAGAAATCCATCACCCTGCAATGGAGAAATCCATTGTAGCTCCTTCCCAACCTCAAATCCCCTCCTCAATTCCAGCTCTGCTGGATAAACCCCCGGCCAACATAAACAATTAACAGTGAGAGGGGCCCTTCCTCTTTGAGGAGCAGTTTGGGAAGGGGTCTGCTGTGATTCCACCCATCCCTCCATCCCTCCATCCATCCCCTGAGCCCTCTCACTCCTCAGCAGCCCTTGAGCCAGCCAGGGACATCTCATCCATAAAAAAAAAAAGACCAGGAGAAAGCCTGGAACGGTGTCCTGGGCACTCACAGCACGGTGGGCTGGGTTTAGTTCCTCTCACTCCTGTTCTACCTCATTTTTCTGGTGGCATTTTCAGCTGGGAGAAGAGAATCCCTGCTAAAAAAGAAAAAAAGGGGAGAGGGGGTTGAAAACAGAGCCTGAGGTGATGAAGGCACTGAGAGGGAACTGGGAGAGCTGGGAATGTTGATCCACATCAAAATCCCTGCGGGGAGGGCGCAGAGAGAAGGGGACAGGCCCTCGCAGGGGTGCTCAGGGGTGGAGCAGAGGCACAAAATGAAACACGGGGGGTTCTGTTCGGACATCCTGGCCGTGGAGGAAGGGGAGGGCGATGCTCAGCCGGTGGAGGGAGGGGTTGGCAGGAGCTGAGGGGGCACAGGGAGCTCAGCCCCACCTCCCGGCACTGCTGAACCTTCAGCCTGGCATCCATGGAGAGCTTGGGTCAGCAAAGAGGTGATGAAGCTGCTTCTGCATTCTGGGAGGGCTTGGAAGGTGAAAACAGCACCTGCCAGAGCCCCTCTGGATGTGGAAGAGCAGAAATCCTTCCATGATCAGAGCACGTGGCACAAACAGAGACATTGGGGTGCCCTGCTGGGACAGATGTGGCTTTCAGGGAGCAGCAGGGGGATGCAGAGCAGGGAATTGTCTGTTGGGAAGGGAAACGGGGCTGGGCTGGAGGGAAGAGGAAAAGCCCCCTCAGGCCAGCTCCCGGCAGCGTCCGGGAGGACAAAAAAAGCAGAAAATCAAAATCTCGAACAAAAAGAGGCAGGACGGTGGGTTCCCTGCAGGTGGGGCAGAGGGGAGGGAAACAGAGGGGAGGGAAACAGAGGAAAGGGAAGAACAGGAGAGGGAAGCAGAGGAAAGGGAAGCAGAGGAGAGGGAAACAGAGGAAAGGGAAACAGAGGAGAGGGAAGAACAGGAGAGGGAAGCAGAGGAGAGGGAAGCAGAAGACAGGGAAGATGTGGCAGAGCCAGCGGGGGCTGCTCACCCTGGCTGGGCTGTGGGGACCCCGCTCTGGGTGTGTCCTGTGTCCACAGCTCTGTTTGTCCCCGTGTCCCCTGCACGGAGCCTGTCCCTCCTCTGCCTCCTCCACCCATTTTCACCCATTTCTCTTCCAAACGAGTTCCCATTTCTCTCCCAAAGGGGTTCTGGCCCCTCCTGGGATTCCCCGGCTGGCTCAGCCCCAGCTCACACCGAGGCACAGGAAGCCCTGCACTCACTGTCGGGAGGTTTTTCACTTGTGAAAACACCAGGACAGAGCTCGGAGTGCTGTTTTCCCTGATTGTTAATCCTCCTTTTCTTTTTTATTTTTTTTTTCCTGCACCCAAAGCACTCCTGCATGCATCAGGCAGGGAGAGGCACAGCCCAGACTACGAGAGAGAGATTAAACTCTGCTCCGAGTCTAATCACAGAATAATCTCTACTGTGGTTGAAAAGCAATAATGGCTAATTTATTTATTTTTTAATTTATTAAATACACTTGCACAGGCAGATTTCACCCAGGGCTTTGTGCTCTCCAGGGGCTGGAGGGTGACAGCCTGTGCTGAGGGGAGCAGCTGAAGGTGCAGAGAGTTTGGGATGGGGGGGGAGGCAATAGAAAAAAAAAAAAAA
>VZDJ01000034.1:4722228-4824705 GCA_008694505.1 Cyanoderma ruficeps
CACACACACACACACAAAAATGGTACCAAGCTTCATTTATATTCATACCTCTGCCTCCTGCGTGGACAGATTTTAACCCGTTTTCTCCAGTGCAGCAATTCCTGTTCCAGCCCTCAAGCTCAATTATGAAATAAAATTTGTTTGGTGGGGATGGAACAGATGACAAGTCCAGCCTAAATGACCTCATGCTTGATTTCAGCCAAGACTCGTGGTTTATTTTAACCTGGCCAGACTCTTCTGTATCATCTGAATCCCATTTATAATGAAAATAGCCTGATTTAAAAAAAAAAATAAAAATATCCCCCACAGAAAATACAACAGCTATTTTTAAAATATAAACAAGGTTCAGGGAGAGGAGAAAAAAAAAAAAGGCATTTATATTTATGTCAGTGGCATGAAAGGCAAGGAAATGACAGGAAGCTCACACTGGGACATAAAACTCCTGGGAATTCTCCTGAAACGCTGCCAAAACAATTTTCCGAGATTGCAGCTTGGAATAGCGAGGGGTGGCTTGTTGGTTTTGACATTTCATCCAAAGCACACCAGCCAGGTTTGAGCGCGGCGCTGGGGAAGAGCACACGGCCACAGACAGAGAGCTGAGGGGAATTCTTAAGGTGAAAATGCATCTCGGTCCACGCCGGAGCCGTAAAGGGCAATGGAAAAGCACAAGGACAAAAAGGGAATGCTCAGTCTTCTGCAGGAGAGATTAAAATGGATTTCTAGCACGCACGCCGTTAGCTGTGCCAGACAGCAATATTTTTTCCCAGTGCTAGAGGTTACACTCTTGGCTTTTCCGCATCTTATTTTTTTTTTTTTTCCTTCTTCTTGGTAAATTCAGGACAGACAAGAGCCAGACTGAAACAGCAGCGGGCTCAAACTTGGTGGAAATGACAGCCAATCCATCTCCAAGGCAGTTTATGGTGGAGTTAAGCCCCTGGAAGCTGCAGCTATTGCTCAGTTTAACTGAGATGGCTTTTTAAAGGCAACTCTGGCAGCAGAATCCTCGTGGGAACTGACTGCAAGGGCACGGGGCAGGACTGCTGCTGCCCCAGGGAACAGCTGAGCCCTGCGATGTTTTCGCCTCCTAAAGCTTCAGGATTTCCCCAAACCATCTGTGGGATGCAGTTCTGGGAAGGGGGGATGATCCCAGAGGATTCCAGAGGCTCCCAGCTCCCGTCAGGGTCACACAAACACCTTCCTGTGCTCAGGCTCAGAGCTGAGGTGTGCACACAGGGAGGGGCTGCTCACATCAGGCACAGGCTGGGATTTGTGGGGTTTGACCCCTGCAGGGCCCACAGATGGACATGGATCATCCCTGTGGGGTGTTTTTTTTTCCCCAGCTCAGGATATTCTTTAATCAGATAATCTCCCACCTTTGACAGGCAGCACCTTGAATTAAAAAGGGAATTAAAAGACCAAAAAAATGATATATTGATGTGAGATGTAAGAAATAGAGAGTGTCTGTGGTACATAAACACCCTGCAGCTGCTGCATCCAGCTGAGGGAAGCCTGATAAGGATTTGGGAAGCCTGAAATGGATTTTTTTTGGAGTCAGACCCTGGTTCCTGCAGCCCCCAGCTCCCCTAAACACTGTAGCTATGCAGTTAACTGGTCTTGCCGAGCTATTTTTAACTCTGCTCAGCTCCCTGACCCAGTTCAGAGCTCAGCCATCCACAGGGGTGCACCAGCACCACGGGAAGGAGAGCAGGAAGGCAGGAATTTGAGGCAGGAAAACACAGCCAGAAAGGCTTGATAACTGCAGCCTTAAACCCTCCCTGGCAGTGCAGAGCACTGGAGCAGCCACAGAAGAGTCAGCAGTGCTAAATCAGAGCCTAAAAAATACCAACAGCACCCAGGAGATCAGCTGGGGGGGAGTAAAACACACCTGGCCTGGAGAGGGGCTTTTCCCCAAACCTCCTGAGGGGCTTCACGCTGTTGCCCTGAGTTTTTCTGTCTTTTTGTCTTTCTGTAGAACTTTCTCACTCAGCCTTCATGTAAATAATGTCTATTCTTAGAACGTTTACACACTTCTCCTGCGAGAGAAGAAATGATTGATGGTGATGTCCACGCTCCAGGTCGAAGGGGTGGCGACCTGTGTGGCCAACCCCTTGACCTCTGTACATATCTATAAAAATATTGGAGTCAAAATGAAGTTAGAGAGAGATAAGTTTCCTACACGGCCGTCTCCTGAAATTCATTCCAGTGTTCCTAAATTGGGACACGGCCCAGCTTCACCCTCAACATCACACAGGACAAAAAAACCCCCAAAGGCAGGGGGGACACGTCCTGCCAAGGTCAGTGGCCAGAGAAACAGCAGCTCCAGTGGGTCACAGCTCCAAATTCCTCATCTGAAAATGGACCACAGGTCATGGACTTTCACATTTTTATAAGTTTGGTCCATTTGCAGATTGGGGGTTAATCCTCCAATTACAGCTTCGGGTAATGAAGGAATTTACCCCAAGTTTGCTGCCCCCTCAACTCACTTTGATTTAAATTTCCCAGGGCCTGAGGCAGTGAGGTGTCCTTGATTCCCAGGCCTGGAGAGGAATTGTTGTGTCTGACCAAAATGTGAATACAGCAGCTCACACTGCACATGGAGTTTAGAGTTCTACACTAAAGAACTGCAGGATTACAAATATATGAAAAACAGAAAAGCTGAAATCCTCAGGCATCACAAGTGACTGAAAAAGAACCCCCAGGGCAGTGCCCAAGACAATTTTTACCCACCCTGGGTGCCCTCATGTCCAGTCCCTGGGCTGCTCAGTGACCCTTGGCACATCCCACTCCCCTTCTCGACCAACAAGAAATGAGATCCCTTTGATTCAAACTTGGATTTTAACACAGATGAAGTTCCTTGCTGTATCCAACCACCTCAAATATTTCTCCCCACCCTCTCCTACGGTTTTTTTTTTGGTTTTTTGTTTTTTTTTTAAAGCCCTTTGAGTGTTTCATGAGAGCAGAGAGGAGCACAATTTCCTGCTGCAATTCTACATCAAACCTTGTTAATCGTGCTGGCAGCACGAGGTACATTTTTAAGAAGCTGTCAGGGAAAATTAGTCACCCCCACCTTTTTTTTTCCTCCCTTCACCAGCACTTAAAAGGATAAATGATAAAAGCTGAGGTCATTCCTGGGGAGTAATGACAAACTTGCTGATAAGGGGGTGATAAAAAGCAAAGGATCATTTATCACAACTTCTTATTACAGGAAATAGTTGGCAGCAAAGCCTTTCACATAACGTGGGGCAGATGACAGCACACATTTTGAAATATGATTCAATATCACAAAAATTACGCAGGAAGATTAACCAGCTGTGTGCTACCAAGGAATAAAACAAGAATTAACAGCACTCAAATTGGCCCTCAGCTCATGGCTACTGCAATTAAAATTAATTTATACTAGGAAGGATAAATATTTCTGTCCCTTAAAAGGGGGAAAACCAGTAGTAGAAGGAATGAGATGCACAAACTCCGTAAGATGTTTGTGAGCTGCTAAACTGAATTAAAAATTTAAGAACCAAACAAAAAGCCACTTTGTTTTTACAGTCCCTGAAAGGAAGCTGACACGAGTAGGTTACATGACACACAAATTGGAGCACATTCCTTCAGCTGATGTTTCTAGGTTAGTTTGTGGAAACACACAATCCATAAGAAACTGGCAGCTGTGACAAAACAAGGTAAAAACCTGATTTAAAAAAGAAAAGAAGAAACAAGGCTAAAGCTCGCTAAGCATGTGAATAATTGTACTCCAAGTGACTGCATGTCTCGTTTCTATGTATGGGAGAAATATCTATCTTTTTTTTTCAGCTCCAATTCCAGCTGGTTTTGTTTCTTTAATAGCTCAAGTTGCACTGAAAGGGTTTTAGAAAGGAGGGAAGGGGGATGGTTTGGTGCCCCAATCAGGCACCTCCTTGTGCTGAGCCTCCTGAGCTGGAGCAGGAGTGTGGCCACTCCAAACTCACCTGACTCACTTCAATTCCATCAGGGATTTCCCCATTATCAAAACTGCTCCTCTCTTTTTATGGGATGAGGAATTATGGGAATTAGGGTGATATCCCAACAGCCACCCCAGAGCCAGCAGGGCTCCGGTACCACCCCATGGACAAACCAAACTTCACAGGGAGAGATGAGCTGAGACTCCAGAACCAACCCCTCAAACCTTCCAGGAGGGGGAAAGGNCAATCTCTGAGCACTTCTTGCCATAATCAAACTGGGCCAGCTTCAACCTCCTGAAAGGCAGAACAAACTTTTGGTTGATGTGCAGCCACACCACGAGAGTTCCTACAGCTTCCTGCTTGCATTGCTGCCTCCTGAATTTTAAGGGCACAACAAAAAAATCCGGGATGGCATCGCATCGAGACAGCGAGAGGCATCTCCCAACTCTCGCGCTGCTTGTTGAAAGGGGAGTTACAGGCAGAATGCACAGGAAAGAGGATGAGGAAAAGCAAGGAAAGAAAGAGAATTCTCCAAGGTGGGAGAGCTGTGAGGGGCACTCACTGTTTGCCCTCCGTGGCTGGCTTCAGGACGTGCTGGTCGAAATACATCCTGACCAGGCGCTCGCGCTCCTCCAGCTGGGGCAGGTCGAAGTTCACCATCTCATCTATCCTGTCATTGATGGCCCAGTCAAACTGCTCAGGCTGGTTGCTTGCTAAAACAAGCATAAACCTGGAATTAGGGAGAGAAAAAAAAAAAAAAGAGAAAGAAGAAAAAAAAAAAAAGGATAGACTGACAAAGCCGTAAAAATAAAAATCGATGGACTAAGTCTGAGCGTCGGGAGCTGCCGTGGTTGGGATTAAAAATGTTTCATCAGCTGGAAAAAAATCTTGGATTCCTTAGAAATGGCTTTAACAGCATCTCAAGCACTGCATTAAAATGTGTTTTGGGCTGTTTAGAAGAGTCTGATGTGTGCAGAGCAAGCTCTGCTCCACGATACAGATGTGCTGCTCCAGGTCCTGCTGCATTTTGGAGCTGGAAACTCTTTTTTTTTCCTTTTATTGCTTTGTAATGATGCTTCTTCCCCGTGCCAATACTTTAATGCTTTAATTGATGTCACCAGTTTAATAGTGCCTAATAATTTGAAATGGGCTTTTAAGCACAGCTATTGGAATATTGATGTTCTTGCTGTCTGGTTGAATCATGGGCTACAAGGGGCCGTGTTCTCTGCTGTCATTTCTGGAGATAACTCGGCCAAGACAAAGACTTTTCTTTTGGCTTTTCTACCAACAAAAACTCGCAGGAACACGAACCTGGATTAAGGTTGATATTCAGCCAGCCAGCTCTCCTAACAAGATGATTTTGGGGGGAGTTTAAAGGCAGCAATTCCCGATCCTGGTGCCAATTCCCTGCTGAAGGAAGAGCTCTCCTCAGGGTCTCCCCCAAAGCAGCCCCATTTACACGGCCCATTACACCCATTCCAGTGAGCTCCCACTCGTGGATGCAGCACTGCTCCTTGCCCAGAGCAGCAATAAGGCTGCTCAGAAGTAAAAAAAAAAAAAGCAGTGCATGAATCACCAGGGCATGTTCAGTGTCCTCAAATAGCTCCCGGTTGAAATCAGGGCTGAATTCAACGTGAGAGCTCGTTGCAAATCAGAGCTCGGCTCTGCTGAGGGGAGGCAGAGCATCCCCAGCACCCACAAAAATCACCCCCGGAGCTCTTCCAAGGCAATTTAACATCAGGGGAAAGAAAAGAACCATCCCCTGCCCGTCCCTGATTTGCAGGACAAATATTTATTGTGTTTATTCCTGCAAATATCAATTAGTAATAATTATATTTAACACAGCTTTATAGAGCAGCTCCATGTATCATTTCAGAAGAGATTTGCTCTCTTCCCAAAGGGGGAAACCAAGGCTCTTGCAGGATCAACACTTTGCTTTCTAGCAATTTATTTCTTCTAGAAAAACACCTCTGGGACAGAGGAGCTGCACACAAGCAATTATCAGTTCCAGCTGATGGTACCAACAAGTTCAAGAGACCCCAAGGACAAAAAATGTCGTGGAACAGTGACCTTCCAGGATATTTATTTCAATGTCATGAGGTTACTTAAAAAGTCTTTCATTCCAGCCTCACTGAGGGGAGTTCATCATTAAAATCCTCACTTGCCCCACATAAAGCCAGAGACAACTTTTCTTGTTGGCTCAATTGTGAAAGGAGAAGTTTTAACAACTGAGTAAAGTTCACACCAAAAAAAACCAAAAAATAAATCAAATATTATTTGAGAAAGGTGAGGAAAGGTCACCTCTCTATTATGAGAGGCAGGAAATGGATTTGGCTGAAGTGAGCAGGGCTGTGCAGGGAGTTCCCAGGGAGGTGACAAAGTGAGCAGGGCTGGGGCACAGTGACATTGCCACTCTGGCACCTCAGCCCTGCTCAGCGAGGAGGGAACAGCTCTGGGATCCCACAAGGAGTCAGATGGAAAGGAATGGAGTCAGATGGGAACTCATCTGCCTCAGAGCTCCTGCCCACACAAGCACAAGATGGGAAGAGGTCACTGCAGGGGAACAACCACCACTCAAGTGTTTTTTTCCAGGGAACATGAAGCACCCAGCCAAGATGAACTCTGAATTTTTGTGGTGGTGATTTTCCTGGGCTCTCGTATAAACAGTAACTTACCAAGAAAGAAAATATCAACATCAAGATACTCCAGATGTCCAAATACCACCCCAGTTTTAGGAAAAAATTTTTTCCTTCTGTTCTGATTTCCAAGTGCCAGGAAAAGCTGAAGGAGGACCAAGCTACATTCAGCCCATAAACTGAAAGGGGGATATTCTCTGCAGATTTTAATTTTCAATCCCTCAGCAGCAGAGATCATTTCCAACTTCCATTTGGACATCAGAAACCCTTTAAAGACTTCCCTCAACCCAGGGAAACGTCAGCTGCTGAAAGTGGACACTCACTTGTTGCTGTGCTGCCCCGTTCTGTGCAGAAATGCATTTAAAGTTGCTCTGAGATCTTCACTGATTTTCTCCTGCAAAGAAGAAACCCAGAGGAGGATCACGGCAAAAAATCATCACGGCATCATCACCCATCTTTTGCAGGCAGAAATTTAGACTATTAAGGACTATGTCAAGATGTTATATTTAAGGAATTAAGGGCATTGAGAATACATAAGAGACATTTAAAACAAAAGACAAAAAATGTTCACGGCATCACCACCCATCTTTTGCAGGCAGAAACTTAGAATATTAAGGACTATGTCAAGATGTTATATTTAAGGAATTAAGGGTACTGAGAATACATAAGAGACATTTAAAAGACAAAAAATGACCATGGCATCACCACCCATCTTTTGCAGGCAGGAATTCTCAGTTTGGAGACACTCATCCCACTCCATAAAACGTTTTCTTGTCTCTGTCATCAGTTCAGCACTGAGGCACCTGCCAGCTTTGGTTTTTTTGCCCAGTGCAGGCAGAAAATGAGGGTGCAGGGGGCTGCTGGCCGGCCCTGCAGCAGGAGCAGACACACCCCAACACTTACTGTCGCCCTTTTCCTCAGGAACGCGTCGGCCTCGTCCACGAACAGCAGGAGCCTGCAAAAGGAAAACACTACACAGTGACAGGACACAGGTAAGTGAGGCTCAGCTGGCTCCAGCATCCTCCTGCCCCACTGCCAGGCGCCCACAGCTGGAAAAAAAAACCACCCCAAGGATTGCACAAGCAACGTCATTTCCTCGGGCAGCGTTTCACCCGTCCGTGGTGAGCACCTGGCCCAGCCAGAAAAGTGGATTCATGTCACACACCTCAGGGCAGAAATCTGCCCCCAGGCCTCTGGAGTTCTGTTTCTTGCTGTTCAGAAGCAGATTGAAGCAAGACTGAGGTACATGACCTTAAACTCCTCCGGATTTTTAAATCTAGATGGGGGTTTTTCATAGGTACAGTCTGTAGTTTGTGGCTGGCAGGGCTGGATGTTATTGCCAAGCTGCAGTGGGTATTTGAAATTTAGAGCTGCTGAAGTCTGAGGGTGCTATTGTAGCATTCCCTCCTCTTTAGAGAGACGTGTGCAAGGGCACAATACAGAAATCTTGGTGACAGTGACACCTTCCTGCCATTTTTCCTCCTTACGCCACCCTGAAAAGCTCAAACCACAGTGCTCTCCTCAGCCAGCTTTTGTTATTTTTTTGTGAGCTTTTCCTTCTCCAAACCGCAGCAGCACCAATGTAATGGTTTTACTACCTGTGGAGAAGTGAATTAATAAAGCCCATGAATTATTCACCAAAATAAATTCACTCCTAACCCAAGGGCAGTGCTCTCTCCTCAAGGGACTGAGCCTGTAAAGATGTTTATCAATAACAGAACCAGGTTGCTCATAAAGCTGTCACAGCTCGTATTACCTCCTTGCCCAGCTTCAAAGGCAGCTGTCTTCCAGGAGATTTCAGGCCTATTAACATCTCCCACCCAGCCCCAGCTTCTCCCAGATATTCTCTGCAGAGAAACGTTCTGCTGTCACAATCCCAGCTAATAAAGGCAACGGCTAAGACTGGATGGATATTCAGAATTAAAGGTGCTTAAATACTTCAGTGCTACTGGAGGTGAGAATATCGATTCTCTGGACACGTGTAAGCTTTGATCAGGAAGTGTAGGAAGCTGAAATGCACAGGAATTTTCAGCAGGGCAGAGAAATTCAGATGCAGGCAGTGCTGTAAAAGAATTCCTTAATGGAAGCATCCAGCTGAGTATCCTCACATCTCTTCCAACTTCTCACTTAAATTCTAAGCCCACTTAAATTCTAATACTTCCACTTCTGTATCTCCTCAGGGTAGAAGCTTAAAAATTTAAATCCTCAGGACATTTCCCTGCTTTTTTTTTTTTCTTTGTAAGGGGAAATAGAAAGATTTAGGTGATGAATGAAGCAGGGATTGAAAGAGACACTGCCAGATAATGTCCATCTGAAGCAATCAGAGAACACATAAATCACCAGGCAGCCACATTTACAGATCTGAGATCAAAACCAGCACAAAACCCAAAGTGACACCCCCTGAAAGCTCAATATTGAATTTTACCATCCTGCTTGGACAAACAACTCCTCAGCTACCTCTGCACTGCAAAAAATCCATTGACATTGCTAGGAGCAAATGAACTGCACACTCCTACAGAATCAGGGAGCCAAGACTCAGCCTCAATGGGAGGATTCTCTGCAGATAAAAATTGGCTTTTAAAGGTGACTGAAAAGGCAAAAGTTCTTTTTTGTGCTTGTGATTTTTACACCTCAACCTCTGTCTCCTCCTTATCCTCTTTAATTTCTTATAATTCACTCCTCCTGCTTGAGACTCAAAAGCAAACAAGAAGCTGGATCTAAATACTATCAGTGTTTAAAATCTGAGCAGTTGCAACAGGGAACGTCCAGAGTGTGAACACCTGATTTGTGCTGAATCTTCTAATTACTGTCAGATCATTAATCGCCCTGAAAGAAATTTGTCCCAGCTTTCAAGTGGGCAGGAAGTCTCCTCCTGCTCGGTGAGATCAGACAATCAACTCATGACTGATGTGGAAAAGTTGGTGTAAAAAGGGTTTGTGAGAACAGAAAAGCAAAGGCTTTCAGCTTTTTAAATATTATTAATTATCAAGGATTCACCCATGGCAGGAAAACTTGAGGAGATTCTGTGTTTGCTCAGTGTTACCTCACTCAGGAACAGCGACTGGGGGGGCTGAACTACACTGTGCTGGGTTTTTTTGGGGTTTTTTTTGGGTTTTTTTGGGTTTTTTTTGAGCAAAAACCCAAAGTGAGGATTGAATAAAAGCTCAACTTACCCTCTCCTACTGGTGTTGGCCCAATCAAAGAGTTTGTGCATGGCTGTGACCCCTTCCCTGCCCATGGGGGCCACGTCCCCTCCTGTCATGATGGCATAATCCATGCCTGAGTGCACAGCTAATTTCTGGAATGAAACAAAAACCCAGCAAATTAATCCCTTTCCTCCACTGCAAGGCCGTGGAGGAATGAAGAGGGAATTAAAGCAGTTCAGTCCTGTCAGTGTGGTTATTTGCAGAGGGGAGGAATTGGCTTCTTTATGTTCTTTATCACTTTGTGGCAATTTTAACTTGTGTACTGTTTATTTTTTTTTCATTTCTGTCCATCTCTGTTGGCTTTAGAAACCCAAAGTAGGTGGGTTTAGAAATCCAGTAGGTGCCATGGAAAGCTTTAGGTGCCACACTCCCAGAAAGTTACTGGGGTAGGGGTTTAATGTACTGATAGAGGGGGAAAAAAAATCAACCTGCACCAGTTTGTCAAATCTGCCACCGTTTAAAAGTTGATGGAACCTCAGGTCTGGTGGACAAGCATGGAAAAAAAACAAATTCTGACTCAAATCCAGGCAAAAACCATCCTGGCAATGGCTCTGCACATGGAGCCGTGGCTGTCTCTGCTCTGGGACTGTCAGCAACAGCAGGAAAGACCCAACAGAGGTGGATATGAAGTGGCTGCTGCTGCGATTCCCACAAATCCCAGTTGCCAAAGGCCTTTTTCCAGATGGAAAGGCTCCTCTCAGCACCAGGATCCAAGTGGCTGCCCTTTCCCTCCCTCCCCAACAGAAACAAAATGTTTATGCAACACTCCAGCAATAGATTTCAGCCCAGGGAGGCTTCCCAAGCCCTGGATTTTTCAGAACACTTTGCAAAGTGCAGGTTTGGCAGAATCTTGGCAGGGTTTATTTTTTTTTTTTTTACCTTGGCAAAGAGAGTTTTTCCAGTGCCAGGGGGACCATACATCAGAATATTCCTGTACAGGCTTTTGTTCTTTTTTGTGTTTCTGGTCGCTATGGCAATGTCCCTCACACGTGCTTCCAACTGGGGCTGCAAGAAAAAAAAAAAAAAAAGTTAAATGGAAGAAGCAGAAAGTCCCAAAAAAGAGCTGCACCTACCAGGTTCCCACACCAGTACCTGCAGGAAGGAGGCAGCACTCCAAGCTCAAGCTTTTAAGGTTTAATTTCAGCTGCTCATGACTCCAAACCCAGGTCATTTCCTGTCCTATGTGAGGATTTACTCGATTTTTCTGTCCACTTGGCTACAATTGTTTCATAAGAAAAAGCAGCAGTGCAGTGACTACTCTAGGAACAGGCAACACCTGAATGTTCACTTCCTAAAGGATGCCCTGGGAGGGATATGTCAAGACATAAAGCAGCTCTTTGCAGTGCTAATTCCTTCTCAAGTCATAAACTCTCATTTATATCACACTACTGCATTTGGGGATACTGGGAGAGAGCTATTCCTGCAGGAGCATTTTCTCTCAGCAGCTTCAAGAAGTTCTTAAATCTGCCTGATAACCAGGAATCAAATTCAGAAGGAAACCTACAGAAGCAGCACTAATTAGCAAGTCAAGGACTAATCTCAGGGTGGGCAAATGCACACAATATTTAGGTTTTTTTGGCCTAGAAGCAGGTTTGGGTTCAGTAATCCTTAACTTCAGATGGCTCAAGTGGAATTCTGCATGTTAACATGCTGACTACAGAGAGAAAACTGCATCAGAGCAAGGACTGAACTAAGGCTTCCAACTGCTTTTCAGAGAGGGGGAAAAAAGGTGGAAAAAGGCTGCTTAATGCATGTCACACTGAACACAGGAGCTTATTTATGGCCTCAGTGTCCCAAGAGTGCTGTGAGTCCAAAACTGCTGGAATTACAGCTTTAGGAGTGAGTTAAAGGAACCAACAGCTCTTAATTAGAATCTCAAGTCATCCTTCACAGCCCAAGACAGGAAAACAGAGTACTCACACTGAGAACAACTCCTTCAAGGGCATCCTGAGCCTTGCTGGTGAGACGCTTACCAACCTTGAGAGGACAAATTCTGTTACTCACAGGTAGGAAAAAACCCCACATTTTGACAACTCATTGGAATTAAAACATCTTACAGTGGGCTCAGCCCATCCATTCCACCTCCAATATTTTATTTATTCAGACCCCCTGACAATCCCAGCCCGAGTTTTGCTGAGTGTAACACAGGAACAAAGCTGGATTTTACCTGGCTGGGATGTTCCAGAGCCAGTGTGCTCAGCCCATCCATTCTAATTCTATTTATTCAGACCCCCTGACAATCTCAGCCCGAGTTTTGCTGAGTGTAACACAGAAATAAAGCTGAGTTTTACCTTGATGGGGTGTTTGAGAGCCTCCAGCACAGTGATCCTGGAGGTTTCCCTCACCAGGGAGGGTTTGCCCAGCCGTGCCTCTATGTAACGCCCTGCTACAGCCGTGGCATTTTTGGCAGAATAAACCCCCACTGCCAGCAGGGTCAGGCCTGCCACCTGCAAAGAAAAAGGGGGAAAAGATTAGCAAAAAAAAAACCAAAAAACCACTTGGCAAGGCTGTGCTTGCCTGTCCTGTGGTGGGGAATTAAGATTCAGGACAAATGCTGACCAGGAAGGGTTTATTTTTGGTAAGGTGTTTTATCCCTGTTCAGACAGTCAAGGTCTCACACTCCCTGCTCACTGATTGCTCTTGCACAGCAAAAGGCAAAAGGAAGCACAAGTGAAGCATTTAGTCCTGAAGCTAAAAGTACATCCTGCCCAAAACGTGTGGGGCTGTCCAGATTTTCAACTCAATGGAGTAATGAAGATAAAACAGCCAGAATGTCCCTCGCCACACCGGGAAATGGAAGTTGAATTTAAGATGCCAAAGTAAAATTGTGGCTGCCACCAAGGCAGGGCACAGTGGGGAACAAAAAGGGAATATCTGCTAAAGGTGACAGCTGTGCCAGCCCCAAACACAACAGGGAATTAGGGACTCCAGAGGAGCAACAAAGCCAAAACCATCCTGGGAATGGGAATTACCATCGCTGGGCTGTTCTTTCAGAAACCCCAGAAAACGAGACATTCCCATCGATCTGCCAGTGAAGCAGAAAGATCCCAGACTCAGGAGTCAGCTTAAAGCTGATGCCAATAATTTATATCAAGAGAAAAGAGCAAACTGCAGCAATTGCTTTTAAAATAAGCTGACTTCTCCTGCAAGTACAGATCAGGGTCAAATGCCTCAAGGACAACGAGGGTGGCACTGCTCAATAAACCATGAGGCACCATCTGCTCCTGCTCACTCTGCTGAAAACGTGTGACATCACTTCTGCTCTGGGTGGAAACACCAAGGGATCAGAACTGTGAGTTCCAGGATGCCAAGAGTGAGGGATCTCCACACCCAGCTCAGCTCAGATACAGAATGCTGAACAGATTTCACCTTTCTAGCAGCCTCCCTCTAAAAACAGTGCCATGATCTCATGCTCTCTTAGACCCAGACTTAGATCCAGCACAAAGTTCCCTCTGCCTGGATGGATCTGATGTCATTTTCTCAGACTTTTGGACTTCACTGATGTTCATGTCACAAGAAAGAGAGCTTTAAAACTGAGTTCTGTATCAAAGAACCCAACTCTAAAAATCAGTCTGATTACAGGGTCTGCCTATTTGTCATAAAGTATCAAGCAAAGGAATGGGTCTCTGATCAGTAAAGTGAATTACACTAAAACCACAATGAACCAAAAAATTTGAAGTAGAACCTTTGGGCTTCTGCTTGGCTAGGCTGAGGTAGAGAAAGAGCAGCCCTTAGAATAAGACAGAGGTGAAAATTCAGGCTTCATTTACAAGAATCTTTAAGTAACTGACTGGCTCTTACCTGATAGTAATTCCAAAATTTTCAAAGCAACAGAAAATATGAGTTCCAGCTGTGTTATCCCCTTTCCAAAAATACACTTAGCCCTTTTTACTTTTCTTTTTTTTTAATCTAAATGTCCCAAATTCACAAGAGAAGAGCATGTCAGAAGCAAAAATGACCACAATGCAGGAAACTGGTATCTGGGTCAAGCGAATGCACAGCTCAAAGCATTGATCTACAAAAGGCTTTGGATGCTGCAGACACCCCAGGTACAGATGACAAAAGGAGCCACTAAAAGCTTGTCTTGTTCTCCCCAGTGCTCTCAGGCAAAGGATGTTTTGTATCAGCCTGTGTGTATAAAATCAGAGGGTGGAGCAGATGGTGCTGACTGATTTAAAGCAAAATTTCTATTTTAACCAGCCACGCCACCAAAAATACATTTCCACTGCTGTTTTCTTGTAAGTATTACACTGAGAAACAACTTTATGTCCCCAAGATCCCACTGCCAAGCTCTTTTGTCCTGTGAAAAGATGCTGCTCTGGCTTTTAATCAATTTATTTAGCACATGTAAGAGTTCTCTAAGTGCTCTCTAGGCTACATCAAAATTAGATCCAAAGCTGTGACACAATCAGGACTTTAACACACATTTCCAGACAGGCTTTTCTGGAATTTACTGACAGATATCCCAACCTTACCGTGGCTGTGACTTTGTCCCAGTCTGTTACAAAAGCACGGAATCCTTCCCCAAAGAGCATCCCAGCTGTCCTGTGGCAGGCAAACAGCAAGGAAAGCAGGAGAGAAAGGGATTTCAAAGATTGAATTGATAAACTTTAAAGACTTTCAGACTGTGTTAAAGTTGATGATCTTCTTCAGAACAAGCCAAAGCTAAGGGCTCACCTCAGATTTGAAACATGAACAAGCATGGAAAAGATATTTATAGTCATCTGATGCCTACACCTGAGCTGGGAATAAGTCCAAAAAAGCATCTGGCCTTAAGATGGTATCAATTTATTTCTTTAATGTATTATTTATGCTGAACTGTAGGTATTTAATTCTAAAGCTTTTTCTGTTCAAAAATCTCAAAGGCTCTAAAATGAACCAATTCCAAACCTAAACACTCGCCCCTGTGGAGCCAAACTGCTTTATATGTTTGGGGTGGATGTTCTGGAAGAACTGAGGGGAACTGGAAGGTTCTCAGAGTTACTGAGCTACAGAACTAGGCTTGAAATAATCTGAGAGAAAACTGGTATCACTGTAAATGTCCCTGGGTGCCACTCAGGTGACAATGTAGTGAGACAAGTGAGAGAGTTCACACCAGGGTGCACAACACTGAAATTCCTCAAAAAAAAAAAGACTCTAGGTTCTCCCACGTGCTGGGACACACTTGGAGAAACACCAGGATGAAATTCCTCAGAGGAATAAATCCTGGTTTTTGCAACGTGCTGGGACACACTTGGAGAAGCACCAGAGGAATAAAGCCCAGGCTCTCCCACATGTGGGGACACGACTGGAGAAACAGCAGGATGAAATTCCTCAGAGGAACAAACCCCAGGTTCTCCCACGTGCTTGTATACACTTGGAAAAACACCAGAGGAACAAACCCCAGGTTCTCTCACATGTGGGAATCTACTTGGAGAAACACCAGAGGAATAAAGGCCAGGTTCTCCCACGTGCTGGGCCACACATGGAGAAGCACCAGGCTGGAACTCCTGGGAGAAATAAAGCTCAGGTTCTCCCACGTGCTGGGACACACTTGGCAAAGCACAACACTGAAATCCCTCAGAGGAACAAACCACAGGTTCTCCCACATGTGGGGACACACTTGGAGAAGCACCAGGGGAACAAACCCCAGGTTCTCCCACATGCTGGGCCACATGTGGAGAAGCACCAGGCAGAGATTTCTCAGAAGAACAGACCCCAGGTTCTCCCACACGCTGGGCCACACGTGCAGAAGCACCAGGCAGATATTCCCCAGAGCAACAACCCCCAGGCTCTCCCACACGCTGGCCCAGAGGTGTAGAAGCCCCAGCCCCTCCTGCACCCACTTGAGGGACTCGAGCACGGTCTGGCGGTGCTCGGCGGCCTTGAGGCGGATCTGCTCGCGGATGATGTCGGCGTTCTCCCGCTCGGCCTTGGCGCGCGCCCGCGCCTCCGCCTCCGCCCGCAGCATCTCGTTCTTGTGCCGCAGCTCCATCTCCCTCTCCACCGTGGCTTGGGTTAAAAAACAAGACAGCACAGAGGTCAGGTTTTTTAGGTGGTTTAATGCCAGGGAGCAGGAAAACCTCGGGGAAGTGGTTGTGCAGGGTTTGGAAGAGAAGCGAAACGGAGCTGCCGGTCCTAAGCGGGATTTTGGAAGTTTTGTTATTTCAGATATGGAATTGTGTGAAAGGAGAATGAATGAGAAATCCAGGAGGAAAGTAACCCAAGGCTAGAGGGTTTCACCAACTGAGCTGTTTTGTTCAGGCTACACCTCCCTCACTGGATGGCAGCACAGCTGTCCACATCTGTGCTCGGAGCAAACCAGCCTTCCCATCCCACTCAGCCCAACACAAATTGCCTCAACATTATTGAGACTTGCACCCCAGTGGAGCTCTGCAAACACAGGAATTCTGGCAATTCCCAACAGCAAAAAGAAACTGAGCAAGTTTCACACAACAGCTTTTCTTATTTTCTGCAGGAAACTGAATGGAGATGAGGTGACACAGACTCAAACACTCCTTTCAGATGTTTTGTTTCTCTCCCCTCCTCAAAACTGATTCTATTTTAGGTCGTTTCAGTGTGAAATCAGAATTTCAGTTATTCTATCAGGAGATGCTGACAGTTCATTGGGAAATCCAGGAGTGACAGGGCACATGTTTAGGAGTGCAGCCCTTTCTAAAACTAACCTTGGAAGCAACTGGTGATTTTAGCACTGCTGGGATTTACCTGTTCCTGCCAATCCGACATCAAACACAGCACAAAGATCAGCACAAGGACTCCACACCCTCAGCAGCTGAACAAAACACTCACCTCGCCTCATGGCCTCCTGCTTCTGCACAGATTCCTCCTGCTTCCTCAGATTTTCCTCATTAGCAAGTTGCTACAGGGAGAGATGACAGCAGAAGAGATGTTGATGTTGTAAGAACTCCATCATGAACTAAAGTGCAACAAATATTTTCAAGAAGCTGCCGCTCAGCTCGAAGTGAGTTTTCCTCTCCCCATCTCCCAGATTTATCCTCCTAATTCCAAGCTGCTGCTTTGTCCTAATGCCCAGCATCAGTCACCTGGCCAGCAGGACAGGGCACAGCTCCAGAGCATCTCCTGGATTTCAGAAGGCTCCCAGCCCGTTCCCAGCTGGATCAGAGCAGGAATCCACCTTACCTGCTGTCTCATTTGCTCGTCGTAGCGTTGCCGTGCCAGTTTGTCCTGGTACTGGGCTCTCTTCAAAAAAACAAAACAGAATACACAGATTAAGCAGTTAAAANACAGATTAGGCAGTTAAAAAACAGCCTGGTCCTCAGGGAAATGAGGTTCAGGAGGAGAAAAAAAAACAAGTAAAAGAAGAAAATCCACACAAACAAAAAATTGTCCTGGATTTGAATGCGAATGGGGCAAAATATCCTCAGTCAGCAGCAAAAAGTCCTCTGGGCTGAGAAATCTCTACAGAGATTTAGAAATCTCTACAGTCTGACTTCATTTTAAGGGATCACAGATGTCAAAACAAAGAGCAAGTGTATCCTTGCCCAGAAAAGGAGACTTCAGAGGAAAAAACAAGGTTTTCATGTTATAAACCACCCTATCTGGACTGGTGACTGACTGCAAGCAATAGAACTGTCAGGGCGTGCTGATGGGCTCTGGTTTTGATAAAGATTTACTTGTCCCTCATTAATTCCTCTCATCAATTTTCCACTGGAACTCCAAATAACCCCAAGTGATCTCCACTGAACTGGAAATGGGCTGAGGATCCACATCCACCAGCAGGGAGGGCTCTGTATCGGGGGGTGACATCGTTCTCTAGGCCCAACACAGGGACAGCAGAATTGGGAATTATCTCCTCAGCCAACAGTAAAACATCATGGAATAAACCAAGATGGAGCTGGCTGTGATTTGAAATGACCCTGTGACTTCAAACGATGCCCTGTGAGCAGCAGGAGGTGAAGAACCAAGCCCTGGGGGCAGCTGAGTGTGCAGCTGCTGCCTGGGCCAGCCCTGCTCAAAGTCCAAACTCCGCCAAGGTAAAAGCACCACGTGCCAAATAAACAGTTCCAGCAAACTTCCCAAGCTGGATAATCCAGCAGAATGAATCAATTACATCATCTCCTCTGCTCTCAGAGAAAGAAATCACCATGATTTAGCTTTTGACATCAAGGCCAGCCTTTATTTCCCCTGTTTCAGGATTATTGGGACGTCAGTGACTCAAACCAACACTGCTCACGACTCAGATTTGCATCACTTCTCCTCTTGAGATATTTTTCCTGTTTAATTCAGAAGAAATAGGGTTTCAAGCTACCTAAGACTGATAGCAAAATAACTTCAGAGCCATTTTAATGTCCAGGCTAACACACACAGCTGATAATTCATCATTCCTCAACACTTTCCTGAAAAACCCTTTAGGAAAATCCCAAAAAACACAGAATGAGAGAAACTGCAGCCACCAGTTCCTTTGGATGTTCAAGAACTTGAGAACAGAAGTTCAAGAGGACTAAAAATCCAGCTCAACATCACAAATCCAGGACAGAACAGCCTGTGAACACCCCCCAGACCTCTGGCTGCCCACAACCTGCTCGCCCCAAAAAGGGATAATTAATTAAAGGGATAATTAATGCATCATTGCCTTTTCTATAAGGGAAGATACAAACAAGGTCTCCCCTCACTTGGCTTCCCCCTCATTCCCTTACTGCTTGATGCTGTTTGGTTTCTTCACTGAGTGTTTTCCTTCTCTCCTCTGCCTGCACCCGGATCTGCTCATTCTTCAGCTGCTCTATGGCAGCTTCGTACTCCTGGGGGAACAATCAGAGAAATCAATCATCAGAAATTAACAGAACATCCTGCAGAGAAGTTCTACTGACAATTACATCCCAAGAAATCCCTCTTGTAATTCTCGTAATCCCTCTGGCCAGAGCAGTGCCCTTAAAAGATGACCACTGACACGAGAAGTTTAAAATATGATAATAAAATGATTCTAAGAAATATCATCGTTGACCATTTCAGGATTAAACACTAATTAAAAAAAACACATCCAAGAGACCAACCAACACCCAAACAATCCCTGAATTCCTTGAGAAGAGAAACAGAAGTCTGTCCTGCACCCAACTGCTTTACAGTTCCCACAGAAACCCCTTGTCATTCCCCAAAAACAGCAGCGACATTCCAGGAGTTACAAAACCACTCAGGACGTGCAAGTTTTAATCAAAGCCACAAAAAAAAGTGTCAGAACAGGCCAAATAAGCTCAAACTTCACCTCCCAGAATTACCTTTTTTTTTTCCCCTATAGGCAAATAACTACAATTCGCTGAAGCTGACCAGAAAGGAAAACTCCTCATCCTCTGCAGAGGAAACATTTTAACTTTTGTCCCTCCCAAACCTGACAGCTGCCTGAGGAGTTCCAAGGTGAGGAATCCCAACACACCTTCAGTTTGGCTTGCTGCTCCAGCTGCAAGGTCTGCTCCTGCATCTGGGCAAGGCTCAGAGCATCTTTTGCATGGCCTGGAGGGTGGGAAGAGATTATGGACAGTGAGAAAAGCCTTTTCTCAGCAAAGAAAATGCTCAGAATGTTCAATCCATCCTGTTCCAGCTGTGCCCTGCCTGGAGCACAGCTCTGCAATGGCATTTTCAACCCTCCAAGGAATAAACGATTATTTAAATTATTAATAATTTCAAATGATTACGAAACTTCTCAGCACACCTGTGGGAAAGATCCAGCCAAGGCCAGGCTGGAGAAATCTGGGAGAGTGGAAGGTCCCTGGTGGGGTGGCACTGGATGGGTTTTAAGGTCCTTCCCGATCCAAACCATTGAGGGAATCTGTGATGTTATAAAGATGCTCTGGTGTCTCTCAAACCCTGCAGGGAGCACTCAGAGGTCACTGAGTGGGCACGCTGATGCCAGGAGGGCAGGGCAGGAGCCAGAGCCTGCCCGGGTCGGGTGGGACCCCACAGGACACGAGGTTTGGCAGCGTGGCTGAGGCTGAAGGGCCCCAAGAGCCTCATCTGCTCCAGCAGGCTCATCCCAAAGCACAGAGCACAGGATCGTGTCCGGACAGATCTGGAATATCCCACTGAGGGACACCCCACACCCTCCCTGCTCTCCGTTCCCCTCATATCCAGGTGGAATTCCCCGGGCTCCGCTTCCTGCCCTTCCCTCGCGTCCCACGGCAGGGCCGCACGGAGCAGAGCCCGCTCCCCGCCCTGACACCGCCTTTCCCTCCATCCCCACCCCCTGACGCGCTCTCCCGCCCCGTCCCCTCACGCACGGGACGCGTCCAGCTCCCTCGCCGCCTTGGCCGCGCGCTCCAGGCCCGTGGGGTCGAAGTTGCTCCATTTGTCCTTGGGCGTCTGACGGTCCCCGGCGCCGCCGCTACCTCCACCGGGGGTGGGCGGCAGGGAGAGGCCGGCCCCGCTGCCCGCGCCTGTCCCGGTGCCCGGGGGTGCCGCGTCCCCGCCGCCGCCCGGGGCGGCCCCGCGGTTCAGCCCGAACAGCCACGACATGAGGGCGGCGGCGGCGGCGGCTCCACGCGGGGGACGCGCCGCGGCCCGCGCGCATGCACCGGAGGGCGGACCGGCCTCCCATTGGCCAGCGGGGGCTCCTCGCCGCGCTCTGATTGGCGGAGGCGCGCCGCGTGTGGGGTTTGATTGGTTGAAGGAGGCTCGAGGGGAGGGAGCGCTGTGCAGGGGACGGAGCGCCGGGAGGGACATACAGGGCGGGCGGCGCTTCCGCGTAGCAACGGGAGTGCGGGGCGTTGCTAAGGGCCGTGAGGCGGGCGCGACCTTGGAGTTATCCCGGGTTTCCCTGAAAATCATCTCGGGTCTGGGGTTATCCCAGGTTTCCCTGGAAATCGGGTCTGGGGTTATCCCGGGTTTCCCTGGAAATCTGCTCGGGTCTGGAGTTATCCCGGATTTCCCCCAAATTCGGCTCCTTGGAATGACAGAGAGGATGGGGAAACAGAAAAGGGGAGCACAGAGACACCCATTGCTGTGGTTATCTGGGATAAAGAGCAGGATATTCCCTGGAAATCAGCTCCTAATCCAACTGCTTGGAGTGGGAAAGGTGATAGGAAAGGCTTTGGAGAAGGGAAGTGCTGTGGAAGTCAGGAACACGTGGAATTCTGCAGCCTGAAATGGTGTAAAAAATGTAGAACACACCCGGACCGTGCCCAGCCCTCAGCAGCAGGCTGGGGCCATCTTCTCAAATCTTTCTTTTTTTCTCTAAATGATCACGTTTCTTCCCAAATGCACACTTAGAACCGTGGAAACATGGAATATCCTGAGCTGGAGGGGACCCACAAGGATGAGCATCCAGCCCCTGGCCCCTCACAGGGCACCCCAACAATCCCACCCTGTGTTGTTCCACCCTGTGTTGCTCACAAATATTCACCCGTTCTGCCAAGATTTCAGGGATTCTCCTTGTGAAACAATTCTTACAGGAACTGAGGCTTTGTCAAGACCAATCTATTTCTATTTTTATATTTCCAACACTTTTTTTTTTTTTCTTGAGGGATGGGGACAAAGTTTTGTGTAAACCAGGCTACGAGGGCCCGGGTGGAACACACACTCCCCAGTCATTTAAAATTTTGATGATTTAATGTGATGATCTCAGAAGCTTTTCCCAGCTTTTATGGTTCTGTGAATGTCAGCTTTTCAACCCCTGGAACAAACCCCACGATTCACAGATTCGCCATCAAGCACAAAGGAACCATTCAGTAGCTCTCGTATTTATATTTAATTGTCTTCAAAAGGTTTTTGTGTTACAACTGGGGAGGGGGACGACACGTTAATGTATTAATAAACTATGCGGGGAGTTGTGCAAACTTAATTTCTGTCCTACAGCAAGAACAAACAAAATCATCGTATTGCATGAACAGTTTCCAGGGGCTTTGGCACCCCTTCAGCACTGAGATTAATCAGTCACAAACGCGCATTCCAAAGGAGGACACAAATCACGTGAAAATCTCTTTATAGAGTTAATGAATGACTCACCTCCCTTCCATCCCTCTCTCCTGAATG
The DNA here is from genome assembly GCA_008694505.1 of Cyanoderma ruficeps. Taxonomy (NCBI): domain Eukaryota; kingdom Metazoa; phylum Chordata; class Aves; order Passeriformes; family Timaliidae; genus Cyanoderma; species Cyanoderma ruficeps. The sequence goes on from VZDJ01000034.1 coordinate 4,743,982, forward strand.
AGGCAGCACAAGGAAAAACGCTCCAGAAACGTGCAGATGAAGGATTCAGCTCTCAGGAGACAAAAGTCAGGGATAAAAGTTCCTCTCAGCTCCGAAAGGAGCTGTTTTAAGCTGATTTAAGAGGGGTTTGTGAGGCTGCCATGGGGCTCTCCAACAAACAGCACGGCTTCAGAAACAAGTTCCACATGTAGGACAAACAAGCAATAAATTTAAAACAGAGCAAGAGTTACTGAGGGAGGGTGTTCCCACTCATGCTGGGGTTTAGCAGAGAAGTATCTACATTTCTTTACAGCCTTAAGCCCTGAACTTTGAAACCATTTCCTTGGTCACTAGGTATTTATAATTAATTTGTCTTTTTTTTTTTTTCCAGCTGCCCTTTCCAGAGTGGCTTAGCAACAGCGAGTTCAAGCCTGGGGCCAAAGGGGAAAAATCAGATTTACTCTTTTCCCTTAAGCCCCCTGATTTTTAAGTGTAGCTCAAGCTTAGCACTGGGTGGAAGCCCAAGGCAAGACACCAGAGATGGGCTCCGTGTGTTCAGAGTGCAGAGGAATGATAGTGCTGGAGACTTATTGCCTGTAATTAACCACAGGACAGGCTAATTAATCTCTGTGAGGACAGCAGGACTCCCACTTGGTGAGAAGGGGTTGGTAGGAATGCCAGAGCAATGCAGTGGTGATGATCCAGGCAGGACCACAGAAACAAAAAGAAGTGCTTTAGGTGGTCTTGTCTGGCTTTTCTGGACTCTCAGCTGCTCCTTGAGCTCAGCTGAGGGCTGAGAGCCCTGCAGGGACCTGCTGGGGAAGCACATTCCCAGGATTTTGGGTTTCCTGCTCTCTCACACTCCAGGTTCCCCAGCTGTCGGCAGCAGGGGTGGATTTGGCCACGTGGAATCTTTCTCTACATGCTCTGGATGAACAGCCAGGGCTCTGAACAGTCCAGTCCTGAACGTGCTCATCAGCTGCAAAAATAAACCTGGCTCGACCTTTAATAAACAGAGAACTGGCAGCAAGCAAGCAATAGTGAGGATCCACCACTTTTGCCTTCTGTTTGTTATTTGTCAGGCGTGTTTATATGAAATGGGCACAGATTTGGGATCTTTTAGTCAGGTTGGTTCTTCCATCCTGCCAGGCCGAGCCTTTAAGCCCTGGGAGAACTTGGCAGGGGACAGGCTTTGGGCTAGACAAGCAGGACGCCTCAAGGGACAGCTCAGGCTGGGAGAGGAGGTGTTTTCCTCCCCTGACTCCTCCTTTTTTCTGTCCAAGTCCTTGTCCAGGCAGGATCCTTTGCTGTGCTGGGAATCAGCTGCCTCCAGTCTGTCACGCTCTCTGCCTGTATCCTTGGGCTTCTGTAGCTGGAAGAACACAAGGAATATAAAATGTCAGCTTTAGCCACCCGTTCTCCACCTCTGAGCCACAGATCTCGCCCCTGAGGGTATTTTCACTCTCACTCCAGCCTCTTGCTGGGAAAATGGGGCTTCTGTTGAGTAGCTTCTGTTTAGTTTTACTCCATCCTATCCTTTAATGCCCACGACAGAAAGTGGCTTCTGGGCAGCAGAAGGAAGAAAGAAGTGTTGTTTCTTTATAAATGCCTGCAATTGTTACCTGTCCCCTGCCACGCTGGAAAGTGAAGGGCGAGCAAGGCTCCAAATGACTTTTAAACAGCACTTCCAATGCCCGTGCCAGCTTTTAGCAGCGTTCCCACCCCTGTTATCCCAAAGTAGCTCCAGCGCCGTCTCCACTGGATGCTTTTCTCTCCTGCCTGCAATAAACTCCACTAGGAGGAGTCTTCCTCCTAAAAACGGGGGAAAGAACCCGACTTTGCAAGGCCGGGGATGAGGACGGAACATCCCAGCTCTGGGCAGTGCCTTAAGTTTTAGTTTTCATGTATTTTAGATTCTGTGCTGCCCAGGGGTGCAGCTCTGAGCTCACAGTCAGTATCACTCAGCTCTGCACAGAGCAGGGAGACAGAACAAATCCTTTTCCTGCTGCACACCAAGGACAACTTACAAGTTTTCAGGCCCAAAAGCACAAACAAGGGTGGCTGAAGGGAGGAACAAGACGGATGGGACTGCATCACCTGGAGCTGGAATTGGACAATTAAACCCCAATATGCAAATGGACCAAAACTTACAAAGATATAAGATCTTGTGACCGGTCAGCCATTTTGTGACCATTCTAAGTCCACCTTGGGTGTAGCCCTGGCCAGGCTCTTGTCCTGCCCAAGGTGTATCCTTAAAAGCCTTTTAATAAATACCTACTTTATTTTCTAGTTCTGTTCAGCCTCTGCTCCAGCTCAGCCTTCCAAGGCATCATGGGGGCTCCTCTGTCACCCTGGGCACACCTGCCTGAGATTCCCACCTCACCTGGCTGAGGATCCCAGCTCACCTGGCTGAGGATCCCAGCTCACCTTGCAGAGGATTCCCAGCTCACCTGACCCAGATTCCCACCTCACCTTGCCGAGGATTACCACCTCACCTGGCTGAGGATCCCAGCTCACCTTGCCGAGGATCCCACCTCACCTTGCCGAGGGTTCCCATCTCACCTGGCTGAGGATCCCAGCTCACCTGTCTCAGATCCCCACCTCACCTGTCTCAGATCCCCAGCTCACCTGTCTCAGATCCCCATCTCACCTGGCCGGCGGCGCACGGTGCGGCAGAGGCTCCTGCCGGGCTGGCCGCGGTACACGGGCTGCACGCAGAGCTCTCCGGCCGTGCCCGGGGGCAGCTCGGTGAGCAGCACGCTGCGCACCCGCGGGGACACGCTGAGCACGGAGGAGCGGCCGCTGTGCCGCCGGCAGCGCACCCGGTAACCCAGCACGGCCCCGTCGGCCGAGTCCCAGGACGCCTTCAGGCCGTCGGGACCCGCGTCCTCGAAGCGGAGGTGCCTCACCTCGGAGCCCTCTGCGGAGAGAGGATCGCTGTTACCGCAGAGACTCGAGGAGAATCGATAGAGTCACGGATAAAGACGCTCCGGCTAATTAAAGTCAGGCAGCGGCGTGTTTGTTTTGACATCGGGAGTCGTGCCCGCAAATTACAAGGTTCTTTGCCCTCTATTTATTTCCTGAAGTCTTAAGTATCCCACCCCAGGGACTGGACCCACTGAGTCCTCTGGCTTCACCTGGGGGCAGGTGACCCCTCTGGGGACACTCCCTGTGCTGCCACTTGCCCTCGCTCACCTTCCTGGGTGCAGGCCTTGGCTGACAGGGATTTCTCCTTCCCAGATCTGTAGATTGCTGTCACCGTCACCAGGTAGGTGGTGTTGGGTGCCAGGTGCTCCACCACGGTGCTGTTTTGCCTCCCGTCCACCTCCAGCACCTTGACTGAGTTCCCTGGGAGTGGCCCGTACAGGACCTGGTAGGTGGCCACGCTGTCCAGCACAGGAGCCCAGCTCACCTGGAAGCTGTGAGGTCCAGACTCTGAGATGATCACCTGAGCTGGGCTGATTTCCTCTGGAAGCAATGGAAAAAAGAGATGTGGATGAGGATCTAAATGAGCATTACTGACCTGCACAATATTAGGTGTGGAATTAAAAATCAACTCGGCGAGCAGATGTTGATACTCATCACACGGCTCAGCCCAAAGAAAAGGGTTTCTCCACCTGGGCAGAACAACCCAACCAGAACTGTTCTTGCATGCAGAAAATTAATATTGTACACAAGTCCACCTTGACTTTGCCACCCCTGCCCAGGTTTTCAGTTTGCCACCTTTTTGCAGGCTCCCCCCCAGCATAAATCTGAGTTCTTTTCTGCACAGAGAGGCTCCAAGTTCTTCCTCTCTCAAACAGAGATTTCCCTTAGGTCATTCCATCTCCACCTCCAGCCTCAGGCAGAAGACAGGGATCACCTCCTTGTCCCCGGGGAGGGACTGTGCCCAAGCCATGCCCATTTTACCTGCCAGGGTTGTCACCCTTGTGGTCTGTGTGGGGAAGTAGTGCACGTTGGACTCGGGAATCAGAGCCACCTCATAAGTGGTTTCTGGTGCCAGGTCGCTGAGCACGAGGCTGGTGTGAGCCCCAGACACCTGCAGTGTCCTTTTCCTGGCTGGCTCAGCTCTCGGGGCATATTCCAGGCTGTAGTAGCCAGTTTCCTGGGACAGGAGCTTGGGCCAGGCCAGGCGGAAGCTGCTGGAGGTGACGTCGGTGGCGTGGAGCCTGTTGGCTTGGATGACATCTGCAAGAGGGACAGCGGCCAAAAATCACTGCTGGCATCAACCCCCAGGCCATGGGGCACCTGCAGCCCCAGCCCTTCTGGCAGCACCACTGAGAGCTGGAGTCACCCAGGGGTGGAAATCACCAAAGCGTTTTCATTCTTAATTTCCGAGCAAACCTTTTAGCACATTCCCTTTTCGTTTTCCCCAGATTTGTTCTGGGGCCAACCAAATGTAAGGTGCTAAATCGTTTGGTTTGCATTCAACTCTGCAAACCTGAATCTCTTTCGATTCTCCCAAAGGAAGATGGGGGCCATCTTCTTCTTTGTGGCCAACTGCAAGTAAAAAATCCAAAAATCCAGTGGCTTTGTGCTTTGTTTGGGAATTCTAAATCATAACATGATGTGCACCGGGCTTGTGCCAGCAGAGCTCTACGGTACCAACGATTCCCACACTTTTTACACTGACACATGAACTCCTGTGCATTTGTACATGAATTCCTGTACATTTGTATATGAATTGTGCATTAATTCCTGTACTTGAATTTGTGTACATTTGTACATTAATTCCTGTACATTTGTATATTAATTGTAATTGAATTCCTGTACATTTGTACATGAATTGTACATGAATTCCTGTACATGAATTCCTGTACATTTGTACATGAATTCCTGTATATTTGTACATGAGTTGTACATGAATCCCTGTACATTTGTATATTAATTGTAAATGAATTCCTGTACATGGATTCCTGTACATTTGTATATGAATTGTACATGAATCCCTGTACATTTGTATATTAATTGTAAATTGATTCCTGTACATGAACTCCTGTACATTTGTATATGAATTGTGCATCAATTCCTGTACATTTGTACAGGAGTTGTACATGAACTCCTGTACATTTGTACATGAATTCCTGTACATTTGTGTATGAGTTGTACATGAATCCCATTACATTTGTATGTTAATTGTAAATTAATTCCTGTACATTTGTGTATGAGTTGTACATGAATCCCTGTACATTTGTATATTAATTGTAAATGAATTCCTGTACATGAATAACTCCTGCACACGAAGCAGCCCAGCGTGTGAAGAACCCATTTTCTCCCTGCTCTCTGCCAGTGCCCAGTGGCCAGGGAGAAGGGGCAGCAAGTGGGGACTGCCCAGCCCCGCTGAGCCAGCTGGAGTCCCCCCAGCTGAGGTCACTGAGCCCTGCAGGGCTTTCACAGAGCTCCCTTGTTCGGTGACATTCAACACTCAGAGCCCTCTTGTGCCACCTCACCTCTCCCTGCCCCTGCACAGAGGCTTCCCTTCGAGGCTCCTGGTACCTTTGTGTTCCAGACCCCAAATGCCAGGCACAAAACACCTCTTGTGATGCTCCCCCAGCTCCCTCTGCCACTTGACCCTTCTGACACGTGTGGCTTTCTGAGCCCGTTTTGGGCAGAATTCCACTCTTCTCTGCTCTTCCAAAGGGGCAGGAACACGCAGGACTTTGTTTGTAGCTCCAGGGAATTGACACAGGAAGACACGGAGATGCTCTTCTGTTTTTAAAGGATTTTTAAGAGCACCCTGAGCCTAAAAATCCTTATAAAAGGACCTTCCAGCTCGTGCTCAAACACCCCCAGAGCACTCCAGGTAGTTCTCACTGGCTCCAAATTGCACAGGGGTAAAGGGAGGCACAAAATTCCTCCCAAACCTGCGAGGTGGGGTTGCTTTGCCCTCCCAGACTCGTCCTGTAGCCGGGAGAGGATCAGCTCTCCTCCTCCCCCGAGCCCCTGCCAACTTCCCTGTACCAAATAGAACAGCCTCAGTTTTTCCTCTGAGCTGTTCCCTGGCTCTCCCAGGCAGGCAGGAACATTTCCCTGCTCCGTGTCCTGCCCACTCTCATCCCATCTCATCATTCCACCCACTCGGAGGCAGGATCAGGAGTCCTGGGGCACTGCACCCTTCTGTGAGCCCCACAAACACCGGGGGCCAAGCCACGAAGGAACAGGGAGCACAGGAAAGGCTTCAGTCCTGCCAAAAATCCTGCCAGAAGTTCAGGGAATGGAAAGGAGCGAGCTTGGAGGAAGGGGCACTGCGAATAAAGGGGGCAGATCAAAGGACAGGGGGCAGGAAGGCCACAGCAAACAGCTCTGCCCCTCGTTGCCAGACCCCAGATGCCTTCAGCATGTAAACAGGGCAATAAAGCACAGAAAGGAAATGTCCTCAGTGTGTTTCCCACCTCCCCACTCTGTTCCCAGAGGGAAAAAGCAGCAAGTTAATATCCTGTGCTGGACCCAGGCAGAGCCAGCCTAGTGACACACGGCTGGTGACACATTTTCCCTCCACCTCCTGCCTCTTGGGGACTCCAAACACCACCCTGCACCACCCTGCACCCCCCGGAGCCCTGCAGAGATCAGGATCAGACTCTCAGGAATGCTGCTGGTTTCGTGGTGAGGGTGGGAAATGCAGCCAGGCAGGAGAACCTGCCCTGATCTGGGTCTGTGGCTGCCCCTCTGAAAAGCTGCAACTGGGATTTGGGATAAATAAATTCCGTGTCCTGGGTCTATATCCCTGCTTTGATATGGGTGGGGAAAGGTTCTGGTTCTGGGAAGGGGAGACAACACTTGTCCATCTCCAGGGTGGACATTCAGGGTCTGAGACCACTCCCTGTGCCCACCTGCTTGGACTCAGAGCCAGGTGAGACCATCAGAGCCTTCACTGCAGCAGGAGTTACCCAGGACATCGTTTTGGGTTAGGAATGAGCACCTTGGGCCCTGCTGGGCATGCAGGCTCCTGCAGAGCTGGGCTCAGGAGGTGCTGCCAAACCTGGGACGAGTCAGCAGCCTCAGCTCAAGCGGGCTGAGCACGGAGCAAGCGGCTGCAGGCACAGGAGCTGGTGTCAGCACCGAGGAATTCCTGGCTTTCACAACCCTGGGGGGGTCCTTCCCCAGAAGCAGAGCACCAAATGCCACATCTGAGATGCGCCAGAAGGAGCCTGAGCTCCTCCACAGCCTGAGAAACCTTCCCTCGCCTCTGGGAAGGGCGGAGGTGCCTGCCAGGAGCCAGCTGTGCCACGGCCAGCCTGGCTGGGAGCTGCATTCTGCAAAACTCCTCCCAAGGAAAAAAAACACAAAAAACCAGGCAGTGGACACACCCAGCCATCCACAGCCCCTGTTCTGCACCCCTGCACACAGCAGCAGCAGCAGCAGGACTGGGGATATTTTGGGTCCAGCACATCTCAGGAGTCTCTCCCTGTGGAGGTTGAGGCTCCTCAGCCCAGCTGAGGCAGCAGCAGCAGCAGCAGCTGGGCAGGACCCCCTGTTTTCCCTGTTTTCAGAAAAATGTGGAGCAGATATTCCAGCAGGAATATCCCAGGGAACAGCCCATTCCTGGGAAGGAGGTGGAAGGAGGAGAGCAGCTCTTGACAAAGCTTGTCTGTGCCTCTACAAAAGCCTCCACTGTTTTGGGGGTTTTTTTTTGTTTTTTAACAGTAGCAGGAGATGAAGATAAGAGAGCAGTGATAATTAAACCACTCTGGGCCATTCCAGAGTTGGAAAACCTCAATTCCTGCCTGCCAAGGATCCTGTCTGTCCCTCCCATCCCAAAAGGGGGGCTGCCTCCTCCAGGTAGAGAACAGCGGGGTTAAGAGGCTTTATTAAAAGTGAAAGTGGCTTTATTAAGCCACTTAAGTGGCTTTATTAAGGTGAAATCAGGTGATATGACAAATACCTGGCACTTTGCAACCCCCGGATTCGTGTGGGAATCTCACCTTCCACTAAAATCCCAGCCCAGCAGGTTTTAGACCTGCTGGATGCTGCCCTCAGGCACAGCAGTTGTGACCCCTGCGGGTTTTATGATCTCCTGTGCTGCAGATTTCTAATTTTTGGGATGCTGGTTTTCTGTAACCTGGGTTCAGGACACACCAGAAAATAAATAAGCACCGGAAGGAAATACCTGGAGGTCTGTGGGGTGGCTGTTGGTGCTGCCCAGTTCTCACATGGGAGAGAATTGGGTGTTTGGGGGAGAACACAGTCCCTCAGAGTGATTTTTTTTTTAAATGATTGTGATTTGGGAACAGGAAGGAATTGCTACACACAGAGGGTTCTGTGGAAAGGGTTACTGGGGCACCAAAGCCAGCTCCAACCCACCTCACACAGCAGAAGTCAAACAAGGAATGAAATCAGGGTTTCCAATGGAGAAAGAACCTCCAGAAAAAAATCTGTGGCGAGTCTGCAAAGTCACAGCAACTCCCTCAGCATTCCAAACAAATCCAGAAACATCCGGGAGGCTGGGACAAACCCCGGGGGCAGATGGCAGTGCCCTCGCCTTCCAAAGCCTGCCCTGAGCCCCACATCATGGAATTTCACCTCCTCAGAGCCTTTCCTGGATGCTCTAAAAACCTGGAGAGGTGAAAACTCCAACCTGCTGCCTGTTCCCTCTCCCAGCAGCCACCGAAACCCCCGTGAGGAGCAGAGAGGTGGCACTTGGCCTTTCTGAGCCCTGTTTTCCACAGGCTGTGCTCGCCAAGGCAGGCCGTGGATCTGGCAGATGTGGGACTTGTTAGGGCAGGGGATTTATGGAACAAAAAACATTCCTTTCCTATAGGCTCAGTGCTGACAGCAGGCACCATCCTTCATTGTGTTTTGTAAGAGAAACAACTGCAGGAGTTGGAGGTCTCAGCCCTTGATGGTGTGTTCAGTATTTTGTAAGAGAAACAACTGCAGGAGTTGGAGGTCTCAGCCCTTGAAGGTGTATTTAGGGAGTCAGATCTATCCTAGACAAGAGTTGGAGGGAGCTGACAGCACCAAATCCTTGCCAGGGACACACACATCCCGTTTTGGATGTGTCCAACACGTTTGTGCTCCTTCATCAGCTGGTACAGAGACAGGCAACGTTTGAGAGAATTTAAAAAAACAAAAAAAAAAATCACCCTGAGCAAGAAAATCAACTCAAGGCTCAGAAAAAAGTGCCCCCAATCAAAAAACCCACCGAGAGCCGCTCTCTTTTCTCACACGCCGCATTCCACGCTTCAGCCTGAGATCCAGAACCTCCAAACCTCTGACCTATAGAATCCCGGGGCGAGCCAGCCGGTAACAGCAGCCCCCGAAAGGGAATTCCTATACCTGCAGAGCCAAACATGAAGCCACCCTCAACTCCCAGGCCAAACCTACCTAGGATGCCATCCCTGAGCTCCTGGGTGATGATGGGCAGGTCGTCCACGTCCACGAAGTGCAGGTGTTTGTCCGAGGGCTGGCTGGCGGCCGCCGACAGCTCCAGGAAGTTCCCGCGGCCGGTGCTGACGATGAACACGGTCACCCCCATGTCCTTCAGCAGCTGCATGGGCTCCGAGATGTCATCCGTGGAGAAGCCGTCTGTCACCCACACCAGCACCTTGGGCACGTCCGGCCTGGCCCCAGCTTCCCCGCTGAAGAGTTTTTCCTTGGCGTAGGACAGCGCCTGGCCCGTGTTGGTGTCACCCATCAGCTGCCGCGTGTCCCCGATGGCTTTTCTCAGGCTGGCGCTGGTCAGGTGCCGGTCGAAGGGGAACTCCATGGTGGGCGTGGTGCTGATGTGGATGATGCCGGTCTGCACGTCCCTGGGGCCGAAGGTGAAAGGGTGCAAAAGGTCCCACATGAATTCCTTGACCTTGGAGAACTCGTAGTGGGAGACGCTGGCGGAGCTGTCCAGCAGGAAGAGGAGGTCGCCCTCGGCGTTGGAGATGGAGGGCTGGGGACCTGGCAGGGCAGACAGAAGGAACAGCATCAGTGGAGTGGTGTACTGAGTGTTTTTAACGGTAGCAGAGGATGAAGATAAGAGAGCAGTGATAATTAAACCAGTCTGGGCCATTCCGGAGTTGGAAAAGCTTAATTCCTGCCTGCCAAGGCTCCTGTCTGTCCCTGCTGCACAGGCACCTGCTGGGAGAGCTGGGTTATCCTGTGGCAAATCCCAGGATGCAGGGAGAGGTGCTGGCTGAGATGGCAGAGGCTCACCAGATCTCCTGGAACAACAGGAGAGACCAGGCAGAGCATTCTCCATCCAGAAATGGAGTTAAAGTGGCCTGGCAGTGACTGTGAGGGCATGGAGTGACAGCGTGAGGGGGGATGGCTCCAGACTGACAGGGAGGAGCCTTGGATGGGATATTGGCAAGAAATTCTGTGAGGGTGGTGAGGCCCTGGCACAGGGCGCCCAGAGGAGCTGTGCCGGCTCCTGGATCCCTGGAAGTGTCCAAGGCCAGGGTGGAAAGGGCTTGGACCAACCTGGGACAGTGGAAGGTGTCCCTGTCCATGGCAGGGGGTGGGATAAGATGGGATTTGAGGTCCCTGGTGTCCCTGTCCATGGCAGGGGGAGGGATAAGATGGGATTTGAGCTCCCTGATGTCCCTGTCCATGGCAGGGGGTGGGATAAGATGGGATTCGAGGTCCCTGATGTCCCTGCCCGTGGCAGGGGGTGGGATAAGATGGGGTTTGAGGTCCCTCCCAAACTCAGCCATTCCCTGACTCTGTGCCCAGGCTGGACAGACCTGCACCCCAGCTGGATCCCAGCCAGCTCCATGTGACCCAGCACAGCTCACCCCGTGGCACAGACACTGCCCTGCAGTGCCCTGGAGCTCAGAGCCGGGCAGAAAACCAAAGTGAAGTCCAGGAATCACCACATCAACCAGCAGGGCTGAACTGTGACCCCACAGGTCCCTGCTGCCGGATCCCAGAACTCCCAGTGGCATTCCAGCCAGGCTTTGGGTGTGCTGCTGGCTGCACAAAGCAAGGCAAACCACAGCTCTGAGCTCTCTCCACTGCTGGAAGGAGCACAAGCCACTGGTTTGGCTGGCAGGACACAGGGAGAGATTCTTGTCAGCACGGGGTTGTTCTTCCCCTCTGCTCCTCACCACTCTGGGAAGTGTCCCTCGCTTCCCAAATGTCGCAACGAGCAGCTGGAAAAGCGTCTGGCCCTGGCAGGGCAGGGAGCAATGGCCAAAGGACGATCTCGCAGCAGTAAACAACAGGGTCAAGTGCAGGAGCACTGGGAGGGGAGCTGGGAATTCACCCCGAGGGAGCAGAAATCCCACTGCTGCACTGGGAACAGCTGGGTGAGCACCGTTGTGAAACCCCAAAAGAGCAAAGGGGAATCAGCCGTGTCCTGTTGAGTGAAACCCCAAAAGAGCAAAGGGGAATCAGCCGTGTCCTGTTGAGTGAAACCCCAAAAGAGCAAAGGGGAGGCACAGCCATGTCCTATTGTGTGAAACCCCAAAAGAGCAAAGGGGAATCAGCCGTGTCCTGTTGTGTGAAACCCCAAAAGAGCAAAGGGGAATCACAGTCATGTTCTTTTGTGTGAAACCCCCAAAGAGCAAAGGGGAATCACACTCGTGTCCTTTTGTCTGTACCCTGCAGCTCTGGGGCAGCAGGAGAGCCGGGCATCACATTCACAATCCCTCAAACGCTGGTTTTCCCCATCACTCATTGCTGTGTTAATTAGGAAGAGCCCCAGTGTGACCCCACAGGGTTCTGCCTCGGTTGACAACAACTAGTTAACAAAACCAGCAGCTAAACCCTCCGGTGGGCAGGGGTGTGTTTTGGGGCTGAAGAGGCCCTTAAGGAGAAGGCTTCTCCTTCCTTCAAACCATCCCATCTGTAACACTCCGTCCTCCATGAGGTGGGAACAGATTCCTCCTATTCAGCAGAAAGAATCCATTAAAAAAAAATTGAGACAAAAAAAATAATTAAAAATCTTCCTCCATCAGGAGCGTGGCAATACTCAGAAAGCGACCAGACACTGCATCGCCCCTCCCTGCAGGTCCAGGCTTTCAATTCCCTCATCCTTCCTCCTGCTCCTTGTCCTGCATCCAGTACAAACATGCCATCCGTGCCAGAGGTGGGGCTGCCGAGGTTTGTGAGCAGCAAATCCCTGCTTACGCAAGCGGCCGCTGCTTTCAGGCACTTCCACCGCTTTGGACGCCTTGGCCAGGAGCCAGATGAGGATTCCTCACTTTTCAGGGGGGGATTCGGAGGGAAAGGGGCATCCCTGAGCGTTTCCCTGACTCCTGAGCTGTCAGGAGGTCTCAGCTCTGTTCTCTGCTTGAGCCCGGGGGGTGACACGGGACACGGGGCAGGGTCCGGCTGTCCCTCCCCACGTCCTGCCTGGTCACTTCACCGGGCTGGGAGGCGTTTTGAAGGGCTCGATATGGGAGCAGGATGTCGCTATGGAAACACAACGCTTGCCTTGCTGGCTTTTCCAGCAGGAAAAACAGCTGGCCAGACTTCCCCAGCCATGCTGACAGGAGACATCCGCCCGCGGAGCTCCCCACGCTCTCAGCTGGGAGCCGAACGAGCTCCACACGCCTGATTTACACAGCCCTGGAGCTCGTGGGGCTCACAGCCAGGAAGGATCGTGTCCTGTCTGGGTTAACTGCCTTTGACATCCCACGTTTGTCTTCTCTCACTGCTTGGCCACGCGAGGAGAAAGAAAGTTCTGCTGCGAGAGGGAGGGAGGGAGGCAGGAGGAACTGAGGAACACGGGCTGAGCTTCCCTGTGGCCCCTCTGGATCACAGTGAGAGGCAGGAGGAGGGAGGCATCACCTCTCCCTGGCAGAGAATTCTCCCCTCAAGCCACCCAGGAGGGGTTTTACACTTCAAACCCCGCCAGAGACCCCGTGGGAGATGGGGAGGTCACCTGCGTGGTGAAGGGCTGACATCCACCAAGGGCACGAAATTCTTGTGTGGTTAAAAGGCTTTGGAGGTTCCAGCTCATCCCTGGCACAGAGTTCAGGCTGGGAAATGGCCCTTCAGAGAAATCCCAACAGCAGGAGAGGGGGGCTGTGCTGCCATCTCTCATCATCTTCCCATGAGTTTCACTCTCTGCTGTTTTATGCAGTTCTGGGATCACAGAGTTGTGCCAAGTGCGTCAGAGGTCAGGGAGTGCAGGGTGCCCCACAGAGTGGGCATGGATGGGCCATGTCTTTGCTTTTCACTCACAACACCAACATCCCCATCATTTTCTGCTGATGCCAGCCCAGGAAACAACAATCAAATTCCATTTTTATCCAAGCCCAAACCATCAAAAGGATGTGCTTTACACAGATGCAGCCGAGATCTGAATCTGGACCCAAAGAGGGAAGGGAATTGGTCATGATCTGCCTTGACTTTGTGCAGAACATTGTCCAGACCAATCCAGGACCCATTATCCAGACCAATCCAGGACCCATTTTCCAGAACAATCCAAAATCCATTGTCCAGAACAATCCATGACCCATTTTCCAGAATTCAGTAGCCAATTGTCCGGAACAATCCAAAACCCATTGTCTAGACCAATCCAAAATCCATTGTTCGGAACAATCCATCACCCATTGTCCAGAACAATCCAGGACCAGAACAATCCAGGTCCAGAACAATCCAGGTCCCACTTTCCAGAACAATCCAGTCATTCCTGAGCATGTGGAAGCACCAGTGGCCACCCAGCAGCTTCCTCACTTTGCCCACTGCAGCTGAGAGTGAAGCCACAGCCACTCACACTCAGATCCCAAGGAAACGGGGTTCTGGGCACACATCCCAAAGTTTTCCTGTCCCTGTGACCGTGGCACAGCATCAGAGCTCCTGCCAGGAGCTGTGCCAGGCTGGGATGGGCATCTCCTGCCCTGAGGGGTCATTCCCTCTCCGGGGAGAGGCCAAAGGCAGCTCCAACATCACTAACAGAGCTCATCTCTAACCCAGCTCATCACTAACACACGCTCTTTGCCTCTGGAGCAGGGCACAGCCCTTCTGGAATGCCATCTGGAATGCCATGGCCGGCTTTGTCACACACCCTGAAGGTCTGAGCATTGTTCAGAGCCCGGGTTGGGACAATGCCACCCGCTCCCAGGGCAGCAGGATGGCAGGACAATGGGAATTGCTGCTGTCTGGACTTGGAGAGCTGGGACAGCGCCAGGAGCTGCAGCAGCATTCCTGCCCCAGCTGGGACACCGAGGGACAGAACCAGCCTGGGACAGAGGGACAGAACCCAGCTGTGACACCGAGGGACAGAAACAGTCTGGGACACCAAGGGACAAGAACCCAGCTGGGACAGAGGGACAGAAACAGTCTGGGGCATTGAGGGACAGAACCCAGCCTGGGACATGGAGGGACAGAACCCAGCCTGGGACAGAGGGACAGAACCCAGCTGGGACACTGAGGGACAGAACCCAGCCTGGAAGGGATCTGAGTCAAACCTGGGACACTGAGGGACAGAACCAGCCTAGGACACTGAGGGACAGAATGAGCACCTTGAGAGGGATCTGAGCCCCAGCAATAGCTTGGGACACTGAGGGACAGAACCCAGCCTGGGGTGGGACACTGTGGGACAGAACCAGCACCCTGAGAGGGATCTGAGAGCCACAGTTGGGACACTGAGGGACAGAAGCCATCCTGGGACACTGAAGGACAGAACCCAGCTGGGACAGAGGGACAGAACCCATCCTGGGACACCGAGGGACAGACCCAGCACCCTGAGAGGGCTCTGAGCCCATCCCCAGCCTCTCTGTGTGCCAGCAGCACGGTCCGACCCCGGCAGTCGGGGCTGCTCTGTCTGAGGAGCTCCTGGCCAGGCAGACACGAGGTTTCCTCTCCTTTCCCATCGGGTTGCAGTTCCCAGGTGCAGCAAAAACCAAACACAACCACCACAGACCCTTCCCCAGCCGTGGGCACAGGGCAGGACAACACGGATGGCAGCAGCTGAGCCACCACGCCGTGGGATGAGTCCCTCCCGTCCATCTCCGGCAGCCCTTTCCCCGCCGAAGGCTCCGCAGGACTGACCCATTATCATTTTCCACCGGCAGCGCCCCGGAGAAAGCGTTTTAAAGCGGAGCCGTAGCGATTGAATTACAGAGATTAGCAAGAGAACAGAGTGTTAATCACTGTCTGACTCCTCTCACTGCCTGCCCTGCGGTCCACAGCCAGGAGCCGGGACTTTTCCATAGGATCTGCTCTTAACTCTGCGAATTTCTGGAACGATTCCCCGTTCCCCGTTGGAAACAAACACGCCAACATTACTTTCTAAGCGGCAACCGCAATTCTTTGTTCCTTGCACATCCGAACACCTAAAGCTTTTATTCTGAAAAGGGTTCGGGAGGAGCTGTGGGGAGCAGGAGGCACGGGATGAGGTGAAGCAGGGCACGAACGCCTCTGCCTTTGCCGGCACTCACCTGGCTCAGGTGCGTCCCGTCCCGCCGCCAGCCGCAGCCACAGCCCGAGGGAAAACAGCGCCTGGGCCAACATAGCCGAGCCTGGTGGTGGCCAAACCCCCTTAAACGCAGCGGCCGGGCTCTGTGGAGGCACAGCAAAAGGCTGGGGTCAGTCATGGTCCGGATCCACCGGATCCCAGCGCGACCCCGCTGCCATGCCCGGAGATGTCCGCTCCTCACCCAGTTTCGCTGGGTTGTGGTTCCAGCTCTGGCTCCTGGAGGCGATTTTTCCTTCCTGCACTCCCCAACTCCTTTTAAAGCCGTAAATCCATCTTGACAGGAATAGCTGGAGGAGAGGCACACGCGGCGCTCCTGCTGCTCGTCCTGCGCCGAGTTAAGCTCGCCCCAGGAGCGGGGATTCGGTCTGCGAGCAGCTGGGCTTGGTTTGAAAAATATATCCCTATAGATAAAAAAAAAAAGAAAAAACTTTGGCCTTGTGAGGCGCTGGCAGCAGGCCAGGTACTGGAGGGAGAAATAAAAAAAAAAAAAAAAAANAAAAAAAAAAAAAAGGGAAAGAAAAGCTGCGAGAAATCCAAAGCTCTCCTCTCTGGAAGGAGCTGGAAGAAGGAAAAAAAAAAACAAAAAACAACCCACGTTTATAAAGGAAAGAAAGAGTAGAAAAGGCTGGGGAGCTGCCCTGCCCTGGGAATATTGGCTAATCTTCTGGGAGGAGCATTCCACAGGTCCTAGCGCTGCCCTGCGGGGCCCTCCCACGCCCTGGGGGACACTGGAGACACTGGGGACACTGTGTCCCCTGGGGAAGGGCTGCTGGGGACACCAGGACACGCAGAGCTTGGGGCAAGGAGCCCCAGCTGCCCCGGGGGGAAAGGGAAGGGAGAAATATTGGGAATTGCAGCTGGCACAGGAACAGCCCAGTCCCACGGGCTGGGTGACACTGGGGACACTGGGGACACTGGGGACACTGGGGACACTCAGACCATGGGGGAAGGAGCTCCAGCTGCCCGGGGGGGAAAGGGAAGGGAGAAATATTGGGAATTGCAGCTGGCACAGGAACAGCCTGGGGATCGTCTCCCTCAGGCTGAGGTCTGGGATCCTGAGGCAAAGAAAGGGAAACCTGTGATAAATCCCTCACCGGGGGAAGGGAGGGGGGCAAACACTGAGGGTGCCGAGGTTCAGCCTCTCTGTGCCCCTGTGTGAAGGGTATTTCTGCCACAGCACCAAGAAATCAACCCCAGTTCCCTTTCCCAGGGCTGTCCTGGTCTCCTCACATCTGCATTTGGCCCCCACTCATCAGGCAAGGTGACAACGATTCCCTTTTCCCCTTCCCACTGTTGGTTTTCCCATGTGCTGCCTCTTCACGGGTCCAAGATGTTCCCAGCAGAGGGAAAAGCTGGAAAATCACATCCAGTTGTGAAGAGATCCATCAGTCCTCATCTCCTTGGTGTGGGGAGGGACCGGCAGGCCAGGCTGAACGGCAGCAAAGAAGGGATGTGTGGAAGTTTTTGGGATTCCAGACACCGGTGAGCAATATTTCCTCCAATTTTATTCTCTTTCCCCTGGGAACTGTAAAAAAAAAAAAATAAAAATAAAAAAGCTCACCAGGAGTTAGGGGCCAAGGAGTGTTCAGGGTGGAAAAAAAGTTGCGTCCAAACTCATCCACAAAAGTGGAAAATCAGGCTGAAGATCCAGTTAAAAACCCCATGGAATCAGACGCTTGAGGGCAGTTGTTTGTGCTGCCCTCCCAGTCTGGGGCCCAGCTGCATCCCCAGGGAGCTGACAGCACCGGGGTGTCCCGTCACTCAGCCCCACCCAGTGCTCCAGCCGGGCTGGAATCAGCATTATCCCGGGTTTTGGAGGGAATGGGATAGCCCTGCTCTCACTCTGAGATCCCCTCCAAGGTGGCACCTGCATCCTGGGGCAGGGAGCATGCAGGGTCAGGTGGCAAATATCCCCTGATGTCCCCTGATGTCCCCTGATATCACCTCATATCCCATCATATCCCATCATATCCCATCATATCCCATTATATCCCCTCATATCCCCTCGTATCCCATTATATCCCATTAAATCCTATCATACTCCATTAGTATCCCCTCATATCCCCTCATATCCCATTATATCCCATCATATCCCACCATACCCCCTCATATCCCACGATATACCATGATATCCCCTCATATCCCCTCATATCCCCTCACATCCCCTCATATCCCCTCGTATCTCATTATATCCCATTAAATCCCATCATACCCCATTATATCCCCTCATATCCCATTGTATCCCATTATATCCCCTCATATCCCATAATATCCCACCCCACTCTCCTCCCGCCCCATCTCCAGACCCATTCAGGGCCCTTGATGAGGGCTGCTGCCTACATGGGATTGATTTCCTTCCATTACTCACTTCCCAAGGAAGTGTTGCTCATCTCAGAATAATTCCCTGTTTTTTTTGGGTTTTTTTTTTCATTTTTTGCCAGTTCATCCTGGTGGATGCCGTTCACACCCTGCAGCCTGGAGCCAGTCTTGATCTCCCTCTAAGTCCTGCTGGGATAAGTGCAACCAGGAAGAAGCAGCCTGGAAAATAATTAGATTTTACAGGGGTTTGGGTTTATTTTTAAACCTGACAGGAATTGGCAAATCCCGTTTCCAGTAATCCCGGTGCCTGTGCTGGTGCTGATCCTTTCCTGGATGCATCTGAGGCCAGAGGTGTCACTCCAGCTTTGCTCCCGGTGAAATCTCAGCTCTTTATTCTGTATAATAGTGGCTATATGTGATAATAAGATAGTAATTTTATGTCTGTATAATAATATAATGGTGTATTTCTTTAAATATNTTATAATTATTTTATATCTTATATAATATTTTATATTGCATATGATATAAAATATATCTATTATTTTTATATTTTAGACACAATTATATTTATTATTTATTTTCAGCCTCAGCTCCCCATCACTTCTGAGCTCCCCATTCTCCCCCTGCCGTGGATTTGGCCAAAATTCCTTCGGGGTGATCCCCTTCTCCCCGTGCCAAACTCCAGGAACAATGAATAATTGTAAAAAAAAAACACAAATAAACCCACCAGCAACCAACCAACCACAGTTAAATCACGACGTTGCTGAGGCTCAGGTATTTCAGAGCCCTCAGTGCCTGGGGAGGTTTTTGCTGCAGCTGCTGTGACATTTTTGGGGATGTAAACAATCCCCAACAATCTCCCGAAGAGCTGCAACATCCTCTTGCCCGGGACGAATTCCCGCAGCTGGAACAAACAGGATTTTGTTTGGAGAGGGGGGGATCTATATATGGCAGTTTGGAAATTCCCTGTTGGGGAAAGAGGCAGAGCAGCTTTAGGGGAGGGTGAGGAGGGTGAAAACCACCCCAGAACTGCAGGGAAGGTTTGTGCAGCCCCAGCACAGTGAGGAGCCACCCAAGGCCAGACCTTGCTCAGCTTTTATCACCCCAAATCCGACTCAGAGGATGCTGAGACCCACAGAAGCACCAACATCACCCAGATTTTCCCCCCCAAAAATGATCAGGAGCAGCTCAGGCTGCTGTGCCACACTGAATTTCTGAATTTCTGAAGGGCAGCAGCCTCCCCTCCCTGACCCCAGAACTGCAGGGAAGGTTTGTGCAGCCCCAGCACAGTGAGGACCCACCCAAGGCCAAACCTTGCTCGGCTTTTATCACCCCAAATCTGACTCAGAGGATGCTGAGACCAACAGAAGCACCGACATCACCCAGATTTTCCCCCCCAAAATGACCAGGGGCAGCTCAGCCACTGTGCTACACTGAATTTCTGAATTTCTGAAGGGCAGCAGCCTCCCCTCCCTGACCCCAGAAATGCCAGTGTGACTCCCAGCCCGGGGTCAGGCCCTGGGTTTGTCACTTCTCAGTTACCACCGTGCCATGTAGGGCTCAGCCCTGGAGTCATCTCTTATTTTTGTTTGACTTGGAAGACAAACTACAAAAATAGATGTGTTTACTCACAGCATTGGGCAGGTTTATGTTTCTCAGAAGATGAGCAGCGCTGGGGATGACTCCTCGGTGAGGTAAGGTCTGGCTTAGAGGGGAGCTCTTTTCTCCCAAAGCTCCCTAAAAAAGCCACTGGTGGGGTGAGGAGCAGCAGCCTGAGCTTTGAGCCCTGAATTCTGGGGACCTCAAGCCCAGAGATTTCATTTTCTCCTTGGCTCTTGGCTGGAATTGCATTAATTCCACAGCTGGAGCAGCCTCAAAAACACTGATCACAAAAAAAACCACAAAAACCAGGCAGGACACACCTGAGAAACAGTGGCCCCAAAAATCCAGGCAGGACACACCTGAGAAACAGTGACCCCAAAAATCCAGGCAGGACACAGCTGAGGAACACTGACCCCCAAAAATCCAAGCAGGGCACAGGCCCAGCCATCCTGAAGTGTCCAAAACTCCCCCAAATCCCACAGTCAGTGCAACCCCAACCCCAATAGCAGAGCAGGAGGACATAGAGGAACTTCTGGAGCCTGAGGCTTTGCCAGACCCATATTCCCATATTCCCAATCCCTGTTTGCTGTGCCAGAACTGCCATAAATAAATAAAGGAGAGGATGTCCCACACAAAGATCTGGTCCCACAGTGCCAGGAGCTGCCCAGGAGTGAGGGTAAAAACCTTCAGGGTGGGCCCTGAGTGTCCCCAGCAGAGATTCTTTGGCTTTTTAGGACCAGCAGCTCTTCCCAAAGGCTGCAAAGCTTGTGCTGAAAGCTCCAGAGGGAGGAGTGGCTGATTCAGGTCCCAGGTCCCTATAATCTGCCTGAACCAACTTTTCCATAATTCCTTGGGTTTAGTTTGGCGTGAATTCGATGGCTCTGAACAAAGCGGGGGAACCTTTCATGTTTTTCCCCGAGAATCTCCAAGATTTAAAATTCCTGCTTCGTTTCCTTCACGAGACAGGATTTAACTGCCTTTTTTTTTAATTTTTTTTCCCCAGCTGGACCTCACTTTGCCTGCCAGGAACCCAAAACAGCTCCGAAAACTGGACTCACTTCTAAGCAGCACAAGCAAGGTCTGGATGAAGAGGTCAATTTTTAGCCAAAGGCTAAAATTCTTTGGAGTGGATCGTTTTCCTTATTGCTCGACTCCTTTGCCCTACCTGCATCCTGTTAGGAAAGCCCAGACCACTTGGAAAAGCCAAGTTTAGGAGAATCTCCTTAGGACTGAGTTTCCTGAGGAATTTCCACCTACGTAAGGAGCTGCTGCTTCCCCTTCTCAGCCTTGAGCACTCCCAGCCTCTCTCAAGAGCTCTAATCCTCCTTATTAACATTTATCCATCTGGGAGAGAGAACAAAAAAAAACCAAAAAACAATTTTGGAGCATCCTGCGGGGATGCAGAGGAGACTCCAGCTTTTGGAGAGCTTGGTTTGTCTGCAGGGAGGAGCCAGCACAGGAAAAAACCAAAGCAAAGGAGATCAGATTCCCTCCCCCTGGCATCTGTTTCTCTTCCTTCACCTTCTGTCCCAAATTTCTTCGAATCCCTGCAGTGATCAGGGTGGTTTTGCAGCCTCACGCAGTGCTCAGGGTGCTGGAGGGCTGGATTAATTCTGTCACGGCTTTTATTTGGCTGTTCCACCCATCTCTGGCTCCTCTTTCAGGCCGTGCTGGCCCTCGGGGACATTATCCCCCTTTTCTTGGGGCCACAACCCCTGGGTGGTCAGGGGCAGGGCAGAGCTGCTGCTGCCATCAGCTGCGTTTTTGGGCGTGCTCTGTTTTTGGAGGGTTGTGTAAATCCTGCCAGGCTCTGAACGCGGCGGGGAGGGGGGAAAGCAGCAGGGGCAGTGAGGAACGGGGCTCTGAGCATCCCTCAGAACCCAAAGGCAGCCTGAGCAGCCCAGGGGAGCAGCGTGGGGCTGGGAGTTGCCATCGGGAGAAGCTCCTGGTCCCCACTGGAAGTGCAGCTGCAGCAGAGCTGGCCAAGAGCTGGCTGCTCTCAGCCTGGAATCCGGAGTGAGGTTGATTTTCCATCAGCCTCGACACCCAGGTGACAGCTCCAGCCTCTCCAGGCTCTGCAGCCTTCTGCTTCTTCCTTAGGATTTCAGCTTTTCTGGTTTTTTTTTTTTTTCATGCATTTGTAATCCTGCAGTTCTTTAGTGTAGAACTCTGAATTCCACACGCCGTGAGTTGCTGCTTTCACATTTTGGGCAGACACAACAATTCCTCTCCAGGCCTGGGAATCAAGGACACCTCACTGCTTCAGACCCTGAGAAATGTAAATTAAAGTGAGTTGGGGGCAGCAAACTTGGGGTAAATTCCTTCATTACCTGAAGCTGTAATGGGAAGATTGAACCCCCCAATCTGCAAATGGACCAAACTTATAAAAAGTGTGAAAACCCGTGGTCCATTTTTGGGTTGGGCTTCATCTGCCCTAAAAGTACCTGAAGGCCCCTCGATAAATATAATTCATTTAATAAATACAACTGCTTTTTATTCTCCTAATTTTGTCTGCCCTCTGGTTTTAGGTAGCCCCAAAAAGGCAGAGAAGCTTCACTTTAGGATAAATCCAACCCTAAAGGNCCCTGTTTCAGGCTGCCAGAATGGCTCCAACCCTCATTTTCAGGGTTTATACCAGAGCTGACTCCAAGGTAGGATTTGCCGAGGGGTGAGGATTTGCCGAGGATTTCCATGTGGGGCTTTTCCCTCTCCCCTCTCCCAGCGAGAGGGCAGCAACATGTGAGCAGGAACAAAGCTGGGAGCACAAAAAACAATCACCCTTTTTGTGTGGAGGAAGGAGTGGGAGGGAAGGGAATGAGTCCCCGTGCTGTCTGCAGGGTTTGTGCAGCCCGCCTGACCTTGGCCAGCTCCCTCCCTGCTCCTGGAACCCTTGGGAGTTTTCCCCCCGTGGTGGTTTAGGGGCAGAAGGGATCAGCTCCGAGTCAGCTCCTCCTTCAAGGCACCAATTCTGCATTTTCCACCAGTTCAGCGAGTTCTGGAGGTGCAGGTGCTTGGTGGGGTCAGGATTTGGAGCACAATCACCAGGGGATCCATCCTGGGGGGGAAATCCTGCACCAATTCTGCATTTTCCACCAGTTCAATGAGTTCTGGAGGTGCAGGTGCCTGATGTGGCCAGGGTTTGGAGCACAATCACCAGGGGATCCATCCTGGGGAGAAATCCTGCACCAATTCTTCATTTTCCACCAGTTCAGCGAGTTCTGGAGGTGCAGGTGCCTGGTGGGACCAGGGTTTGGAGCACAGAGAATCACCAGGGGATCCATCCTGGGGGGGAAATCCTGCCTGGACATCAGCAGAGTGGAGCTCAAATCCAAAAATCCCCACAATCCCCAATCACAACCCCACGGAGTTTCCCAGAAGGGAATCTGCCTGCTGGAACCCTGGGCAATGAGAATTTTAGATTTTCTGTGCTGACAGACGTTGACCCTCAAGAAAACATTTCATTGGACCTGAGGCCTTGGAAAAAGCTTCCAAAATTGAGTGACAGCCCTGGGATTGTGGGTGTGGGGTTGAATAGAAATGTGTGATATCACAGGGTAGAAAAACTTAGATTTCAAGCTTTTAGTATATGATAATATATATAAATTAAGATGGCGGTTTTAGGGCACAGGCTGAGTCCTTTTTCACCTTCTTCTTCATGGGTCTGGGCGGTGTTTTGTAATTGGATTTAAAAATCCACATTGTGGACCGCAGGGATTTGTTTATTGGGTTAAAAGTAAAAAATAATAGAGGTGTCATCTCATAATTGGACAGTTTGGGCTTAAAAGACCTTGGGAAGAGACAGAGACAGAACCATTTTTCACTTTGTCAGCCAGAACTCACAGCTTGGGAGACTGTGACATGGGTAAGAATTAATAAATATCTAAACCCAAACACAAAAACTGTGTCTCTCAAGCATTTAATCCCGGCTCTAGCAGAAAAAAAAAGATTAAAAACCCTACATCTGGCCATGAGGGAATAGCAGGAGCCTGGCTGAGTGGCCTTTGGGGACAGAATCCTGTGTTTCCCACCTTGAATCCTTGCTGGAAGGGGCCACACTGAGGTCTGGGAGGGCAGGAGGGACTGGCTGGATGAAACGTGGCAATAACACGAGGGGGACGAGCCTTGCTGCCATCAACAAGTGGCTCTTTCCAGCCAAGATTAGGAAAAAAAAATCCTGCAGGATAAACAAGCCCAGGGCTGTGGAGGGCTCTGACATCCATCCCTTGCTCACTGCCAGCCTCACATCCTCCCACGGCAGCCCCGGGGAAATTGCTGCCATGCCAGCAGCTCGTGGAGAAAGGGGTTTGCTGCCTCTGTGTGTGTGTGTGTGTGCAAAGCCACCCAAACAATTCCCATCTCTTTTTGGGGGATAAGAGACTTTTGTTCCAGAGCTGGGTGCTGTAATTCCTGAGGGATGAAAGAACGACCAGAGCACAAATAATCCCTCCCCGCAAATGAGTGTCAGTGTTGGACAGAAATGTCCTCTCTGCTCCCTGCCCTTCCATGGAGGCTCAGGCTCCTTCTGAGAGATAAATTTCCTTTTTCAGCCAAGCAAGAGGAGGCAGGTGATGTGAAAGCAGAGCCCATCCACGCTCCCCACTTCCCAGCAGGAGTGAGGGATCAAATAAAACCCGAGTGAGGAGCGTTACTCAAGCAGGGGAGGAATCGAGGGCTCTGAACAGACCAGCCACGTGGAAATCTGCCCCTACAGCAAACTCCTGGGAGAAAGGCCCTAAAAATCCACCCCCAAAACAGGAAGGGTCACTGGGAATGCCACTAAACCTGGAGGGAAATGGGGAGAGCAGCAGAAAACCTTGAGGAAAATGGGGAGAGAAGCAGAAAACCTTAAGGGAAATGGGGAGAGAAGTAGAAAACCTTGAGGGAAATGGGGAGAGCAGTAGAAAACCTTGAGGGAAATGGGGAGAGCAGCAGAAAACCTTGAGGGAAATGGGAAGAGCAGCAGCAGAACAGCTGCACCCACACCAGCACTGTGCACTCAGATCCTGCTGCTCACTGAAAATCTGCAATCCCAGCTCTTCCTCCCCTTCCCAGCTGCAGCCCTGGAGCAGGGAATGAAGGAGCATTTACCCACTTGCACTGTCATTTTCCCTGCTGCAGCTATTTCTATAAAAACAGGGAGGAAACGTCCAGCTGGAAACGTCAGGGGGTTGCTCAGGAGGGCATCTGGGTCCAGATGGGGCTGGCCCGAGTGTGGGGCCTGCCCTGCTCTCCTCTCCCTGCTCTCCTCTCCCTGCTGTCCTCTCCCTGCTGTCCTCTCCCTGGCTCTCCTCTCCCTGCTCTCCTCTCCCTGCTCTCCTCTCCCTGCTCCCTGTCCTGCAGAGGAAGTCTGGCAGATCCTGTTTTGCAGAGTTCTCCCACACGTGGGGGGTTTTTTTTCTGCCCCTGCTTCGCTTCCTGGCACCTGTCAAGGACGTTGCTGTGGGGATGCTTTGCCAAGAAAAGACACTCAGAGCTTCTCTCTCTCCCTGTTTGTTCTCTCTCTTCCTGTTGGAACCCTGGGCAATGTGGGTCTCCTGTTTTCCCCCCAAATCGTTTTCAGAGGGAATCTGCCGGCTGCTGTGGGATGGCTCGGCACAAACACGGCTTTGCTGCTTCCTGGTGGAAACGAGGGAATTCTGCTCCAGCAGAGTTTCTGCATCCAGGAATTTCCAGCTTTATTCTTATTCCCTTTCTCCAGCTCGCAGGGAATAACAAACCCTGTCTCCCAGCACTGTTATGTCGAGGGGACACCCCCAAAATCTCCCCCAAAATCAGGCAAGGAGGTGAAAGGATCAAAGCAAACACCAAAAAACCCCTTTGAACAAAGGGCCCTTCATGCAGGATCCGAGGAGTTCCACCCACAGGACCTGTGCAATCCCAAGGAAAGATGATTTTTTTTTTTTAATTTTTTTTATCCAGGTGCTGGCAGGAATGGTCTAGCCCAGGTAGGCAGAGCCACGCCCGGGTGGGGAGAACAAACCAGAAAAAAAAAATAAAAATGAGAGAGTTGTTCACACCCTTCTTCAGCTGAATGACAGCTTTGATTGCAGCCAGGCAAGGAGGGGGTTTCTTCCTTCTCCCCGCTCCCTCTGTTTCTGTGGGAGGTGGAGCAGGGAATCATGAACAAGCAAAGGGATCAGGAGGCTGAATGAACCCTTTCCTTGTAAAATTCTGAATTTCCCTTTTAAATTTCCCTGAAGTAAATTTCCCCGGTGCTCTGAAGCAGTGACTGATTTCCTCTCTGTGCTTCATTTTTTTTTTTAACTCTGGATTTCTGAGTATGTGGAGCCCAGCTGTGCCTAGAAGGAGTATCCCAAGCAAAGTTTTCCCTGGTGCATCTGGCCCAGACTCGGCAGCAAATGAAACGTGTCCAGGAGCAGGTGAAGGGCAGCTGGTGCCTGAGAGAAAAGTGCTTTTGTCACAGCATCTGTCCCCAAAAATGACACAATCCCAGCCTCCCTCTCCAGGGGTCGAGACCTCTGAGGGGAAAGGCAGCGTGGGAGAGGGGAGCCAGCTCCAAGAAGAAATAGGAGCTCTCCACAAGCAGTTTGGTTGGATTTCTTCCCTCCTTCCCATGCCCTGATGTGGTAAAGCCCAAGTTTCTGGCAGGAGAGGCAGGCCCTGCACAGATGAGCTCATTGCAGGACAGGGATGAGTTTTGTTTCCCAGATGGATCCAGCAAACATTTGCTCCTCTCAGGACAAGGATGAGGAGTTTTGTTTCCCAGATGGATCCAGCAAACCCTTGCTCCTCTCAGGATGAGGATGAGGAGTTTTATTTCCCAGGATCCAGCAAACCCTTGCTCCTCTCAGGATGAGGAGTTTTATTTCCCAGGATCCAGCAAACACTTGCTCCTCTCAGGAGCAGGGATAAGTTTTGTTTCCCAGATGGATCCAGCAAACATTTGCTCCTCTCAGGGCTGGGATGAGGAGTTTTGTTTCCCAGGATCCAGCAAACCCTTGCTCCTCTCCAACACTGAGAGGCTGTGTTTGCTCCTCAGCAGCAGCTGCTCCAGGGAGGCTGAGAGGGCTCCAGAGAGGTGGGACTCCACATGTGAGGGCTGGTGGCCAGCACAGCTCAAACAGACACCAAAAGGTAATTCCTGCCCCAATGTGCTGAGCAGAGTCCCAGCCCCAGCACTCAGCAGGAGCTGAGACAGCCCTGACTGGTGAGGGGAAGCTGCTTTGCAGGGACAAAGCAGATATTTTGGGCTTCCAGCAGCAAGAAGTCTGGAGGAAGTCTGCTCCCCTGGTTTCTAATTTTATTCCTGTCTGTCCGTGTAGGGTCCAGGGCTTGGTTTCCTCAGCTCTGTCCTGAGAGTTTGGGAAACAATGGGGGAGACACGAGTGGAGCTGGCAGCCCCTGAAAGGAGAGGGACAGAGCAGACAGCACCACCGGCTTGGCTGGGGGATTCTGGCTTTGATTCTTCTCTCTCCTCGAGGTTCACACAAACCATTGAAAGCCAGGTCCAGCCCTGCCCATCCTGTCTGCTTTTCCCCTCTGGAGGGTTGCCCACCGTGTCCCAGGGGACAGGAGCAGGCCAGCATCTCCTGCCGTGACCCAGTGTCCCTGCCAGGGTGGCCTGGGTGACCTTGGTGATGCTGAACCCGCCAGAGGAACAAATTTCTTCCTGCAGAGATGTCCTGGCACCTAAAGCACCCCAGAGCCGGGATGGCAGAACCATCTCCAACTCCTGGAAGGGCTGGGGAAGGTTTTCCAGCTTCTCCTTTAATATCCAGTGGGAAAACTCGGAGATCTGGTCAATGCCCCAGGACAAGAATGTGCTGAAAGAAAAGGAAAATTCTGCTTTCCCCTTCCTCCTCCCCAAATGTCAGTGGGAAAAAGCCCCTTCAGAGGCCACCATCACCTCTCTGTGCCTGTGGGGAATCCTCAGCAGCCTTTAATTCCATCCTGCTTCCCCTCAGCAGCCTTTATCTCCATCCTGCTGTGCCCTGGAGGTGCCAGGGATGGGGAATCCTTTAACTCCATCCTGCCCCACATCCTGGAGGTGCCAGGGATGGGAAATCCTTTAACCCCATCCTGCCCCACACCCTGCAGGTGCCAGGGGTTTGCTCAGGGAGCAGCAGCAGCAGCTTTGCCCAGCAGCAGCAGCTCCCAGGAGCAGATTGCTTCCCTGGGGACACCCACTGCAGCCAACTGCATCCGTGTTTGCTCCTGCTGAAAGGGAAACTCGAAGCCAGCTCCTTTCTCACTCCTGGCCGCCTGCCCTGGCTGTTCCCACGCCTCCTCCTGGCACTTCTCACCCCGTTATCCGAAACCTTCGTGCTCAGGGGGGTTGGAACGGGCTGATCTCCACAGCCCCTCGCAGCACCGTGAACCCTCAGGCAGGTTTTTCCTTTGCCGGGGGAGGCACAGAGAATTTGTGACTGTGAAGTGCCAGGGTGGGCAGAGCAGCCCCACACGGTGTCATTGTCATTGCAGCGCTTGGGAAGGTGTTGGCAAAAAGGGAATTTCAGCCCCTTGGTTTATTCGCTGCTCTGCTGAAGGGCAGGAGCAGAAGAGCACTTTGAGGTGAGCTGGAGGAGGAATTCACCCTCCTGTCCATCCCCACAGACAGCACCTCACCATGTCGTTGTCATTGCAACGCTTGGGAAGGTGCTGACAAAGCCCTGAGTGACTGTTGACATCCCCGGGTGAGGAAAAAGGGATAATGCGACAGTTGGGAAGGATCCTGCAGCAGGGACACCTCAGATGTCCCCGGCTCAGCCCCACAGCCCCATACCCAGGCCTGGGCACAGCTGCTGCTCCTCCAGGCACAGACCCAGCACCCTCAGGAGTCTGCAGACAGGACAGGGAATCCGGGAGATTCCATCCTGGAGGGTGACACTCAATTCCCAGGGCGGTTTGTGACCCACCCAGCACCCTCAGGAGTCTGCAGACAGGACAGGGAATGCGGGGAATTCCGTCCTGGAGGGTGACACTCCATTCCCAGGGCAGTTTGTGACCCACCCAGCACCCTCAGGAGGCTGCAGACAGGACAGGGAATGCGGGGAATTCCATCCTGGAGGGTGACACTCAATTCCCAGGGCGGTTTGTGACCCATCCTGCAGGATCAGGGGCCCTCGCAGGCACTCCCAGATTATTCTTTCTTTAATCACTTCCATCCATTCTGAGCAAGTTCTGCAGCAGAGCTGGAAACAATCACCAGTGACCAGAGAGAGGGGAGGGAGCACAGGGGGAGCTTCTCTGAAGACAGTCAAGTTCCAGCGAACCAACAGAAACTGAGAGAGCACAAGGAACTCTCCAGAACATTTCACTGAGGGTTTTTTACCAGGTTTTATTACCGTGCAGAGATCCTGCCAAATTAGCTGGAGAGTTCTCCACAGCAAACGAAGCACTTGGAGCATTGGAGTGCCGGGGATGAGATGGGGAGCAGCACATCCCCTCGTGCTGTGTGCAGCAGGTTCCAGCTTCCTTTCCCCCTGGCCTCCCTCAGAGCAGGAATGTAGCATCCTTCCAATAAATTCTCTGTTGTCCTTGGCTCCGGGAGATGATCTCGCTGATCTCAGAGCAGCTTGACAGATGGTTTGTGTTTGCACCACCCCCAGCTGAGTGTTCTGAAGGCATCTGATAAACCCACGGTGACATCTTCCTGTGGCTTCACCTGGACCAGGCCATGACAGGGAAGCACAAATAATAAAACACGGACCTGACCACAGGAAATGTATTTTAGTGACAGGGAAGCACAAATAAGAAACGTGGAGCTGACCAAAGGAAATGTGTTTTAGTGTTTTCTGTATTCAGGTCAGTGCCGTGGCTCTGAGCGTGGAGATGTTGCAGGGGAATTAAATTCATAGATAGTTGAACTTAAAAAAAAAGCCCCAAAACAGTTAAAATAAATTTCTTTCTGTCCTCCCTGCTGTGCTGTGTGCTCTGGGCTGGTTTGGGAGCTGCCAGGACAAAGCCCTGCCTGTGGGAATGAAGAGGAGGCAGAGCCAGGGATCCCCCCACATCTGTGGGCACAGTCCCTGCCTGGCACATGGGACTGGCACAGCTGCCTCAGGACACGATCCAAGGCTCAGGATGTGGCTCTGTGCTCTCTACAGGAAATTTAGGATCAGACCAGCTTCAACTCAGAGCTACAGCACTCCTGGGAATGCCTGCTTGGGGCTCTGCCCGTGCCAGGACACCCTGAGGGACAGCCTGAGCTGTCTGCCTGACATTTCAGGTCAATTCATTTCCCCTTTGTTATTAAAACACTCTGTGAAGCGAAATACCAAATCAAACACAATTTTGCTTTATTGGGGAGGCTGTGGGAAATAACTCTGGGTTTCTTTGCAGGGACAGCAGCGGGGGTGGTTCATCACAACACTTGCAGCCCGGCCAGGCTGAAGAATGCTTTCCTTGTCAAAGCAGCTGGATTAAAAAACAGGTGAGCAAAAGGAACAGCAGCTCCTATCAAATATCTGTACCCAGTGAGCAGACACTGCCCTCAGGCAAAACCTTGTTATCCTGTAGCACAATCTCCCTTGCCTGGAACAGAACTTTCTTGTTTTTCTTCAGTCTTGTCAGAAAATGTCAACTCGTTTTCCTCCTTTATTTTATTTTTTTTTTCCCCTCTTCAGCTCGCTTTCCCTTGTAGCCACCCCTGGTTATTCCTCTGGGTGGTATCAGGGCCGTGCAGGGCAAAGAGCAGGAAAAAAAAAATCAATCCCCAGAAAGAAAACAAAAATCACATTTTACCTCACAGTGCTACCAAGTGGAGAACAAGAGGTGGTCGTGCTGCAGCCAGGGCTTTGAGACAGAAAAAACTCCTCCGGGGGGGGGAATGGGCACCAACTTTATTCCTACAGAAAACTGGGAATGGTTCTGCTGGGGACAAAGGGGACAGCATCCAGCAAGGAGCATCACACAGACAGGAACAACACAAATAAACACCTTTTAAAATAAACACCTATAAAATAAAAGAGAGGATTTGGAAGGATGAAGCTGCCCTGCCCTCCCCATACCCCGTCCCACGCTGTGTTTTCACCCCATTGCAGGTTTTTTGGGGGTGTAAATCAGAGGCTGAGTGTTGTGGGCCTGATATTTCTGGGTCTGACTTTTTTCCCGAGGAAAAATTTCTCAAGAAAGTTTCTTCTCAAAACAATCTCGGCGAACAACTCTCCTTTCTCAGAACAATCTTTCTCCAGGTGGTGTTTTGCTGTTTTTTCTGGTTAATTAGACAATCAGAGAGGTGTCGTTCCTGTTCACCAACCATGTTAAGTCTGCATCACAACACCTTATAAAAGGTAGTAAAAATTAGACAATAAACCCTTTTTTTTCTATGCTCTTTGCCTTCTGAAATATTTGGAATCTCTCACGTTTATTTCGTGTCCTACAGCGACAGAGTGTTGGGATCCTGGAGGCTGAAAATTTCAGCCTTTCAGAGCTGAGGGGTGCTGCCCCTCAGGCAGGGACCACGTTTGACTTGAGGCCTTGGAACAGGCTTCCAAATTTGAGTGACAGCACTGGGGTTGTGGGTGTGTATTTAAGTGGTGTTGTGTGACCTCACAGGGTGAAAACTTAGGTTTGGGGTTTTGGTGTATCGTAATTTGGGATATAGTGATGTGTGTGGGCCGAGATGGAGGATTCAGGGTCTTGTCTGAGTTCTTCTTCACCTTCTTCTTCCTTCTTTTTCACCTTCTTCTTCCTTTTTCTTCACCTTCTTCTTCCTTCTTCTTCACCTTCTTCTTCCTCCCTCTTCACGGATTTGGGTGTTTTTCTGTAACTGGGTGAAGGATGTCTGCATTGCGGGCCTCGAATGGTCGTTATTGGGTCGAAAGCATAAATAACAAAGGTGTCACTTTGCTGTTGGGTAATTATCACTTAAATAGCCTTGCTAAGGGTTAGGAGGGCTCCGTTTTGTCTCGTTTCTTCAAGTGGCAAGTTGGAGCTCACGCTGTAAATCCTGCAAATAAATATAATAAACAACCAAGACCGAACTGGACTCTACATCTCCCACGTCCTTCATCCTGACCTGGGCCGAGGTGAAGCAGGCAGGGCTGTAACAGCCGAGCAGCAGGAGGGCTGAGGATGAGGATGAGGCCGAGGCACAGCCAGGGGACGCTGCAGGCTCACACCCAAGCCTTGAGCCGGGTGTTGCAGGCCCTGGCACAGCACCAGCGGCCCCCCTTGTAGAGGGCCAGGCTGTAGGGCTGGAAACACACCAGGAGCTGCAGGCGCCGGGCCAGGCTGCAGTAGATGGCCATGGCCACCACCAGCAGCGGGGACATGATGACAAAGCCCAGGATGATGAGGGCAGAGGAGCTGTTGTCGTCCAGGACGCTCTTGCAGTAGCGGGCGGAGGAGTGCAGCACCTGGGGGGGAGAAGGGAGGCAGAGGGGGATCATTAAATTGGGAAAGAGCCCCAAAAGGCAGAGCCAGGATCATTAAATTGGAAAAGAGCTCCAAAAGGCAGAACCAGGATCTTTAAATTGGAAAAGAGCACCAAAAGACAGAGCCAGGAACTTGAAATTGGAGAAGAGCCCCAAAAGGCAAAACCAGAATCTTTAGATTGGAGAAGAGCTCCAAAAGGCACACCCAGGATCTTTAAATTGGAAAAGAGCTCCAAAAGGCAGAACCAGGATGTTTATATTGGAAAAGAGCACCAAAAGGCAAAACTAGGATCTTTAGATTGGAAAAGAGCTCCAAAAGGCACACCCAGGATCTTTAAATTGGAAAAGAGCCTCAAAAGGCAGAGCCAGGATCTTTAGATTGGAAAAGAGCACCAAAATGCAAAATCAAGGTCTTTAAATTGGAAGAGCTCCAAAAGTCCCTTATTAAACCCACCCTGCCAGGGCCACCCCTGTCATGCAGCCACAGCAGGGGCCAAAATCCCCTCGAGTTTCCCATGTTTTCATGGAAAAAGACATCTCTTCCCTCTCTCAGAGCTGAGCAATCTTCACTCTGTGACTGATGTCACATCTTAATCAAGCTCTCAGTTATCCCTGTGAGACAAGAGCACTGCACACAGATCCCAGAGCAGGAAACCCTCATCTTCATTAAATCATCCAATGGCATTTGATGGGCACAATCCAAATCAAAAACTCTCCTGGTGCTACATCGGTGCGGGTGGCACCGCACTGGGAATAACAAAAAAAAACCAAAAAAAACCCAGAAATCTGTTGGATTCTGCAGACAGAGCTTGGTCATTCCGTGGCTCTCCAGACCCTTTTGTGTTCTGCTCTTCATTTCTGCTGAAAAACCTGCCAGGAAAGGCCACTTGCAATGAAAACCTCCCCGGGCCTGGCTGGGTGGTGTTTAAAGCCTTTTTTCAGAGCTGAGCTGAGCACTCGTTTGTTCTGCACTAACAAATGCTGCAGGCAGCCCCCACATCCCCCAGACTTCATTCTTTTTTTTTTTTTCCCTTTCAGCAGTGAAAGGAGCACAACCCATCATCCTCAGAACCAACAATGACTCCATCTAATGGAGCTGCAGGGCAGAAATCAGCCCCTGGCTGCCGGGGAGGCACTGAAAAGCTGAAAAGCTGCGGCCCAAAGACAGGGATTGCTCTGGAGAAGCCACAATCCCTCGCTAGGATTGCATTAAAGGAAAGGTTGTGCTCAAAAGGCTCCTCACAGCTTCCAGCAACACAGGGGCTTTCACTTCTGGTCCACTTGGCTGCACTCAAAAAACATTCTGCATCTCCTCAAAGGCTTTGAGTGTCCGTGCAAAGGAGAACTTGAGGTTTTCCAAGGTGAGGGAAGCTGGAAAGGGGCAGTTCTGGGAGGTTTTTTTCCCATTTTTAGTCCAGTTTTCAGCCCCTGTTTATCACTTATGAAACAGGCACACTGAGCTGGTCTAACAGTCCATGCCTGCCAGGAAAACAGGGAGCTGCTTTTTCACATCCACGCTTGGTCAAGCGATCCCAAAAATGTTTACAGGAATATAGCGAGAAGAGATTTGTAAGGAAGGAAATAATGCAACGCAGAGGGCAGCAAACAGAGCCTGGATGGACAAAGGAGGCTCGTTTTTTGGGGTTTTTTTGCTGTGAGGAATGCACAGAATGTTTGGGAACAGGAAGGTTAGATTGGCACGAGAAGGGGGATTATATATTCTGTCAGATTTTACTAATCCTGTCTTAAACAGAGAGCAGCAAACCCCACCAGAGTCCAGGCAGGACTCTGAGCTCTGGAGCTCAGGTTGGCAGCTCTCAGTGACAGAAATCCCAGGGAAGAGAGAAATATTGTGAAATTAAAATGCAAACAGCAACTCCATCAGGGCAGGGAGTGAGTTCACCTCACCTGGCACCTCTGCTTGGCACTTCCATGGGGACACAACTTTCCTGCCCAGTTTCCCACAATAACTGTCCTTGTTAGCCCAGGGAAAAAAAAAAATAAATCTGTGTTCTTATGGAAACAAAGCCAAAGCTTTGGGGTGTCTTGGGGCTCAAAGGAACCCTCAGGTGTGGCCCTGCCCTTGGAGGAGCGGCACTTACCTGGGAGTGGCACTGGAAGCCAAAGTAAACCACCACGATGGTGGGGAGCAGCACAACGGTGAAAATGACAAACATCAGGAGCAGATTCAGCAGGAAGACCAGGGAGTTCATGGCCCCGATCAGCAGGGTCCAGGCCAGGCAGCACCAGGGGCTGCGGGGCTCCCCGGGAAGGAGCTGCTCATCCATGTCATAGGGAGGGAGCCCAGGGATCATCTGAGACTTTTCCGAGAGGATTTCTGCTCCAAAGTCCTCATGGTCCTGGCCAGACATCCTTCAGGAAGATCCACNGATTTCCTTGCTTTTGGTCCAACAGAGCTGGGAAGGAACTTGCAAAAGCTTCTTCTGCCTCTTCCACACGTGGCCAGGAGCCCTCAACCACAGATCATGGTGGAGCAAGCAAGGAAAGGTCTTTTCGGGCCCCCTGCTCCCCCAGGACCTGCTCAGCACCTTTTGCTTCCTTCAGATGCTCTTCCAGAAGTGTCCCAGCCTCAGTCCCAAAGCAGATCTGCTGGGAGTTTGGCAGTAACTTTTATTT
Source organism: Cyanoderma ruficeps (assembly GCA_008694505.1). Taxonomy (NCBI): domain Eukaryota; kingdom Metazoa; phylum Chordata; class Aves; order Passeriformes; family Timaliidae; genus Cyanoderma; species Cyanoderma ruficeps. The sequence goes on from VZDJ01000034.1 coordinate 4,778,215, forward strand.
TGGTTTAGAATCCAGAGTCCTACTGAATTTGCTGTTGTTTTTTCCCCAGGATTACGATCCCGAGGGGTTGCTGTGGTAGCTGGGATGGGCAGCACAGTGGGCTTGAGTGTCCCTCTTCACCTTTGAGCTCAGCTGGGTGTTCAGGAGATCAGGTTAGGTGTCCAGGAGATCAGGCTTAGGTGTTCAGGAGATCAGGCTTGGGTGTTCAGGAGATCAGGCTTAGGTGTTCAGGAGATCAGGCTTAGGCACCCACAGGCAGTTCCTTGTCTTCCAATCCCCTCTCCATGCTCTTCACCCTGTACCCAAGCAAATATTCCTGCCCAAGTCTCCTCCAAATGAGGAGATCAAGGACGAATATTCCTTGGGCAAATATTCCTGCCCAAGTCTCCTCCAAATGAGGTGAGCAGTGGAGATAAAGGACGGCAGCTGTCTCCCAGGCTCTGGAGTGCAGCAGGGATGGGAGCAGAGCGTGGTGGTGTCACCGCTCTCAGCTGCCTGCAGTCACAGCCACTCAGACCCTTGTGAGGCAGCTCAGCTCTGCCAGGCTGCTCTGTTTACAGGGAACAGCCTCAGAGCTGCTCTCTGTGCTGGCCAATCCTCCACATCTGTCTCCCCACGGATGGGATGGGATGGAACAGGCAGCACCTGAGAGCCACGCTCCATCCGTCCATCCCCGGGTCAAGACGGTCCCTCTCCGACTTTAATTATTCTGCCTCTGATTTATCTCCTAAAATTCCTCTCTAGATTAAAAGCAAAGCAACAAAAAGAACCTTAGAGAGATTGATAATAATCACTGTATTCCTCAGAAATCATCTGTCCCCTGCAGCCATCTGTTATTGTTTGCAGAACATATTGATGCCCTCGTAGAGGAGCCGCAGCAATTATCAATTATTTCATCTACCTCATAAGATCAATATTATTTAAGGATTTCAGTGGCATCTCCACGCCCTGTGTAGCCTCCAAGCTACAGTGGCAGTTCATAAGAGAGAGATATTAAAAAAAAAATCCAGAGAGAAACAACCTCTAAAGCAGACAGCAGAGTGTGACAAGTCCATTTCCATCCCGTCCCTTCCCTGAGCTCTCGGGCTGGACGGCTCCCGGGGGAGTTTTGCAGCCTCCACTCAAGCTGCAAAATGTGAAATCTCTCCTCAGATCTGTCCAGACATCCCGAGGGAAATAACTGCTGGATCCATCCTGTTTTCAGCACAGCACAGGCCAGAGACTGTGTTAATAATAAAGTCTGAAGCTGTGCAGGAAACCATAAATATGACAAGTGGCGGGGGAGCTCAGAGAGTCTCACTGTTTACTCTGCCTGTCTAAATTCTGTTTAGATTTAGAGACATAATATTTTTCAAGCTTGATTTATGCCTTTGAAGAGGGAAAAAAAAAAAAAAGGATGAGCCACACAAACAGAAAGAACCCAACCCAAAACTATAGGAAGATTAATCAATTTTAGGCTTAAATCATGGAAAGATGAACTCGGTGCTGGGCAACTAAAAATCCTACAGCTGTTTTTACCATCTGCTGGTGATGCCACAGGGGTGTGGTGAAACACAACTTAAGCATTCATAAAAGTGCCATAAATTCTAAGAAGTTTTGCTAAATCTAGTGAAACTTTCCAAAGTTCTTTAGCTATGATGAAAAACGTATTTTAACCTTTCCAGGGAGGTCTGAAAATTGTGTTCTGTACGTTTATTTTCTACACATTTTACCGATCCTTGTAATAACCAGCTGAGCTTTGTGTCAGACAAACCTCAGCCATGTGAAGAAATACTCCTCTCTAATTCTGTGAATTTTCCACGTTCTTAACAAGAACTTTCCCAGAAGTGGGGAAGATCTTGATGACAGAGCAGTTTGTAACAGGAGCATCACTGCTGTGAGCTGCTGGGTCTGGTGATGATTAAAGAGCGTCAGAAAAACCCATCAGTTCCCTGACGCCGAGGACTGCTGCTCCCAGGGAATCATTTTCTGGCAGCACCATCTTGTGGTTTGCTGCAGTCCATAAATTTTGGATTTATGTCTCCCGTTCTCTAACCCCAACCCTTACAGGATGCTGTAAGGCTTGTCATCCACCACGGGATCCTTCCAGGCACTGAAAACAACACCGAATCTTCTCACATTGGTGGCTGGAGCTCTGCTGGGGATACACAGCCCCGAGTCCCAAATCCCTCAGTGAGCAGTGGGAATGCACACTCCGAGCAGCCCAGCTCCTTTTTTTACAGGGAATTTTGGCTGCAGCTCCGTGGTACAAGCCCAGCACACCGAGTGTGGCTGTTCCCAGCTGAGCTCTGGGTTTGGGTCACACCTTGTGCAGGTGATGAGGGTGCTGTGGTCACTTGAGAGGGCTGGGATGGGGTAAAGGTTCTTCACTCAGAGGGTGAAGGTTTCTGGTGATCACAGACCTGAGCGGCTGGAGCTGTGCCAGGGGACGTTTAGGCTGGATTTTGGGAAAGGTTCTTCCCCCCCAAAGGTGCTGGGGCATGGACCATGCCCAGGGAATGGGCACGGCCCCAAGAGATGCACAGAGAGTGGGATTTTGGGGCGTCTGTGCAGGGCCAGGAGCTGGACTGGATGATCCCTGTGGCTCCTCAGGATATTCCGTGATTCCACGGCTGTCCTCAGGCTGGGGCGGAGGATGCCCAGCAAGGAGAAAAGCCACTGTGCTGCGGGAGAGGAACCGGGGGAGGCGGAAAGGCTGCGGGAGACCCGGGAAAAGGGCCGGGGAAGGACCTGGAAAAGGGATGGGGAAAGGGGAACGACTGGAGAAAGGGCAAGGGGAGGATCGGGAGAAGGGGGAAGAACTGAAGGAAGGGCTGGAAGAACGACCGGGAAGGATCAGGAGAAGGACCGGAGGAAGGACCGGGAAGGCTCGGGGGCAGCATCAGAGAAAGAACTGGGGGAAGAACCGGGGAAAGGACCAGGGGAAAGGCTGGAGAAGGACCGGAGGAAGAACTACAGGAAGGATCGTCAAGGCTCGGGGGAAGGATCAGAGTAAGAACCAGGAGAAGGACAGGAGGAAAAACCGGAGGAAGGACCGGGAGGGCTCGAGGGAAGGATCAGAAGAAGGACCGGGGGAAAGGATCAGAGGAAGGACCGGAGGAAAAACCGGAGGAAAGACGGGGAGGGCTCAAGGGAAGGATCAGAAGAAGGACGGGGAAACGGACGGGGAAGGCTCGGGAGCAGGACCGGAGGAAGCAGCGGGGGAGGGTCCGAAGGAAGGCGGGCAAGGCTCGGGTGCCGCCCCGGAAGGCGCCGTGCCGCAGCCATGGTGGTGCTGAGCGCGGCGCGCTGGGTGCGCAGCCGCCTCTCGGACCGCTTCTGGAGGGTGCAGGAGGTGCTCAAATATGCGCGGGTGAGTGTCACCGCATCCCCGTGTCCGCAACCTGGCACTGCCCTGTCCCCGCATCCCCCTGTCCCCTCATCCCCTGTCCCCGCACCGCCCTGCCTGGTGCCCCTTGCAGGGTCCCGAAGCCCAGGATGCCGCTGGATCCCTGGCAGTGCCCCAGGGCTTGGAGCAGCCTGGCACAGTGGGAGATGTTCCCTGCCCATGGCACTTGGAGGTCCCTTTTCCACCCAGACTATTCTGGTTGACTCGTGCTGTAAATTGGTCTGTGTTTAATTAAATACAGCGTGGTGATTGTGTTTCCTTCTTGAGTGTTTTTTTTTCTTTGTTTGCTTTACGACACAGAGAAGCTGGGGGGGGGAAAAATAACCTTGTTCTCGAGTGCATTTTGAAATTGAGTTTCTGCTGAAGTTCAAGCTACTGTGCTGAGGCTAGGGAAGAACCTTTCTCAAGGGCAATCTAGGTAGTACGTCTTGCTGTAATATTGAGATAGAAAAAGTTGATGGAAGTGATAATACTTTGGGTTTGTAGCACCTAAGCTGCCCTCGGTACCAGTTATTTCTGGTGCAGCACTGGCTACTTTTTCCCGTGGCAAGGAAAAAGGCATCGTTGTGTTAGATGGATGTCAGAAAACAAATTTCTTCTTCTTTTTTTTTTATGTTTGACAAATCAGAGGCTCCTGCCCCATCTCTGTGCTCATACAGACACAACTGAGGGAAGCTCAGGGATGAGATTAAATATGTGAATTCGGGGTTGGGTGAAAGCAGTGACCATGATTTTGTGATTGCCTTTCCCACAGAACCACAGCCCAAAGTGAGGCCTGTTTTTTGCCTCTGCCTGAGATTTTTACACCCCTGCTCCAACTCCTCAGCTTCAGGTTTTCCACGATAAAAACCAAGGAAAGAATATTTTCATTCCGTGCCAGCTGAATGCTTAGGGGATGCTTGCGAAGGATTGAGTTATGGAGAGCTGTGAATGCCAATGAGCTTTATTAGTGTTATATCTTTTAATCTAATCAAATGAGATCATCTTTTGGGGTTTTTTTTCCAGCATTTTCGTGGCAGGAAGAACCGCTGCTACGCGCTGGCAGTGAGGAGCGTCCGCAGGGCTTTCGTCAGGTCCACCAAGGCCAGGAGGGAGAAGAAGAGATTCCTCAGAGCGGTAAAGAGCAAAATGTTGGGTGGAAACATCAAAATGGGAGCAAGGCAGAAGCTGAAACAGCTGCTTTTCTTTACTGGGGGGGGTTTCTTTTAAAAGCAGTGGGAGTTTAAGGCAGCATTTTCCTGGGTCGTGTTCCTGTGGGTCCCTTCCAGCTCAGGGTATTCCATGATCTGATGAAAATGTTACATTTAGTAAAGTGTGAGCAGACCAGCGTGGCAGAGGGTTTACTCTTTAAAGTGTTTTATCGTGCAAAATGTTGATTTTTTACACCTTCAGCTCTGGATCACAAGGATTGAAGCAGCTTCCCTTGAGCACGGTTTGAAGTATCCAGCCTTCATAAGCAACCTGGTCAAGGTAAGGATGTGGCTTGGAGGATAATTATTTACTAATTAGCGTGATGAAAGGCCTTTTGCTTGTTTATCCACTTCAGGAAGTTAGTTCTGCCCTAAACTTATTTCTCTTCCCTGTATGGATTATTTCCTTTTATCCTGGTGAACACTGTGGCTCTGCCTCATGTTCTGTCCCCAAAACTTAGGAATGAGACTTTTAAAATGCTTTTTTGTGGGCGTTCAGTGACAGCTGCTTTTCCTTTTACTTCAAGAAATGTAAAAACGAAAGGCTGGATTAGCAAAAAAGCCAAAACCCTAAGAAATCCTTTTCACTATCTTTGTGATTTGGTGAGCGTGGAGAGTGCAGAGACTTGGTGCCATTGCCCCTTGGTTTTAAAACATGGGACAATGGGAATTGTTTTTAAAAAGTGGGACAAGTTGAGGATTTGTTTCAATTTGTTGATTCTGTTTTAAATTGTTCGAGCTGAAACAGATGCCATGGGTTAACCTGGAACATGTCGCCTTGAGCAAAATCAGAGATTTTTCTCCAGTTCTTGGTTTCTACCAGAAACATTTTAGAGAAAGTCAGTAAATAATTTTTACACAGTGGGTTAATAAGACATCCACGGCCAGGGACTGTCTGACAGTCTTTAACAGCTCCAAATTGCACAGGGTAGAATAAAATAAATCCGGATTAAGACCTCAGGTCTTAAGCCTTAAGAGCGTTTAATGATACTTAATAAAGAGTGTTTATATAAACAGTAAAGGGTGTTCATTATATTTAACAAAGAGAGATTAAGCATTGCTGCGTTGGTTCCTAAAAATTACAGTCTTTAACCAACAATTTTTCTTGCCTTTAGTCCCAGGTGGAGCTGAACAGGAAAGTTCTGGCAGACTTGGCAATTTATGAGCCAAAGACATTCAAGTCCTTGGCAGCTTTAGCCCAGAGGAGAAGACAAGAAGGGTTCCTGGCTGCCCTGGGAGATGGAAAAGAACCAGAGGGAATATTTTCACGTATTGTGCACCACCAGTATTGATATCAGAGTCCGTGTGTGTGTGTTTTAGAAAGAGGGATTTGATTGTGAGGCAAGCCTGCTGTGGGACTGCTGCTGAAATGGAAAATGTGGGACAAATCCTCTGAGGATCGTGTGGGCGTGAAGCTTCTCCTTGATGGTTTTTTTTTTCCCTGTTGTTGTCACTGAAACCTGTTAAATTAAAAGCACGCTTCAAGGTTAGCAGTCATGCAGTGGCTTAATAAAGATATTTTATTTTGGTAACTGCTAGTAGAAAAAAAAACCCCAATTTGTGTGGTGAATTCTGGCACTGAATGGGGAAAACACAGCTGGATTGGGAAGGAGATTTTTACCCTCACACGTGGACTCTGGATGTTAAGGACACAGGTGGTTTGTACTTTTAAGGACTTAATAAAGATATTTTTTATGATAACTGCTCTGGAGAAACAGTGTTTATTTTGGCACTTCATGGGGAAAATACAACCAAGGGATGGAGAGAAGGCAGCATCTCTACCCTCACACATGGCCCCTGGGTTTAAGGACACACTTAAGAACTGAATAAAGGTGGGTTTTTTTGATGATTGCTGTGGAGAAAATGTTTATGGTGAGATCTAGTGCTGCACAGCAAAAAACCAGCTCAGAGTGTGAGGGAGATGTCAGCCCTTAGACATGAGCCCCGGCGGCCCCTAAGTGAAGGACATATAGACCCTGTTAAGGACTTTGTAATAAACGCACTTTTTGTTGGTATCTCCTACGGGGAAACAATTTGTGTGACGAAATTCTAGCGCTACACGGGGAAAACCCAGCCGGGGCGGGGAGCGGCACGTCGGCCCTCATGAACCTCGGTGAGCCGCAAGTTAAGGGTACACACAGTCCGGTTTTTTAGGGAGTTAACAAAGATATTTAACTCGCTAAACGCCGCGATCCATCCCCCCCTCACGCCGCTGAGGGCGCTGAGGGCACGGCGGCCCCGCCCTGTCCGGATTCCCGGTCGCTGCGTCACCGCGCCGCTCGGGCGGCGTCCTGCGTCGCGGCCCCTCAGCCAATCAGCGGCCGCGGCCCCGCCGCTCTCCACCAATCGGCATCGGGCGGATGCGGGTGGGGGGGAAGGAGAAGGAGCGCGGAGCCAGCGAGGCGGCGACGACGCAAAATGGCGGCGGTGGCGGGAGGCGGCGGCCCCGCGGGTCCTCAGGCGGCCGGCGCGGCTCCCGCTCCGGTGCCGGGTCCCGGCGCGGTGCTGATCGGCGACCGGTTGTACTCGGGCGTGCTGATTACGCTGGAGAACTGCTTGCTGCCCGAGCACACGCTGCGCTTCACGCCGTCCATGAGCAGCGGCCTGGACCCCGACACCGAAACCGAGCTGCGCGTCACCGGCTGCGAGCTCATTCAAGCGGCCGGGATCCTGCTGCGCCTGCCACAGGTGGGGCTGGGCGCAGGCGGGGAGGGGACCGCGACTCCGCGGGACCGGGCCAGGCCTTTCTTTGTGCGAATCTCCCGGTTACCGGCCGGGGAGGAGCCGGGGCCGCTCCGCAGTTACCGGCCGGGCAGGCCGCGGCCCCTCCCGGTTGTCCGGGGGCTCGTTCCGCGGGCCCGCCCGGTTGTCCGGGGGGGTCGTTCGGGGGGTCGTTCCGGGGCCCCGCCCGGTTGTTCGTGGGTCGTTCCGGGGCCCCGCCCGGTTGTCCAGGGCTCGTTCCGGGGCCTTTCCCGGGCTCCGGGTGCCGGAAGCGGGTGATGTCAGCGCCGCCGCCTCCGCGTGAGGACCGGGGATTGTGCAAAGGCGGATTTCTTAAGGCTCCTTTCGGAGTCGCGGTGACCTCCGGGAGGTTTTTGTTTCCCGGAGAACTTCGGGCCAAACAGCCTCGTTGTTCTCCGAACGTAAAACTTTCCAGGCGCCTTGCAGCTGCCGAGTTTTAACATATTCAAATGTATGCAAATCATGACGTTATTAGATTCCCCCTCGCTTTCCACGCCCAAAAAGCAAATTTGTTTTCTGGCCTACTTTCATAACTTTCCCTCTTACTGGATTTGGGTTTATTTCCTTTTGTTTTTTATTAATTTAATCAACTCTGAGCATATTTTCACATTTTTTTTAGTAGAATAAATTTGCAACTTGATGTTTTTATTTGACTTGTAGGCAGTTTTTGCAGTGTTGACAATATTTTGGGCAACTTAATTAGTTACTTAAGTGGCAGTTCTAGGTTTTTTTATATACCATTGCACTTCCTCCCATGCTTAGTTCATCTTCTGGCTCTTAAATTTATTAAAATCTCTCTTTGGAATGGGTAGTTTTGTTTATGCCTGTTGTGATTGTCTCTTTTTTTAGGTGGCTATGGCTACAGGACAGGTGCTATTCCAGCGTTTCTTTTATACCAAGTCTTTTGTGAAGCATTCCATGGAGGTAAGAAGGCATTAAATGACATTTGTTGCCATATTTATCTTCTGATCTGTCTTGGCAAGTTGTCATCTACAACGTGATCAGAGTTAGGAACTAGTTTGGAGGTTATAGTTAGAGAGAAACATGGTTTTACAAAGCTATTTAATAGTGATTTTTGTCAAATATTTGATATTTTCTTGTTTTACCACCTTTTTTTTTCCCTCCCTCATTATCCCTCCCTAAGCTGTTGAAAGAGCTCAACTCATGAACTGGAACTGAGATATGGATAAAATATCATAAATATTTTATAGAATACATAATATAAAAATATGTTATAAAATGTAATATTTACATAGATTATGTTAAAAATATTCTCTTTTATGCTTCTTTTTCAGCATGTGTCCATGGCCTGTGTCCACCTGGCATCCAAAATTGAGGAAGCCCCCAGACGTATTCGGGATGTGATCAACGTGTTCCATCGCCTCAGACACCTGAGGGAGAAAAAGTAAGCTGAGAATTCACAATAATCTCAGTTCTCTGCGTTTTCCCTGAGAATTATTAAACTTCACAACATCATCATCCCCCGTTTCATAAAGCAGGGAATATTTCCAAGGGATCTCATGAACTGAGCTGACCTTTTTTAATAAATTAATATTTTTAATGGTATCAATAATGATTTTTTTTTTTTACTTTTTTATAACTCAACCTGGGTTTTTAAGGGTTAAGATGATCAAATATTTTTGGTATAAGTAATGATATATTTTATTTTCACACAACTCAACCCGAGTCCCCTTAGGGGTTAAGATGATCAAATATTTTTGGTGGTATAAATAATGATTTTTTTACTTTTTTATAACTCAACCTGAGTTTTTTAAGGGTTAAGATAATCAAATATTTTTGATGGTATAAATAATGATTTTTTTACTTTTTTTACAACTCAACCCTGGTCTCCTTAGGGGTTAAAATGATCAAATATTTTCAATGGTATAAGTTATGATATATTTTATTTTCACACAACTGAACCCGAGTCTCCTTAGGGGTTAAGGTGATAATTTTATGAGTCTGACCTTGTCTTGCAGAAAACCTGTGCCTCTAATATTGGATCAAGAATATGTGAACTTGAAGAATCAAATAATTAAAGCAGAAAGAAGAGTGTTGAAGGAGTTGGGATTTTGTGTTCACGTGAAGCACCCTCATAAGGTTTGTACTTTCTAAACTCGTTATTTAACCGACGTTTCACGCTCTGTAAAGCTTTGAGGAGGCTGCCTGGAAGCTCTGTGGACTGCACATGATGATCAGTGGATTCAGTGAGATTAGTTTCTTACCATCCTGATGTTTTCTTTCTCATTTAAGAGACTCTTACTAATTGGTCTCGTTTCACTGCTGGGTGACGGCGAGGTGGATGCAGGTGCTCAGTTTTCCTCGAAGGCAAATTGGATCAGTAGGTAGCTTTGGTGGTAGAAAAAAAAACATCTGGACTTAGATTCCCTGAGCAGGGAGGAATTTGGAGGTCTGGGGGTTCTCATGATCACTCTTTTACTGAGGTATTTAAAGTTCTCTGAGCCAATTCAGTGTTTGGAGTGTGTTAAAACCACGCTCAGGCTTGGCTAGAAATGAGACGAGGCTCAATGGGAAAGTAACAAGTGTCAGAGTGGATGATACTTGAAAGATACAAATACCTCAAATGTTTAAATTGTGCCTTAACTGGTGAAAGAACTTCCTGTGCCAACACAATTTGGGATCTTGCTCTTTTCTCCTCTAGAAAACTCCTGTTCAGAGCCTTCTGTTTGAGCTTCTTGACATTCAGAATTTCCTTGTGTCATCCACCCCAGAGGGCAGCTGTAGTTTGTTAACTGGGGTGAATTTTGCCATTGTTCTTCCTCTCTGCAGCCTTGTTTTCCTTCCAAACCGAAGGAAAATCCCTCAGAACTGAACAAACCGTGGCACAGTGTTAGGTCTGTTCCCTGCAAGCACTGCTGATTGCAGTCAGCAGCTTTTCCTCCCAGGCTGCAGCTAAAAAAGGATTTGTGAGGTGTGCAGGAGAACAAAATCAACCCACAAAATGCCTAAATCCAAATCAATCCACAAAAATCCCTAAAACAACCCCAGGTGAAGACAAGGCCTGGCCGAGTAGCAGGATTGGAAGGTCAGAGCTGGTGTGGATAAACACACTGGGGAATGGTGCAAACACTTGATGTGTGGAGTGTTTTAGGCCTTGAAAGAGGATCACAGGTCATGGATGTCCCTCTGAAATGAGCAGGTGGCTCTCCAGATGCTTGTTAATAACTCAATAACCCATATCTTCCAGATAATCGTTATGTACCTTCAGGTATTAGAATGTGAACGTAACCAACACCTGGTCCAGACCTCATGGTAAGTTGATTTTCTTTGTTCTAAGAGACCAGAAGGGGCAGTAGCAGAAATATGTCACTTGAGAGGCACTGGGCAGCATTGCTCAGCAGTGCTTGGGGTCAGCCCAGACAGCTCCACTGTCCTTGGTGTGCCCCAAACTACTTCCCAAAAGTTGAGCGGCCTCTTAAGTTCGAGGCACTGTTTTAATGGTAAGGTAGTTTTCCACCCTGACTTCTCACTTCCCTCCTCTCTGCTCTCGCTTTCCAGCTGAAGGGAAAAGGTTGGGTGGGTTTAGAGTTGTTTCCCTCGGGTTCTTGTTCTTCAGGGAAAACTTGGGTGTAATTCAAGTCTGTTCCCAGTGCTGGGAAATGGCTTTTCCCAGGGCCTGAGCTTGATTCCAGGTATATCGAATCCTCAGCACAGATAAATTTATTTTATCTATGTGGATAATGCAAGGTGTCAGCTTGTAAGACTGGATAGATGCATAGCCTGGATTTGTATTTGCCAAGAAATGTTCTCTGCCTTGTCGCTCTCATTTAATAAATATTTGCTGGGGGGTGGGAAGCTTCTGGAAAATTGCACATCTTAAACTTTTACCAAATGACGCTTTTAAACCGTAACGCTTTTTTTTTTAACAATACCAATGGTCTAAAAAAATAAAATAAAAAATAAAATAAATAAACCAAACACCTTTAGTGAATCCAAAGACCATATTTCTGCTGACTGAACTGTCTGGTACTGTGACCTGTGTGTAGAGAACCAGTTTTGACTTTTCTTTTCTGTACTCTTTTGATCAAAGGGTAGCCTTCTGAGGGTAAGTGACTAAGACTTCTCCTCTGCTGCCCATGGTGCAGGGATAGCTGCCGTCTTCAGTCAACCCAAAGCTCTCCCAAGAGAAGGCTGGCTCTAGACAGGTGGTATATACATGATAGTAGAGTAACTGGCCAACTGCTTCTTGTGCTTATATTTTTATTTTTTTTTTAATATACTCTGCATCTTTGTTTTATTTATTTATTTATTTATTTGGTTGTATATTTGATAACCTGAGCGTTGAAGTTCTGAAGTTGTTTGTTTGGGGGCTTGTTTTTGTTTTTTTTTTAAAATGTTCTATTTCTCTTAACTGTTACAACGTGATGTGTTTCTGATATGATAAAGCAAATTAAGGTGGGGTTTAAATCTTTTAAAAAAAAAAAAGGGATGAATTAACAACAGAAAACAAATGAATAGTTTCTATTTGTAAACTAGTACGTGTGTGAAGCTTGGAGACAAAATGTGCTATTTAGAGACACTTCCCAGCAGCATTGCATGGAGCAGTGGAATGGGAGTGCTGGACTGCCGGGAATCTGCTGGTGATGGAAGGAGGGGAGGGAGGGAATTACCCCACCTGGGAAAGGGGTTCTCAGCTGTTACAATAACACATCTCTGTGCTCCTCTTTGTTGCTTCCAGTACCTGAGAGCTGGTGGGTATCCAGTATAATCGGTTTTTGAAATGTGCATTTTTTTTACAACGTTACCTTTTTCATAAGCTATTGTGACAAGGATTCATTCCCTCCTGTGTCTGGCTGAGCCCACAGGGAAGATGTGCAGAGGCCAGACTTGGAAGCTGGCACGGTTCTCAATTTGGCAAATCAGAAAAAAACCCCAAAAAACCTTTGTAGCTTCCAGATGTTCCAAGTCACCTTTTCCTTTCTCCCTTCTTTGGCCCAAAGCTTTGTGTTCTCTTTGCAGTAGAACAAGAACAGCAGGTTTAGAAGTTCCTTTCTCTCAGAAAGATGAGCTGATGGTCAGTGTTGCCTTTTTGGGGCAGCAGTTGGTGTTTGTGTCAACAAGAATCGAGGACAGGTGGGAGTTGGAAACTCCTGGGATTCCAATTCCTCCTCTCTGTGACCTCCTGGCCTGTGGTCTCTGCTTTGGATATCTTGGGGGTCAGTGAATCCTTGTATACTGGGTACCCACATGGTGATTTATTACTCTAAAATATTATTTTAAGGATTTTTATTATGTCTGGTTTTAGTTTGTTTTTCTCCAGCTGATATTTGATTGACGTATGTGCTGCCAAGCCTAGATCTCCTAAAGCACATCAGCTGACAGAGTCACAGGAATTTACTTTGTGTGTTTTAAGATTTAACAACCTAATGCTTAATTGTACTGACTGGAATATGTGCAATGTTTTTACAGTTTTCTCATTCTTGTGAATATTCATTTTAAGCAACCTTACTGAAATGGGACAATTTGGAAACCTTATTTCATGTGCCAAAGGAGGAGATGTGCCTGAACACTGACTGTTCTCCTGAACTGACGTTCCCAAACACCCTGATTTCTCCTATGGCTGACTTTTTGCATCAAAAAAGGAATTCTCTTCTGGGATGGAAATGGACCCTTCAATCCCACTGGAAGTTGACCTGTGCTGAAGAGGACTGCGTTTCATGGGAGAACTGCTCCAGGAGCTGCAGCTTTTGACCAGACACCTGGTTCTGCCCTGTTGCAGGGGAACATTCTAGAATTCTATAACTTGAGTATTTCTGAGCACACACTGTATGTTGTCTTGATGAAAACAAACTTGTTCATTGCATGAGAGCAGGCCAGTAGAGATCCAGCAGCAAAAGTGAAGTTAAAATTGGTTCTCTCCTCACCACTGAGTTTTCAGCAGTCAGACTTTGTTTCTGTCACACGTCCCTCCCCTTGAGGGATTTATTTTAGCTTATTTCTTTTATTTTTGCTTTAGTAAAACCATTCAGCTTCTCTTTAGATTCACAGGAATATAATGTTGAAGTCTAGTAACTGAATGCAGAAAGAAATAGCCCTTGTAGAAATAAAACCAAGTCCAAAAAAAAACCAAAAACCCAAGAAAAGAACCCCAAAGAGTTTTGCAGTGCCTTGAACCTCCCGCTCTCCTGTTTTTCAGGAACTACATGAACGACAGCCTGAGAACAGATGTCTTTGTGAGGTTCCAGCCAGAAAGCATTGCCTGTGCCTGCATTTACCTGGCAGCCAGGACACTGGAGGTGAGCCACATTTCCATGGATTTGGGATTTTCTTTTTTTAAGCCTTTTTAACAGGAGGAGAAATCTGAGTTTTGTCTCTCTCCGTCTCTCCATTTCAGATCCCGCTTCCAAATCGCCCACATTGGTTTTTACTCTTCGGAGCAACGGAGGAAGAAATTCAAGAAATCTGCTTAAAAATCTTGCAGCTCTACACAAGGAAAAAGGTTTGTTTCTTTTTTTTTTCATGTTGGGAGCCTTCAGTAAAGGCAGCAGCTCAGAGCAGGAGTTGGAAAATCTGACCCTGTTTGAAAGCACAGCTGCCAAAGCCTGGGAGTGAACAAGGAGCAGTCACTGTCTGGGATTCCTTGGATTTTACATTCCCCTCCCTGGGAGTGAGCAACCAGGAAATTGAGTTCTCACAAGCAGTGCTCCTGTGTGTGTTCACAGGTGGATTTATCTGATCTGGAAAGTAAAATAGAAAAGAAGAAATTGGCTATTGAAGAGGCAAAAGCACAAGCTAAAGGTCTGGTACCTGAGGGAGTTCCAAGCTTGGATAACACATCGGGATTTTCCCCTATCCCAAAAAATGGTAAATAGTGGATAACTCATTTTCAATAACTCTTTCACATCTTTCATGTATATTTACCCTTTTGGGAAGCATTTACAAGTGTGATTTGGGGTTTGTTGGGGATTTTTTTTAAGATGGCTTCTAGCACTACTCAACTGGCAGGGTTTGAATAGCACTGTAACTTCATGATTTCTTGAATCAGATAAAAGCTAAAATCAAATTAGTCTGAAATTAAGACTAGTTTAAACCCATATAGGCCAGGGACTTGCTTTTATTTGGATTTGGCAAGGAACTCAAATCCTTGCCACGGGCATGTTGTGCTGAAGCAATATTGAAGCAGAGGTGCTCTGGCAGGGATTTTTGGGATGTTGGGTGGGGAATTTGTTGGTTGAAAGTCTGGTGCAGGTCTCACCTAGAAGACAACATTCACCATCTCCTGCCCCAGTTTACCTTTCAAACAATGCTGAATAATTGGCAAGGAAAGGAGGGTGGTTTTCTGCCTTCTCCTGCAGTTACTTCAATGCTTTGGCAGAAATGTTTCAGATGGATTTCTGCCTTCTGGGAACTTGTTCAGATCTGCTTGTGGGTGTGCAAAGAACAGCTGTGCAGCCCTGGTTGGTGCAGACGTGGGGTGAGAGGAGCCTCAAGTCCTTTCAGGTACTTTCCAAAGAGGTAACAAAGGTTTCTTCTTTTTCTTGCAGAGTCTCCAAAAGAGGTTAAAGGGAATAAACCTTCACCACTACCTGTGCAGGCCATGAAGAATGCTAAAAGGAAAACAGAGGGAGCCAAGAGAACCAGCTCCAACAGCCCAGTAAATGGGTAAGGATTTATAAAGAAGCAGCTGATTTTTCTCCTGTGACTAGTGAGACAAAATAACTGAGTGTTCATTGTCTGTGGCAGTGTCCAGAAGGGAAGAGAGAGCAGAAGTCGAAGTGGAAGCAGAGATCAGAGTTACTCGAGGTCACCATCGAGGTCTGCATCCCCTAAGCACAGGTAGGGTGTGCTCCCAGTCCCTCCCAGTCCCTCCCAGTCCCAGCTTGGATAGCTCATCACCCGGAGGTTGAGGTGACCCAGCAGCGTGTGCTGCTCCTTGAACTCCTCCAGATCAGAGTTCCTAAAAATCAGTATTTTTACAGTGACCAGGTAGAAGTTTAGGACACAAGATGAGCTTCCATGGGCTACTGTTGCAATAGGACACAAAATAAAGATGCTTGACTCCAGTCAGGAGGCAGCAGAAATCAGACTTTATTTACAATTTATTCATTTTATAACATGCTAAGAAGGCACGTTATAGGGCTGACACCTCTCCCATTGGCTGAGTAACAGAAATAGCAAACAACACTTGTTGTTGTGGGAAGGGAATATTGTTTACACAAAGTCCTTTTTGACAAGAAAACTGTCAAAAAACTTCCCTTGGGAAGAGCTCAGGCTCAGAAAATATTGAGTCCACAGGTGGGTGTTGTTGTAGGACATGAAAGATGAAAGACTTAAAATATTTCAAAGAGCATAGAAAAAAAAGGTTTTATTGTTTAATTCTTACTGCCTTTTATAAGGTGTTCCCATGTCGCAATAGGACACAAAAAGATGCTTGACTCCAGTCAGGAGGCAACAAAAATCAGACTTTATTTACAATTTATTTATTTTATAACATGCTAAGAAGACAACGTTATTGGTCCACAGGGCTGACACTTCTCCCATTAGCTCAGTAACAGAAATAGCAAACGACACTTGTTGTGGGAAAGGAACATTGTTTACACAAGGTCGTTTGGGGAGAAATTGTCAAAAAGCTTCCCTTGGGAAGAGCTTAGCAATTCTCAAGCTCAGAAAACACCAGGCCCACAGCAAAACACAGGCTGAAGTTGATGAATCAGCAAGAAAACCACATTTCCTCTCCTTTTCTTGGCAGGAAAAGCGAGAGTTACTCCACGTCCAGCGGCTCCAAATCCCACAGCCGCTCTCGCAGCCGCAGCGACTCTCCCCCGAGGCAGTTCAACCACGCCTCGGGCTACAAGGGCTCCAAGGCCCGAGGCTACAAGAAATCCAAAGACTACAAACCCTCGGGGCACAAGGGGCGCCGCTCCCGCTCCCGCAGCTCGTCGCGCTCCCGCAGCCGCTCCCGCGAGCGCTCCGACCGCTCGGGCAAGTACAAGAAGAAGAGTCACTATTACCACAACCCCCGGCACGAGCACGAGCGCTCCCGCAGCTACGAGCGCGCCGGGCACCGCTACGACAGGGACAGGGACAGGGACAGGGAGCACCCCGGGCACAGCCGCCACCGCCGCTGAGATGGGGCTGCTCCTGGGGGAGTTACAGCTCCCTGGGGGAGTTACAGCTCCCCGGGGCTGCTCCTGGGGGAGTTACAGCTCCCCGGGGCTGCTCCTGGGGGAGTTACAGCTCCCTGGGGGAGTTACAGCTCCCCAGGGCTGCTCTGGAGCTGCTTCTGGGGGAGTTACAGCTCCCTGGAGAAATTAGAGCTCCCTGGGGCTGCTGCTGGGGGAGTTACAGCTCCCTGGGGGAGTTATAGCTCCCAGGCTTCTCTGAGGCTGCTTCTGGGGGAGTCACAGCTCACCAGGGCTGCTCCTGGGGGAGTTAGAGCTCCCTGGGGGAGTTACAGCTCCCAGGCTTCTCTGGAGCTGCTTCCTGCTTCCAGAGGGAGTCACAGCTCCCTGGGGCTGCTTCCTGAGGGAATTACAGCTGGTGAGCTCCCTGGGGCTGCTTCTCTCATAATTCTGAGAGAACTAGGGCAGCTTCTCTCAGAATTCCCTCTGGCAGCAGTGGAGCACCAGGGCAACTTCCCTGAGAATTCCCTGTGGCAGCAGTGGAGAACCAGGGCTGCTTCTCTCAGAATTCCTTGTGGCAGCAGTGGAGCACCTTCCCTGTGAATTCCCTGGGAATTCCCTGTGGCAGCAGAGCTCATTGCCATGGCTGCTGCAGTCCCAGGGTTCCTGTGGCTCCTGAGGCTCCCCTGGCTGGAGCAGCACTTTGTGCCCATCCATGAATCCAAAGGCAAGGCTGGCAGGGTGGGCAGTGGTGTCAGGGGTGGCCTGTGCTGGGCTGGCACTGTCACCCTCACACTCAGTGCTCCTCTCCTGCCTTTCAGTGATTTCCATCCCCCAGCACAGGGCAGTGGTTGGGATTTCCAAATCTTTGGAACGCTGCACCCAGCAGTTCTTCCCTGTGGAACTGGAAAGCTCCTCAGCCCCCGGGGAGTGGTTTGGTGCTAACAACACCCTCTTTTTCATACAGGCTCCGTGATGTTGTACAAGGTGGGAGGTAATTTTTTTTTATTTTTATTTAGACCTGTTGCCTATATTAGGTTCTCTGTGTATATATATATTTTGCAGTGTTACAGTACAGTATGGGAAAATGGCCTTCCTAGCCTTTACACTTTACCCACGATGTAAATAAGCATTTGTTTAATACAGGTGAAGATATATACAGAAAATTCAAAACTTGAATTCTATCAAAAAAAAAAAGGAAAAAAAAAAAAAGACTCGTGTAGAAAATTCTGATAAATGTGAAAGTATTTAGCTCTGTGCATTGAGAGTAGTATATTTTTATCTGTGCAATGCTGTGTGCAGGCCACCAGCTCAGAAGACATTTCCTATTATATCCATTTGAAGTGGTTGAAAATTCTTCACTCAGGATCTTTGACACTCTGAAGGATTCGTAGTTTGTCAGTCTTGCATGCTTGATGAACAGAGCATTTAAAAGCCAATTAGCAGAGCCCCACAGCCCAGTAGTATCAGTTCTAGTGGTATATCTGAGCTGTTACTCTCGTGCTCCCTGATTTCATTAAAGTATTTGATTTTCTATTACATTCACTCGAGAGTAGTTTCTTATGAGCTACACCACTTGTCCCTACTCCTGAGGAAAGAAATTGGTGCAAAATGAAGAGACTTTCAAACTGCAGCAGATTCAAGACTTGGAATTCAATCCCCATTCCCTTAAAGGCCGGAATTTCAGGCACCAAACATAAAATCCCCCAATCCACAGCGATTTGAGGTGGAAAGTGCATTTCTGTGACCTGAGGAGTGGCTGGCAGGTCCCAGCTGAGTTTCCTGAGCTGTGTTTGCTCTGGGTCCCCTCACCTGGATGAGCTGGGGATCATCTCTGGAGGTTGCACAGCTGGGCCTCAGGACAATCCCAAATCCCTGGGGCTTTGTGCCACTTGTTGTGGGGTGACAATGTCCCAGTGGCTGAACATGTGTGTTGTTTGCTGTGGGAGCTGCTGCTGAGCAGGGCAGGGTGCTGTGCCTGGAGCTGGCAGAAATTCACCTGAAAGAAAAAGCCCCACGTGCCCCTGTGCGTGTAAACAGCTCTCAGCCCTTCAGGTGAGTTATGGCTTTGTTTTCTCAGCCTCTGGTGGGCTCCACCGTGGCTCTCAGTGATCAGAGCCTCTCTGAGGTTGGTCTCTGATCTGTTTGTGGCGTTCCCCTGCGATTCCCTTCTGCTCTGAGATGTTCTGCTTTGAAACCCGACTGGCAGAGGACACTGCAGGCTTGGCCAGGTGCTGATCTGCATTCCTCAGGTAAATCCCACCTGCTCTTCCTCAGATCAAACCTCCTCTGTGCTCTGGCCACACGCCCCACCCTTCCTGGGAAATAATCCTCCAGGCTTCATGTTTTCCCAAAAAAAAAAAAGGCTCAGCCAGCAGTAAGTTCACTGTGTCAGAGCTGCATTTGTCCCACCAAAGCTCTCCCNAAACCTTTCCCAGGTGAGAGCCCAAAGGATTATTTCCCAGAAGCTGCCGATCCCAGCTGTGCCAACATCCCAAGCACAAAAAGGTCACTAAACAGTTTAAAAAAAAAAAGATTTTTCAAGGAAATTGTTCTGAAATGCACCCAGTCCATGTGGAAAGGAAGGTGATGGATTAAAGATTAAAGCACTGGGAAAGAGGAGTGGTGCTGTTTGTGAGGCAGAAGGTGCTGGAATGGAGCTTTATTTGGCAGGAAAGAGAAAAACAGGTATCGATATCCAGGTCTGGCTTCCTGCCACAGCTGCTGGGAGCACAGGGACGAGCTTTTCCCCTCTCAGCCTCGGGGAATCCAGGCTGGGAGCACAGGGATGAGCTTTTCCCCTCTCAGCCTCGGGGAATCCAGGCTCTTCCAGAAGCCCCTGGTCAGCTTTGCTCACACTCTGTGAGGCAGGAGAAATGTCTGGAAGGGTTTTGTCATCTTCATCTCCCCTGGGGATGTGATGGGAACATCAAACCTGAGCTATCCAGCAGCAATGCTTTAATAAATATAAATCCTGCAGCTGTTGCAGGTATTTAGAATTAAACCAACAAAAGGGAAATAAGGCAGACTCAGCAGCTGTTTGAGGCTTTTCCATGAATTTTTTCAAATTACCAAATCTTTGGTTTTCAGTGTCCAAAGGGGAGAGTCTATCCTTGACCTCTCTAGCAGGAAGAAATTAGTTTTAAAAGCATAGGAATCTTTAAAAAAAAAAAAACAAAAAACAAAACCCAAGAAAAGAGGAATATTATGCTCACAGATGTAATTGAAGCCTTTAAAACCTCCATCCAGCAGTTTGTGCATGAGTGTGCAGATCAGTAATAGGTGCTGGGGGACAGGGCGAGGAGGAGCTGAGGGCACGATCCTGCCGTGATTTCCAGGATCAGCTCATCCACAGTGATGGAGAGAAATCCAGTGCCTGGCACACCCTAAAAGCCCTGGGCAGGAACGTGGGGGGAGTCCAGAAACGAGGGTTCATTCCTGCCTCTGCCTCATCCCCCCATTTCAAGAGCTGAATCCTTTCCCTCTGCCCACCCCTGGCTGCTGCGGGGAGCGATTTCACCCTGGCCCCGTTCTGTGGGATCGATCAATGAGGCGCGGAGGGCTCAGGGGCTGTCACACGCAGGGCTCTCAAGTGGCTGGGACAGGGTTTTTGGGTCTTTATGGGAAGGGGAAGAGCCAATTCCCCTTCCCCCGGCCGCTCTCCGAGCCCCGGAGCCGGGCGGGGGAGGCGCCGCGGCGGGGGCGGGCCCGGGGCGGCGGGGCCGGCTCCGCACCGCGCAGGTTGAAAACCTCCTGGGGCTCCAAGAAGCGCCGGGAGCGGAGCGGAGCGGGCCGAGGCAGCAGCATGGCCCAGCCGCGCTGCCGCTCCGTGCTCATCACCGGCTGCAGCCGCGGCATCGGCCTGGGCTTGGTGCGGGGGCTCGCAGCCGCCAGCCCCTCCCCGGATTTGGTCTTCGCGACCTGTCGGTACCCCGAGAAGGCGCAGGTAAGCGGGGTCGGGCTGCCGGGGGGTGCCCGGAGCGGGGTAAAGGGGTCGGGAAGGAGGAGAAGGCACTTTGGAAGCGCGGAACATCTGGAGCATCCCTGTGGCGGCAGCGGGAAGCCGGGCCGGGATGGAGTCGGAGCTGAGCTCCCGCCCGGGGCAGCAGCCGGGGCGGGTGGAGCCGGTACCGGGAGCTCTCCGGGGTTGGAGCTGCGGTTTATCGATGCTAGGGAGGGTTGCCGGGAGGAGGAGAGCGAGCGGGACACGGCCGGGCAGCTGCAGCATCTCCAGCTCTCCTGCCATGCCCTTCCTTTCATCCCGAGTTTCTCGCTGGATTTGCTGCTGGAGATGTCTGTCCTGAACCTCTCCAGATGTGCGCGGCCCGGAGCCCTGCAGGGGCAGCTCAGCATCCCTCAGAAATCTTCCCCACCACAGCTTTCCTTCCCCCTCTCCACGGCGTGTCTGTGTCCCCGGCAGGAACCGTGCCCCGTCCGCCTCTTTTTCTCTGCTACACTTGGAACAAGGGAGAAGAGAAAGCCCAAACCAGCCATGAATTAAAACACTTTTAGTGCCCGTCCTGGCTGGGCAGGGCTCAGAGTTTCCGCTAGAACAGGAGCTTTTGTTATCTGCCGATCGTGGATCCACTTGCAGCCCCCTCTCTCCCGTTTCAGCCCAAATCTGCTGCTGCAGCATCGCGGTGGTTTGGGGACCTAAACTCCCGTAAAACACTTCCAGACAAATTTCACACGCGCCTCAAAGTTTCGGGAGGCAAATCGCTGAGGGCGATCAGTCCCTCTGTGACCGGCAGTGTCCAGGCTGATCTCGGCTCTCCTCGGTGAGGGGGAATTTGGGCGACACGGGAACACGCTCAGGTATCCATCCCCCCGCAGGGAACGGATCCCTGAGTGCAGGAAGAGGAACACTCAGCCCCGAGACTGCCTCAGACCCCTCTGCAACGGCACAGAAGGAGAATTTGGAAGGAGAACTGATCCCCACAATTGATTCCTGCATCTCCCCTGTTTCAATCCACAGGCAAATTTCCTGGCACATGCAGAGGGAAACAAAGCCCCTGTGGCTGCTCCTTCTGGGGGATTTGGTTCTTTTCAAGCAGATTGTGATCACACCGATCCTAGCAAGAAACCAAACACAGCGGCTTTGTTTACTGCTTAAACAAACAAACAAAAAAAACAACCCTAAAAGGTGTTGCTCAGGATGTGGGACAGGGTTGGCCAGGTAACAGCAGCAGCCTGACCTTTGCTTCTCCAGGAGCTGCTGCTGCTCTGCAGGTACTTATGAAACTGAAGGAAAATATCTTAATTTAAAAAAAAAAACCCAAACAACAACAACAAAAAAAAGAGCCCACAACAAAACAACAAAATCAAACAAGCAAACAAACAAAAACCCACAAAACACCACCACCCCCCCAAAGAAACCCAAAAAAACCCCCCAAAAAACCCCCTACCCTCCAGCACAAAGGTACATTTTGGGTATTTCTGAATGAAAGTGCAAAGAAACAGCCCAGCCAGGCTGGGATCAGGTGCACAGCTCCTTTCAGGGCTGCTGTTCCCCCACCCCGAGCCCCTCCTGGCACCGCCCGAGCAGGAATTCTCTCCCTTCCGTTCCCTTTTAACTCCTGTTGCCCGAGCTGGCCCCGCTCCCAGCGCTGTTTCCCACCGCTGGCTGCACAAGGGGCCGGTGCAGCAGCGGCACAGGAAAGCAGCAGAGACATCTGAGCCGTGTCAGATGGAAATCTCCCCGCCTCGTTTGTCCCAACCGGTGCTGAGGGAGCTTCTTTCTCTTTTTCACCAACTGGCCCCCGTGATTTCTTTCATCATGATGATCTCGGATCCATTACACGGAGAAGTGAAATGGTTCCTTTCAATAGGAAGAGCTTCCTAGGAAATATTACCCGGGCAAATCTCAGCACAACTCATCAGTTCTGGGGTGGGATTTGGGGTTTTTTTTTGTTGTTTTCGTTGTTTGTTTGTTTGTTTTGGGGGCGGTTTTTTTGTGGGTTTTTTTTTTTGGTGTTGGTTGTTTTTGAGGGTTTTTTTTTGGTGGTGTTTTTTTTTTTTGGTTTCTTGGGTTTTTGGTTGGATTTTTTTTTTTGTGTATGTGTGTGTGTGGTCAGTGTTTCAAAATCCAGAGTCAAAAAAGGCCGTAAACCTGCAGAGGAAGATGAAACAGCCTTCAGACAGTGCAATGTGTCTGGGAAGAGTCTGGGTCACTCCTGGCTGGAGGGAGAAACCTGGAAAGCCTCTGGCAGGGTGTCTCCTGCAGGCAGGAAATTGGCCAGGAGCCACATTCCAGCAGCCCCAGTGGTGATCCTGCCGGCCACATGGGGTGCATCCTGAGCTTTTTTTTTTTTAAATTTTATTTTATTTTTTAAGGGGGGGGCAAGTTTTGTCCTCGGTGGATCGGGGTGGGTTTTTGTTCTTTGTAAGGACCTCTAGGCCATGTGCTGTGCTTTGGCAGGACATCAATAGAAACTGCAGTCAGCTGAAAACAGATTTCTAACAGATGGGTTTGGAAACTCCACAAGGAAGAGAAATCTTTAGTAAAGGTATCGTGGTGGTTTCAGGGGCATTATCTGCCCCATCTGCAATGCCTGGAGCTGGCACAAAAACCTTTCTGACCCTTGTGAGAGTGTTCCCACCGCGCTGCTGGTCCTTGGGGCTGGCAGAGGGCAGGAACAGACCTGCTCCAGCCTCCAGCACTGCCAGCCTTGGTCGTGGGAGCACCAAATTCACCTCTCAGAGCTCGGCTCCAGCCTGCCACTGCTGCTGCCCGTGGTAGGAAAGGCAAAGGTTTAGTGATTTTCTTGAGTTTTTATTATTTTTTTTCTTTCTCTCTCNTTTTTTTTCTTTGCTGTCACTGTCTTTCCAGTCAAATTTTGAACACCCAGAGTTCAGGTTCACCCTGAACACCCAGAGCTCATCTTCCTGCTCTCACTGCAGGCTCAACTTTTAGGGCACATGAAAGGGGCTTGGCCCATCTCAGGGCTGTTTGTTGGCCCTGCACTCTGGGCTGTGAAGTTGAGGGGGTTTTTCTTCCTCTTCACACCTGGCTCAGTGCTTTTTTCTCTCGACAGCAATTCAGGTGGTCTAATTTTGGTTTTTCCCCCTTTTTTTGTTGACTATGTGAAAAATCCTCCTTGCTACAAGTGAATCGTCCCCCACATCCTCTCCAGCATGGGAGGAGGAACCTGGAGAACAGCGACTTTGGACAGTTCCTTTAAATTCTGCTCTCCTCTGGTTTAGCAGAGCCCATTACAGAACGGAGATGGGCAGAGCTTAAATGAAAAGGCTTTTAAAAATTAATCTTCCAGTTTTTAGAGGAAAAGTGATTAAATGCATTTAGCTGCTGGCAAATACAATTCCATCTTGGGCAAGAATCTCTCAGCAGCGTGACGACTGAATATTTTGGAGCCCTCCAAACAGTGGACAGAGAAAAAAAAACCCTGAGGAGCCGCCTTTCCAAAGCTGCTGGGGAAATCTGCCTTTCCTTTCCCCTTCTTTACCAGGAAAAAACCCCTGAGGAGCCGCCTTTCCAAAGCTGCTGGGGAAATCTGCCTTCCCTTTCCCCCTCTTTACCAGGAAAAGCAGCGCATCTCCTGTAACTCCCCAGCCTTGGGGTAATGCTGAACAGCTGCAGGCTTTTGCATGTGAGTCTGTGCTGGCAGAAGTTGTGAAAAACTCGAGTTCTGGGGCTGAGGAGCTCCTAGGTGGCCTCCCCAGAACATTTGCCTAACAAATGGGCTGCAGATCACACGATAAACGAGCAGCAGGCCCGCGGGCAGTCAGATAACCACTGCCCCTGCTGGAAAAGCACCATCGGAGACTCCTCCAGCCAAGCTCTGATTCCAATCTGGCTTTTCTTGGGCTCCTCCAGCGCTGACAGTGGGAGCAGCTACAAATCTCCCGGGAAAATAATCCTGACGTCCTGTCTTTGCTCTCCCCAGATGGGCAGGCATTGCCAGGGAGCCGGCACAGGCTCATGGACACAGCTGGAATTCTCCCCACACTCCTCTTTTTCTTCTTTGCTCCTTCCTCCCCCATCCTGCTTTCCCCATAAAAGGCAAAAAAAACTCTTCCCCTAAAGGATTGCGCTTAAAAATGTCACAGCCCCAGGAGTCCCCTCTGCCAGGGGGGGGAAGCAGGAGATGCCACGGGGTGAATAAATCCGTGGTGCCCAGAGCTGTGGGATCTGCACAGGAGCATCTCCCGTTCCTCCTGCTCCCCCCACAGCCCCAGTGAGTTCCCAGGTGAACAAACTCCTCGCTGCTCGAGTCCTCTGCAGAGCCCTGGGAAGTTTCCAGGGCTCAATGTGCAGTTTCCCTTCCTCTGGAGCAGGAGATTCTGTTACAAACTGTGCCTTGTTCCCGTGTCAGCCACGGGGCTCTCTCTGCCCACTGTCACCTTTGGGGCTTGTTCTTCCCTTTAACACATATTCGAGCCATGTGGTTCCCAACTGGGAAGAGCAGCTGAGTGATCTGTGCACCAGATATATCAAAGGGGGCATTTCTGGATATACATCAGGCAGAGAGGGTGTTCTCGAAGTCTTTCTAATTTGGGGTTATTGCAGAGTTGTTTTCTTTGATATTTTTAAGTGTTTTACGCTTCCTACAGCAGCAAGGTCTGGCTCTGGCGGAGTCAGAGAGGGCTGTGGGTCAGGGCAGTGCTGTGGAAGCTGTTCCAGGGTTGAACGGTGAGCTGGCTGTACACTGTGATACTGAAAAATCTGTCTCAGAGGGACGCAGAAGAATAGGATACACCTCTGGCTTTGTCCCGAGCGCCAGCAGGACGAGGTGAAGGATTCCCAAGCACCTTTATCCTGCCCGCGGACTGTGTTTGTTTGGCTTGATTGCTTCCAACTGGCTGAGCGGGGCCGGGCCCTTTCCAAGAGCTGTAACCGAAGTGGATAATGCTTTCATAAAGAAGGGAAAGTAAATCTTGCTAAATGACAAAGACAACAAAACATTCCTGGTTGAAATCTAGCAATAAATACCCCGTGTGCTGATGAGCCTGTGTCTGGAGCTCTGAGCGCCAGAGGATCTTGTTTAAATCAGAATAGGCTGGCTCTTTGTTAATCGTAATTAAAAAATCGGCAAGCAGGAAACAACAGATGCTAATCAGAGTTTCATTCTTGTCTTGGACTCCCCGAGAGTTGATTCTCAGGGGCGATTGTTCAGGTGCAGAGCAGTTCTACAGCTACTATGCTAAATAAACACGGTGTCAGGGGCTTGTGTTGTGGCTTTCTGATGGGTTTTGTTCGCCTTGTTTGTTTTTAAATTATCTGTCACAGCACACTAATTAAAAATGACTTAGCTGGGATATGTTGGCTGTACCTACTTATCTCAGCCCTCCTTTTCTCATGTTCTTTCTAGTCGCAGGAGGGGGAAAATAGGCTTTCCTGCAATTTTTAGATGTTCTAACTGGATTTTTCAGCTTACATCAGGTGTAACGTTCTTGAAGACCAAAGCTGTCTAGATCAGCTTTGTGCCTGGGAGCTGCTTCTCAGAAATTTAAACCCCTGAAGTGGGAGTCACTTGTTAACTAAGTAATTAACTGGAAAGCCCATTGAATTTTAAACCTAATTTGCATGCAGCTATTGTAATTTCATGCCGTCTATGTACTGGAGAATGCTCCAGTTCTTAATTGAAAATATTGCTTACTCACTTCAGAAGCCTCTCAGTTGCTGTTGCTACTCAAAGCAGCTCTGGCCTTTCAGCAGGAGTTGGTAGCTCCTTTCTGTCGGAGAGTAAAGCACATAAATAAACGAGCTATAAATAAATGGGCAAACCTTGAGAAGCCAGAGTGCTCCTGGAGTTTATTTTGCACTCAGTGATAGTGTCAAACTGAAACGCAGTGACAGTCCAAAGGCACAGAATTACTGCAGGCCTTGACACGGCAGAGCTATTTTCATCCTGGGCTATCACTGAACAAGACAGGGTGTTCTGGGCCTTTAATTTATGGAAATCTGTCCCGCCAAGCCCTGTCCAAAGCAAGGAATGTCTTCTGGTTTTGTGCTTCTGACTTGTTTTTCCTCCCCCCTCCCCTGAATAGCCTTAACTGCAGTCATAGATTGGCCTGGGAGGGGGAACAAACCCCCCAAACGAGGCTGGAGAGAGCCCTGCGGGGTCTGATGTGAGATAAAAGATGTGATCCATTAGGGTTTGTCAGAGGACACGAGTCCCTCAAGCGTCTCCGAGGGGCAGAGAAGGATTCTTTCCACGCCTGCCCTCCTGACCCCTATTCCCAAAGGGCTTCTAAAGAAAGGGATTTGCTGCGGCTGGAATGTTTGGCCAGGTTGCCGTGTCTCCTGAACATGACTGGGAATATGGAATCCATCTGCTGTGTTTGGCCACACTTCCCGCTTGGCTCCGTGGCACAGAAACCTGAGTATCCCCGCAGGGCCCATCAATCCGATTTGGACAGGCTTTGTGCAGCCGGAACACCGGAGAGCAGGGATTCCTGCAGGAACACCAGCCTGCTGTGCTGACAGGCACGGGAGATGTTCCAGCAGGGAGGGAATTGTTCTCCTGTGCCCGGGACTGATTTCAGGGTGGGCTTCACCTCCACTTACAAGAACTGACGCTAACGAGGCTGCCGGGGAAACGCAATTCCCAGGGGGAACTTCTCCTGCAAACAGGAATTCCAAATGGCTTTTTAAAAGCGTTCCTGTTGCCCTGAAGTGATGTCCAGCACTAGCTGAGCTTCAGGAGAATTATGCTTTTTTTTTATAGAACTGGGGAGGCCACTGGATTTTTACTGCAATGCTGAGAACTGAGCACTAAAACCGAGAAATATCCCACTAAAAATCCAGCAGGCTTGAGTCTGGGCTAAGCAGGGGAAGAGTCCAATTTCTTGATCTGGCTCTTAAGAAAGTTGCTCAGCAGGCTGGAAAACAAGGGAGAATCGCTGCATTCAGTCCAGTCATGAAAATATTTCATTTGCAAGTCTGGAGGTGCAGAATTCAAAGTGATTTATGTAATAGCCACGGAGATATATATTATATATATATATAAAATAAAAATTCTTCTTCCTAGGAACTGCAGCAGCTTAGCAAGCAATACAGCAACATCAAGCTCCTGCAACTGGGTGAGTAAAAGCCTTTATTTCTGTGAACAGAAATTTGTTCAGCTTAGGTGAGTGCATCTTAAAAAAATCAGTCTCCTGAACGATCAGTAGCTGGACACGATCTCCAGCAGCTGAAAACCATCTTTAGACAACACTGGGGAAATGTGATTCTGTAAAATCTGTGCATTTTCCCCTTGTGTGATGCCCAAACTGAGCCTCAGCTTTGGTTTGGCACGGGTTGTGTCGTGCCAGGCACACCCTGAAGCCTGCACTGTCCACTGGGGCTGTCCCTGCCCCTCTGTGCAGATGTGGTCTGTGAGAGCAGCATCAAGAAGGTGGTCAAGGAAGTGGAAGAAATTGTGGGAGACAAAGGCCTGAACTGCCTCATCAACAACGCCGGCATCAACGTGCTGGCCTCGCTGGAGGAGGTGACAGCAGAGACCATGCTCACCATCTATGAAACCAACACCGTTGCCCAGCTGATGGTCACCAAGGTGAGGACTGGGAGGGATGGGCTTAGTGTGGGGCTTTTCCACCAGTGAGCTGCACCTGTCCAGGTATTTGTCCCCTTGGAGCTGCACAGAGACAGTTCTGACACGGACCTGCCTGTGTGGAGAGCAGCCAGAGCTGCTGTTTGTGCACCTGGTGTGGGATCAGTTCATGGCAGGTGGGCACAAGGGGCTGCTGGAGGGAGCTTTCCTCTGGCCACTGTGTCTGAGGAGCCATCACCACCTTGTTCTGGTGGCACAGAGCAGTGCTGGCATTCCTGCTTCGAGTGAGGGGATGATCCAACTCCAGCCCAAATCACCAAATTAATGCAAACTCTGGTTTTCACAGGCGTTCCTCCCCCTGCTGAGGAAGGCAGCGCAGCTGGGCACTGGAATGGGCTGTCACAGAGCTGCCATCATCAACATGTCCTCTCTCGCTGCCTCCATGCAGCTCGTCCAGGCAAATGAGATGTTCCTCAAGGTCTATCCCTACAGGATAGCAAAGGTTTGTGGGCTCCCCTGGGCTGTGCTACCTGGCTGAGGGCAGGTAGAGACCATGCTGACCTTGGGAAGGGCTGCAGCACCTCTGTGGGCACAAAAAGTGGTTTTGTTCTTCTCCTGTACTCTGCACTGGTGAGGCCACACCTTGAGGGCTGTGTCCAGTGCTGGCCTCTCAGTTTAGGATGGACATTGAGTGCTGTGTCCAGTTCTGGGTGTCTCAATTTAGGGAAGAACATTGAGTGCTGCGTTCAGCTCTGGCCCCTCAGCTTAGGAAGGACATTGAGACACTTGATCACATCCAGAGGAGGCCACGAGGCTGGTGAGGGGCAGGAACACAAACCCTGTGAGGAACGGCTGAGGGAGCTGGGGTTGTTTATCCTGGAGAAAAGGAGACTCAGGGGTGACCTTGTCACTCTCCACAACTCCCTGAGAGGTGGCTGTGCTCAGGTGGGGTTGGTCTCTTTCTCCAGGCAGCACTGACAGAACGAGAGGACACAGTCTCAAGCTGTGCTATGGCGAATTTGGGTTGGATATTAGGAAAAAGTTTTTTATAGAAAAAGTGATAAAGTACTGGAATGGTCTGCCCAGGGAGGTGGTGGAGTCACCATCCCTGGATGTGTTTTTAAAAAGCCTGGATGTGGCACTTGGTGCCAGGGTTTAGTTGAGGTGTTAGAGCATGGGTTGGACTCGATGACCTTGAAGGTCTTTTCCAACCCAGTGGTTCTGTGAATTCTGTGATTCACATGGGTGGGAATGGGAGCTGTGGAACACTGCACCTGGAGCAACTTCTGGAGAACAGGCTCCCAAATCCCTGCTCTGATACAGATCTGCTCCTGAGGGATTTGGCATTCAGGGAAGAGCTGATGCCATCGAGTGTGGGTTCCATCAGCTGTGCTCCTCTCCTGTCCAAGCGAGAGAGCAGGCAGGAAACTCAACAAAAGGTGTGCTGACCTGTATGTGGTGATGGCAGTTAGTGACAGGTGGGATTTTTAATTTTCTCACATCCAGAGACAGAGTTTGTACAGATAGTCAGGATCACACATACAGTTTCTCCTACACCACCTACTCATAAGCTGTTAAATGCTTGTTTTCCCTGTTCAGAAGTAAACGAATGTTTGTGTAGTGATTAGTGCAGAAAAACACAGTCCTTATGTCAATATTATTCTCCTCACAGCTCCTGAGGTGTTTCAAATGCTACTTAATCTTCCATTATGACTCTCTTTCGTCTCGGGGCAGTAAGTTTGTGGTGGTAGATCTTTCAGAGTTCCCAGAAAGTCAGGATGAACTTCTTCCTGCCTCTGCCTGTGCCAGGAAAGAGCAGGGGTGGAAGGGAGGTGCCCCCCAGCCGGGCTCGAGGTCTTGCTCAAGGCTCACGAACAGCACATTAATGGGTGGTTTCCACTCCTGCAGACTGCACTGAACATGATCACCCGGTGCCTCGCTGCAGACCTGAAATCGGACGGGATTCTCTGCATTTCCTTGCACCCAGGCTGGCTTCAAACAGACATGGGTGGAAACATGGTGAGTTTCAAATGTGCACTGCAAATGTCACAGCGGGGCTCCCTCGCTGTCCCAACCCCTTGGTTGTGCACCTCCCCGTGCTGTGACACACAAAAATACATCCCCCTTCACTCTAGAGCTTCCTTAATAGCATTTAATTGTCTTCTGCAGGATATTCCCAGTAATGACCTAAGCTTGATTCATTCCAGGCTCCCATGCAGGTGCAGGAGGCTATCCCAGGTATTCTCTCCGTTCTGGACCGTCTCGGTGAAAAAGAAAATGGTTCTTTCCTGGACTGGCAAGGGGAAACTCTGCCATGGTAGAAGTGCACAGAGCTCTACAGGAGCAGCTCATCAGTCACAATTTAACCTTATCACTCCTGTCTGTGTCTCTAGGGTATTTTTACACGCTTGTCACAATAGCCAGTCTGACATTCAGCCTCTCTCTCAAGGTGTATTTGGAAAGCAAAGTGGCTGAGCCTTTCACTTGGTATTGCTACTGCTCTGCTCTAATGCTTCCTGCAAACACTACTGTGCTCTCGGTGATGGGCATCTCCTGAAATGGATTCAAACCTGCAGGTTAAATCCGGGGGCTGCTGGTTCCTCTTCACTTCCAAACCCAAAATGCCCTTCTGGCTCTTTGCAGAATTAAATGACCTGACCTCAGAGTAGGGCAGTGTAGGACAGTCTCTGTCAGATTCCAGTATGCTCAGTTATCTCCAGAAAAAAACACTCCTTTGATTTCCTTTGTTCCTAACTGAGCCAAGGCTGAAATTGCCCAGCTCTAAACCAAGGGAATTTGGTACTTCTGTGAATTCCGTGGCAAACTCTGAGTGTGCCCAGGTTGCCAGTGTACGCCAGGCACTCGCTTTGTTCCCAGTGGGTGACTAACAGCCTGATATGGGGGTGGGAATGTTGTTTTGTACATAAACTTCTGAAGTGTCTTCAATAAAGTCTTGGTTAAACAGTCTGTTTACCGAAGTGTTTACTTCATTTAATTTCTCCTCGTAGGTTTCTCTTTCCTGACAAGGGAACTTTATTCCTACTTTTCAGGAAGAAACTCTAACCCATGCTAACCTTTCAGGGTAGTTGGGTTTGACACGGTGGGGCGTACCTAAAACAGAGACAGACCCTTGTTCTGGTCTGAAATACTAAAAGCAGCTGGTGAATAAATCTCTTGTGTTCTGGCTGAGGTAGGTATAAAAGCAAAAAGCCCTTTGAAGTCTGGGATTGGCTTCAACATCCCTCCCTCATGCCAGCTGATTAGGCACTTTCATGCTGTGCCAAGGTGGTGGGTTCCTGTGGCGAGCAAGAGAAGACAAACAACAGCCAGGTAAGGGCAGAGGACAGGTGTGGCTGTCCCTGGACAGCAGCCACTGGGGCCTGCCCCCGGTTGCAGACAAGGGTGTGGCAGGGAGAGGTGTCTGTGTGCCTTCCACGATCCCTGCATCAACAGGGATCACTGTAGCAGCATCACAGAATCCTTCTCAGAATCAGAGAACCCTTCACAGAATCACAGAACCCTCCACAGAACCACCGAATTGTTTAGGCTGGAAAACTCCTGCATGGGCAGGGACAGGCTTGCTGTAACAGCATCACAGAATCCATCACAGAATCCTTCACAGAATCACAGAATCCTTCACAGAATCCTTCACAGAATCACAGAACCCTCCACAGAATCACAGAACCCTCCACAGAATCACAGAATCCTTCACAGAATCACTGAATTGTTTAGTTTGGAAAACTCCTGCATGAGCAGGGACAGGCTCGCTGTAACAACACCACAGAATCCTTCACAGAATCACAGAATTCTTTAGGCTGGAAAAGCCCATCAAGCCCATGTGATTGATCCCCACCTTGTCACCCAGCCCAGAGCACTGAGTGCCACGTCCAGCCATCCCTTGGGCACCTCCAGGGATGGAGACTCCACCACATTCCCACACTTAACAACCCTTTCCATGAAGAAATTCCTCCTGATGTCCAAAACTCCTCCCCGTGTGGCTCTTTGTGCCACACTTCCCTGCTCAGACAGGTTTTAGTGAGGTGTTGCTGTGACTCAGCAGGTGAACACATCCCAGCCACTGATCTTCCACGTCTGGCTGAGGTCTCCATGCAAACTGGTGGGTGAGGAACATGCCTGGGATGAACTGGTTGAAGGGTTTAGTTTGGAGCAAAGCTGGGGAAGGGTCTGGAGCACCAGGAAAAGCTGAGGGAGCTGGTGAGGGCTCAGCCTGGAGAAAAGGAGGCTCAGAGGGGACCTTGTGGTTCTACAAACTCCCTGACAGGAGAGGACAGCCCCAGGTCGGGCTCTGCTCCCAGGGAACAGGGACAGGAGGAGAGGGAATGACCTCAATTGCAGAAGGGAGGTTTAGGTTGGATATTCAGAAAAACTTCCTCATGGAAAGGTTGAAAAGCATTGGAGTGTGCTGTGATAGACCATGAAGGCCCACGAGGGGCCGTGAGGGAGCATGAAGGACAATGATCGACCAGGAGGGACTGAGACAGGAAATTTGAGGGATCATGAGGGGCTGTGAGGGAACCATGAACGACCATGAGGGACCAAAACCTGCACATTGAAGGATCATGAGGGGCCACGAGGGATCATGAAGGACTGAAACTGGCATTTTGAGGGCTCCTGAGGGGATGCGAGGGGACCATGAAGGACCATGAAAGTCCATAAGGGACCGAGACCAGGACTTTGAAGGATCCTGAGGGACCATGAGGGACCATAAAGGCCCATCAGGAACCAAGATCAGCACTCTGAAGAACCCTGAGGGGCCATGAGGGATCATGAAGCCATGTAAGGGACTGAGACCAGTACCTTGAAGGACCCTAAGGGGCTGTGAGGGACCATGAAGGACCATGAAGGCCCGTGAGGGACCGAGACGAGGACTTTGAAGGATCCTAAGGAGCTGTGAGGGGCCATAATGGCCTGCAAGGGACTGAGACCAGCACTTTGAAGGATCCTAAGGGGTTGTGAGGGACCATGAAGGACCATGAAGGCCCGTGAGGGACCGAGACAAGGACTTTGAAAGATCCCAAGGGGCTGTGAGGGGCCATAACGGTCTGCAAGGGAGTGAGACCAGCACTTTGAAGGATCCTAAGGGGCTGTGAGGGACCATAATGGCCTGCAAGGGACTGAGACCAGCACTTTGAAGGATCCTAAGGGGCCATGAGGGACCATGAAAGTCCGTGAGGAACCGAGACCAGCCCTTTGAGAAACCCCGAGGCGCCGTGAGGGACCGCCAACCCCGCGCGCCGCCAGGGGGCGCTGCGGGCGGCCGGAAGTTCCGGTGGCGGCGGGGCCGGTGGGTGATGGCGGCCGTGGCGGCGGGGCCGTGAGGGGAGGGCGAGAGCGGCGGCCCGGGGGCTCCGTGAGGGCTCGGCCCGAGGCGGGGCAGTGCCGGGAGGGCTGAGGGGAAGGAGGCGGCCCCTCGGTGACGGTCCGTTCTTAGGCGGCGCGGCTGCTCCTCCCGGCCTTAGGGAGGAACAGGGCCGTGCCAGAGAGTTCGGCTGGAGTTACTGTGTTTTTTTAAAGTTAAAACAGCCCAAACATTATTAATAAATCACCTCCGCAGCTCAGCTTCTCTGGTGTTTGACCCCCACAGCAGAGCCCGACAGACAGGGTAAAAGCAGGAGGATGTTTAGGGTCTCAGCTCGTCTTTTGGGAATATGGGGTAGAACAGGGAATGTTTTTATTGCATGTTTGCATTACTGAATAAATGTTCTTATTTGAACAGTCATTGCTGGCTCTGCCAGTGAACCAAGTGAAACAAAATGTTAATATCACGGCTGAGTTCCCAGTTACTGAAGGCTTCGAGAATTGCAGGTAAATTGGTATTGTGTGACCAAGTTTTCTGTTTGTTTGGGTTTATTTTCGGGGTAATTGAGCTCCCAGAAGTTTCTTTTCCACCGAGCAGTGCAGGAGAGAGGAGGCTGTTGTTGAGTCAGTGGTTGTCAGATGTTTTTATGTCTGATTTACTGTGTTAGTAGGGTGTGGCTTTAGTTTAACCTCTTTTAACCTCAGGAGAAGATTCCCTAGGAGCAGAGAGGTTTGATACAGCAAACACTCCCTTACCATTCCGGATCGATTTTCCATCAGAAAACACAAAAACATTCCATTTAATGGAATCATGGAGAGGTTTGGATTGGAAGGGACCTTAAAGATCACGGAATTCCAACCCCTTCCAGTGAAGGAGAACCTTAAAGATCATGGAATTCCAACCCTTCTAGTGAAGGAGAACCTTAAAAACCGTGGGATTCTTACTCCTGCTGGGCGGGGACACCTCCCAGTGAAGGAGAACCTTAAAAACCATGGAATTCCAACCTCTTCCAGTGAAGGAGAACCTTCAAGATATGGAATTCCAACCCTTCTAGTGAAGGAGAACCTTCAAGACCATGGAATTCCAACTCCTCCTGGTCAGGGACACCTTCCAGTGAAGGAAAACCTTAAAAACCATGGAATTCCAACCCTTATTAGTGAAGGAGAACCTTAAAGACCATGGAATTCCAACCCTTCCCAGTGAAGGAGAACCTTCCAGATCATGGAATTCCAACTCCTCCTGGTCAGGGACACCTTCTAGTGAAGGAGAACCTTAAAGACCGTGGAATTCCAACCCCTCCCAGTAGAATTCCAACCCTTCTAGTGAAAGAGAATCTACTGGAATTCCCTCAGTGAAGGGAGGGGTTGGAATTCCACCCTGCTGTGCCTGGGTGGCGTGGGCAGCTCACCCAGTAAAGTATAACATGTATTTTTAACATATTTTTAACATTACAGCGTTGTAGTTAAAAGCGAAAATCGAAAATCCTTCCACGTTTGCTTTCTGTGATGACAGTACAAACTTGTCCTTCCATTAGCTTCCTCTGGCCAGAGCTGTGTGGTGGTTTGAGAGCTGGGCAGAGCTTTTCTCGCGCTGCTGCTGGAAAATCCTGCTGTTTAAGTGCAATCCCTTTTTCTCCCAAAGGCCACCTCCTGCCCAGGTCGGTGTCGTCCTTCCTGTGCTGCCGCTCCCTGTCTGCACGTTACAGCACCCAGCCCCCCAACCCCAGCGGGGCGCAGCCCCAGCGCTGGCACACGCTGGACCCTGAGCTGGAGGAGATCCTGATTCCCAGGAAACTCTCCATCAGCCCCTTGGAGAGCTGGCTGACCCTCAGGTACTCCCTGCCCAAAGCTGAGGGGGCTCAGGAAGAAGGCAGCCGCGAAAGCCCCCAGCCCTCCGAGTGTCCCCCTGCTGCTGGGACAGGGGACGTGGAGGAAGGAGAGGGAGCCCTGGGTGACACAGTGCAGTGCAGGAATGTCCTCAAGATCCGCAGGAGGAAGATGAACAAGCACAAGTACAGGAAGCTGCTCAAGAGGAGGAAGTTCATCCGCAGGAAGGTCAAGGAGGGGCGCAAGAAGAGGCGTCAGGTGAGCTCAGGGGAGGGGGAGAAGTGACAGGAACGTGGCCACACGTCAAACCAGCCTCCCTTTAGGTGTTGGGTGATGGGTTTTAGTGGATTTGGGGATAAATGAGCCTGGGTGGATTCAGTGTTTAGCCTCAAGCTGTGCCAGGTTGGACACCAGCAGGAATTTCTCCATGGGAAGGGTGTCCAGCCATTGGAGCTGCCCAGGGAGCTTTGGATCCCCATCCCTGGATTGCCTGGATGTGGCACTCAGTGCAGGGTGACAGGGTGGACACCACTCACAGCTGGCTCAGTGATCTCAGAGATCTTTCCCTCAGTGATTCCAAACATAAATGTGATCATTGCTGGGCATAGCTTCCCCTTCCGTGACAGTAATTTATAAATATTTCTAAATATTTATGTTTTAAAATTTATATGTGTGATTAATGGAGGTGAATTTTGGCATTTGGGTGAAGGATGAATTCTTGTGCCTACCCTGGATGAGGGAGACTGCTTTAATCTTAATTTCTTCCCTTTCTTGCCACCATCCTCAAGTGCTTCTTATTCTGTTTTTTTTATATTAAAGCCTTTTACTTCCTTTAATAGAAGGGGTGAGGGGAGGTTTGTTCAAGCTGGGGATGTTCTCCTTCAGCCCTGCCTTTCATGGGATATAATTTAGTTAATTCTCCAGGAATTCTCACCTTGCCTAGTTACAAATTTGGGTTAATTGTAATTCCACTGCTTCAGATTTGCAGTGAACTCTCTAAAAATCCTCTTATTCTCCTTGCCATTTCATTGTCCACCTTCTGAGTTTTCCTTGCAAAGGGCTTTTAAAACGACTCTACCAAAGTGCTTGTGCATTTTATTGTCTTTTGATGTATTTTCTGCAGTAAAATCCAATATTTTGACACTCAAAACCTTTGTTTCCTTAGTGTGTGTTACACCTACAGTGTCCTTGGGACAGGTGGGCAGTGGCTGTTGATTCTAAACTGTGCTAACATTTCTTTTTCTTTGTTTTTTTTCCCGTTTTAGGTAAAATTTGAGAAGGATTTGGAGCGCGTCTGGAAAAAAGCTGGCTTGAAAAGTGCTCCTGCTGGCTGGCAAACCCCCAAGATCTACCTGAGGAGTTCCAGGAGATGAAAAAAAAACACAAAAACACCCACCTGTCACACATTTTAACCTGCAATTGTAATTAAAAAAAGAATATTTAAGTATGTTGATGACATCTCACCTTTTTCTGATTGTGACGAAAATAATTGCAAGGAATTTTCCGAGGACAAGCTGGCAGCTTTTCCTCTCCCAGAGGAGAGGTTTGAGCTCTTTCCTGCTGGTTTGGCACTGCTGTCCTGTGGCTGTTGCTGAATTTCTGAGTTTTTCCTCATCTCTCTGAGATGAGACTTGAACCTAAGACAAACCAGGTGTGGGAGGTGGGATCAGTGAAAGAATTCCTGCTGTTTCTACGGCACAAACCTTTGGGAAAAGTTCTTTTCTGAATTTCATTCTTTCCCAGCCTCACTGCAGAAGGGTTGGGGTTTTCCTGAGGGTTGTGGAGGGGTGGGAATTGGATCAGAATTCTCAGAATTCTCTAGAATTTACCTGAAAGAGCTTTTTTTTTGTCTCTGCCTTTGTGTGCATGTGCCTTGGGCATTGTGTCAGCATCCTTAAAGGGCACATTTATTTTTTTTGTGTTCTGTTTTGTGCTAATAAAAAAAATTGGTTATTTTTGTCTTTGCCTGACCCCCTGTCGTGTAGAACATCCACATGTTGGTCAAAGTAGAAGCTCAGAGCTAATTATTCATTAGCCACAAAAAAAACTTCTGTGAAAAATAAAACCCTGACAGAGAATTTCTTACCTGGGTTCTGCTTTGGGTTCTGCTTTTCCTTTTGGGGCTTGAGGCAGTTTCTGGGGGTGGTTCAGTGGGATTTAAATTCTGTATTCTGGCAAAGAGGTGGGCTGGGCTGAGGGGGAAAAGAATGAGCTCCTTCAGGCTGAGAAAACTCCCTGAAAATAATTCCCTTTTTTTCTGCTAGGAGAGAATAAAGTGAAATGGGAGGGAAATAATCTGTGGAAATCATTGCTGCAAGGTGCAGTTTAGGACATCCTGAGCCACAGCTTCTCTCACCACCCTTCACAAGCAAGAATTCCTTCCTAACATCTTAAATCTCTCAAGATTTGTGTTTTCCTGGTGGAAAAACTCTTGTTTTTCAAGGTTTTACACCCCGGGGCTGTGTCAACTTCTTTTAATGTTCTTGACCACGGGGTGGAATTTGAAATTCACTTTACTGAACAATCAGAGTGCCCCTGGTTTTCTGTACAGGGAGCAAGAATTCCTTCCTAACATCTTAAATCTCTCAAGATTTGTGTTTTCCTGGTGGAAAAACTCTTATTTTTCAAGGTTTTACACCCCGGGGCTGTGTCAACTTCTTTTAACGTTCTTGACCACGGGGTAGAATTTGAAACTCACTTCACTGAACAATCAGATGCAAAGTGCCCCTGATTTTCTGTACAGGGAGCAAGAATTCCTTCCTAACATCTTAAATCTCTCAGGATTTGTGTTTTCCTGGTGGAAAAACTCTTGTTTTTCAAGCCACTAACCAGGTTTTACACCCCAGAGCTGTGTTCTTTTAATGTTCTTGACCACGGGATGGAATTTGAAACTCAACTTTACTGAACAATCCCAGAGATGCAAAAAGTGCCCCTGATTTTCTGTAGAGGGAGCAAGAATTCCTTTTAAATCTCTCAAGATTTGTGTTTTCCTGGTGGAAAAAACTCTTGTTTTTCAAGGCACTAACCAGGTTTTACACCCCAGGGCTGTGTCAACTTTTAATGTTCTTGACCACGGGATGGAATTTGAAACTCAACTTTACTGAACAATCCCAGACATGCAAAAAGTGCCCCTGATTTTCTGTAGAGGGAGCATGAGTCCAGGATATATTCACAAAGCTTTTTTTAGGAGCTGCTCTTCCTCTCCAAAATAATCTGCATCCCACTGAATCTGCACACTTAGCAAAGGTTTGTGTGCACCTGAAGCTGTGGTAACATAAAAAAATAATCTACAAACAGGAAAGCTTTGACTTCAAATTCCCTGAATATTGAAGATTTCCATTATTTTGCTGTTCTGAGAGGAAATGGTTGAAAACCAGACAAGTTCATGGTGTTCATTACAGGGATAACTGTTGGGGTGGTGATTTTATGTCACTCATTGGGCTGGAAAGGTTCCCCCAAAATTGGAATATAAATCAAATGTCTCTCATCTTTTCCCCAATTCTTGGATTCCATGCACTGAACTGCAGGCAGCAAGCTCAGCTGAACAGAACAAATTCAACTTTTCCCTCTGGTTGGGTTTGTGCTGGAGTGAGTTGGCTCTAAAACAGGAGATGAGCTGGCTTGGAGGGGATGGAAACTCTGGATTTTGTTTCTCTGAACCAAATCCCATTGCAAATGTGGAAGGTGTTGCCCCCATTTGGGAAAGGTCAGAGCCCAGCAATGTGGTGGCAGTGGCAAAAATACAATTTCTTTTTCATTTTCTTCCTGTTGTATTGGCTTCTCATACCTGGTGTGCCTAAAACCTGGCTTTTTGGGGCATCTTTTGGGGGTTTTTTTGTGTGTGTGTGGTTTATTTCCTATTTGGGGTTTTGTTTGTTGTTGTTTGTGGGGTTTTCATTTTCTTTGGGTTTGGTTTTTTTTGGTTGGTTGATTTTGTTTTGGGATTTTTTGACATCAGAGGGAGAGGACAGAGGTGATGCCTCCTCCTTTGGCTGCTGAAGGATTTCTCTGCAAAAAAAACCAAAAAAAACCTGAGTTGTTCTGATAATTTTTATTGTGACATTTATCCTTCTTCCATTAATAACCTCCAGCCTCAAAAAGGGAATAAATCAGCCAACATCAGGGGATGTTTATGAGCATTTTGGTGCACAAAACACCTTTCAGGGCATCCACAGGGCCTGAGCACCATTAATAATTAACACCATTAATAATTCCTGAGCAGGAACAGTGGGCACCTTCACTCTGCTGAGCTCACGCCCTGTTAAATGAGGCACTTTTCATGTGAAAAACCAAAATATTGGTGCACACTTGGCTCCAGGAGCTCTGCCCCGCTCCTCCTCAAACCCTGGAGCCAGCTCAGCTTTGCTGGGACCGATCCCTGATCCAGAGGTTCCAAATTTAACAATCCGGGTTTGTTCCCACCAGCTGCAAACCTGGCTGAGGTGAAATCCCTGATCTTCCACCTGGGGCAGGCTCAAATGCCATCTCTGTTCTCTGTTTTCCAGGAAAACATCCTGATTTTGGGGTCATTTGGGCTGAACCTCTCCAAAAATAACAGCGCTCTGGACCCAGCCTGGAGCATTTGAAGAGCTGAAAATGGGTTTGAAAAGTGGTTTTTTTGGGTTTGTTTTGTTTTTTTTTTCCCTGCTGCTTTTGAAACAAATAAATAAAAATGTCAATAAGTGCAGCTCCTGTAAACATCTGAGGTAGCTTGGAGAAAACACAGGTTTTCCTGTGGAAGAATCCATTCTTGCTTGACTTTTCCCTACAAAAACTGAGGAATAAAACCGAAACGAGGAGTTCTGTGAGTCAGAGAATTTAAGAAAAATCATCTGATGCATCACTTTTGTGCCAAATCCCTGATTCGGGGATTTTTAAATTTTTTTTTTCTGAGGGAGAAATAGCGATTTTCACACTGTTCTGGGGGAGAAATTGCATTTCCACATTGTTCTGAGGGAGAAATAGGGATTTCCACGTGGCGTCATCCTCCAAGTGGAGTGGGAACTCTCACTTGATTTCTAAAGGAGGCAAAGCAAGCAGCCCCCGGGGGTTTTTTAGCTCAAATTACACTTGCCAGAGTCCTCTTGGATTAATCCCGAGCTTTTCGCACAGACCACCCTTAAAAGCTGACCAGGCTCCATGTTTATGGTCTAAATTTGGCAGCAGGATTATATTGCATTATGGAAAACAACCTCCTTTCACCCCAAGTATTTTTATTTTTAATGAAACATCCTGCAGACCTGAGGTAAATAACACAACCCTGGGAGGCACCTTTGAGAGCACCCTCTTCAGGACCAACCCATTAATTTTTCCACTCTTTCCCCAGTCATTTCTGATCTCAAAATAAGCTGGAATCCCGCTGCTTAATTATTTTTAGGCGGGTGCAATGGACGGGCTGCAATTAGTGTCAAAACCTCCTGGTACCAGAGCTCTGTTCCCACGTGCAGAGAGGCCACAAGATGTGGTTTGAGGCACAGTGCTGGTGGCCACAAAAGGGACACAAAATGTCAATTCTCAGCTCCTGAGGACTCCCAGAATTTTCTCCTTCCTCAGAGGAATGAGCCGTGCTGGGTGCTCGTGGCTCGAGCTTTTCCCAGGTTGGAGAAATCTGATTTTGTGTTTTCTATGAGAGGAGTAAAATTCATCCCAGAATTTTCTCCTTCCTCAGAGGAATGAGCAGTGCTGGGTGCTCGTGGCTTGAGCTTTTCCCAGGCTGGGAGAAATCTGATTTTGTGTTTTCTATGGGAGGAGTAAAATTCAGTTTGAGCAGTGCTGGGTGCTCGTGGCTCGAGCTTTTCCCAGGTTGGAGAAATCTGGTTTAGTGTTTTCCATGAGAGGAGTAAAATTCAGTTTGAGCAGTGCTGGGTGCTCGTGGCTTGAGCTTTTCCCAGGTTGGAGAAATCTGATTTTGTGCTGCCTGTGAGAGGAGTAAAATTCAGTTTGAGCAGTGCTGGGTGCTCGTGGCTCGAGCTTTTCCCAAGTTGGAGAAATCTGATTTTGTGTTTTCTATGGGAAGAGTGAAATTCAGTTTGAGCAGTGCTCGGTGCTTGTGGCTCAAGCTTTTCCCAGGTTGGAGAAATCTGATTTAGTGTTTTTTATGGGAGGAGTGAAATTCAGTTTGAGCAGTGCTGGGTGCTCGTGGCTCGAGCTTTTCCCAGGTTGGAGCAACGTGACTTTGTGCTGCCTGTGAGAGGAGTGAAATTGAATTTGTGGTCAGGATTTGTGGTGTGGTCAGCCTGCTCCAGGGGTTTGGGAGTGACCTGGAACACTGGACAGTGATGCAGGATTTACGGCCACTTTTTCAGCATTTCACTTTTCACTTTTTCGCTTTTTCATCTTTTCACTTTTCAGCTTTTTGCTTTTTCCGTTGCTTCTCCCCTCTTTTCCCCAGAACTTCGTGCGGGATGAACAGCT
This sequence comes from Cyanoderma ruficeps, assembly GCA_008694505.1. Taxonomy (NCBI): domain Eukaryota; kingdom Metazoa; phylum Chordata; class Aves; order Passeriformes; family Timaliidae; genus Cyanoderma; species Cyanoderma ruficeps. Next base: position 4,819,691 of record VZDJ01000034.1, read on the forward strand.
CCCACTTAAAATACCAGAGGATGCAAAATTCCTGCCCCTTTAGAGACGGGAGCCGGGCCTGGTGGCTTTTCCCTGGGATTCAGAGAGTGGATGAGGAACAGCCAGGAGCTGCTGCTTTCTCCCACATTTCTGGAGACAAACCCAGAGTTCAAAGGAGTGATTTGATGCCTCAGCCATTTCCTCTGAGCCTCGGTGCTGTCTGCCAGCTCTCAAAATTGCACCAGGGCTGGGGATCCGTCCCCCAGAGCGCAGCCTGAGGGATTCTGGGTGGATTTGGGACAGCTTGAGATGCTCCAGAACCACGTGGGAGTGAGTCAGTCCCGTGTCACGGGTTGGACGCTCTTCTGTCTCAGGCACTCCAGGTTCAAAAGTTGATTTTGGGTTTTTTTTTTTGTATAAATTTAAAAGGTTTGGGAGCACTCAGTTGCAAGCGGCCCTGAAAATAATCCTGATTTCCCTGAGGAAAATCCATTTGCTGGACCTTAGGGAAGGATGAACAGAGCCAGATCCATGAGCAGAGCCACTCCTGGAGTTCTGGTTGCTGCAACTCCAGTTCTGAGCCGCACGTTCTGCCATCCCCTCATGGTTCACGGAGGGATTTTGAGCTCATAACCTGTTTTTTTCTTTAAAACACTGTGCTGAAGGCACCCCTGGCTCTCAGAACAGACTGGGAGATGAATAATTAATCATTTAAATGAAATAAAAGTTAGAAAATATCACTGCACTGGGGTAAAGAAGCGACAGGTAGAAATGACTCCTGATTTCCCTAGGGAATGGGAACACTGGGAAGATCTGAGGGGCAGGAGGGATGAAATGGGGGGTTAAAAATGAGGATTCTTCCCAAAATCTGCTCGGGCTGGTGTGCAGCTGGTCCAGGCTCTGCTCCCAGCTCTGCCACTGCTGTGCTCTGTGAGTTTGGGTGACTCATTTCCTTTTGTGTTCCGTGGCTCCCTCCTGCTCCTGTCTGTTTAGATTCCAAATTTTTCCTACCAGGAGCTGCCTGTGCTGTGTGGGATGGACTCGAGTGTGCTGTGACCAAGAGAAGAGAGCCTTGCACACACGAATGAGGGGCCAGAAAACACATTTAATGTGATTTTAGTTACTTCTTACCAGCATTGAAATTAAAACAATCATAGCAAGTACTTAATTTTTTTAAAACTAAAATTATTTTTGTAGAGAACTGATTTTTCAGATTTACCTTCTTACAGTTCGATCATGCCAGAAATATTAAACTTAACAGAAAACTCTAATTTACACCTGCTCTGTGGGTACCAGTGAGGGGCTGCTTTGTGTTTCTCTTTCCATCCCTGATTTATTTGCTGCCTGTTGTTTTCACATTTCTCCTTGGTCAGTTGGTTTTGGGGTTTTTTTTTGGGTAGCTTCTGTCTGGAATTAAAAAAAAAAGAAAGAAAAATCAGCGTTGGTTTCCTGGGCAATTTCTCTGTTTCTGTAACTGGTTTCTATTAATGGTTTTGAGCTGAATCCCAGGAATCTGAAGCTTTCCAGCCAAAGGGGGTGTTTAAACATTGTGCCATCCCAGGGTGCTGGAACGCAGGGAGTTTTTGGAGATGCCCTGTGGGTGCAGACAGAGCTCTGTNAAGAAAATCCTGGCCCGAGGAAAAATAAACCGTATAAAAACTGGACTTTGGAAACCGCACGTCGGAGTGTAGATGGTCACGGACCCAGCGTGGGCTGACCTGAGATCTGCCTCCCAGTTCGATCGAACTCGAACTCTGCTGTGACAGGGATTTTTGTCAGATTTATGACAATTCGGCCAAATTGTGTCATTTTGCTGTTTTTGCTTGTTTTATTGCTTGTTATATTTTTTCTTTCTTTTGTATTGTCTTTTTGTTGTTTTTTGTTCAAGATCTCTATAATCTATCTAATCTTCATTTTAATAAAGTTTAGATCTTGATTAAGAGATCTGTGTCCAGATTTTTATAACAGCTGGAAAACTCGGGATGCTGCAGTTTGATTTAACTCCTCACTCAGGCACTTCCAGACAACCTCAGTGTGTTCAAGCAGATCAAAACCCTCTCAGCGTTTCCATCTGACCAAATTCCTGCATCCCTGGACATGCACGTGAATTCCTGCATTCCTGGACACGCACATTAATTAATTAATTGGTTCCTTGGGTGACAGGGAAATGGAGCTTCCAGCTGGGGATTCAAGGCAGGAGGAAGCTGTGGAGCTGCCTGCAAAGGACATCCCCAAACTCACCTGCTGTTCCAATTCCTCCGGTTTTGCTCCAAAATGAAGCCTCAGGCTGCACCAGGGGAGGGTCAGCTTGGACATCAGGAGGAATTTCCCCATGGAAAGGGTGGGAATTGCTGCCCAGGGAGGGTTTGGAGCGTCCTGGAGGTGTCCCAGGAACACTCAGAGCTCTGGGATGGGGACAAAGTGAGGATCAGGTCCTGGAGGGATTTTCCAACCTCAGCAATCCTGGGATTGAGGAGTGCTTGGGTTCAGCACTGCCAGTGGGGCATTTCACCTGTCTCTGGCTATCCCAGGGCTGGTATTTAACATTCCCATGATATTTTTTTTTCCTTCACCCCAATCTAAAGCTGTCAGAGCTCTGCCCTGCTCATCCCTCAGGTTTTTTGCCTCAGTTGCTTTAGCGGCTGCACCTCAGGCTGCAGATTGCAGCTGACTGCAGCGAAATAAACACAAGGACATTTGGTGAGACCATCGTCACCTCGTCATTCCCTTCAGAGAAGGCAGATCGGGGTGTTTTTGTGTTTGTGGCCGGGGAACAAGCCGGGGTAATGCCGGGGCTGAGAGGTTCCTGCCTTGTTCCAGCCCTGCAGTAATGACAGCCTCGGCCGGGCAGCCCTGTCATTGTGGTCGCCTTTCAGTCCTGTCCTTTCAGTTCACAGTTCTTGCTCTAAGCTGGATTATTTCAGGCTCGCTCTGAGGAGTTCGTGGCAGCTGGTTTAAAGAGAAAAGCTTTGCCACCCAGTGAAAAATGGTGTCAATGAACCCTGGGCTGATGTGGCTTTCTTTTGCTGTTCCCATGCCAAGTTCATTTTCTTTTTCCCCCCCCCCATATTTTATCTTGAAGAATCCTTGCTGCTTTCGCCACTGCCAATTAGCCATACCCTTGTACTCTTTATTCCTAAATTGCAGCATTCCCTACTACTTTTCTCTTCCAGGAATTTCATCCTTTCTTCTTCCCACGGGGAGGTATTTTCTCCTTTGATCCTGGTGGAACGCTCTGGGTCCTGTATTTATTTAAAGGAGTTGCTGATGATAATCCTGGAGCGTTGACAAACCCCTGCACACAAGGCCTTGTACTGTAATTTGTGTCAGCAGGTCATTAATGGTGGCATTCCTTTTTAATTAATGTGTATTTGACTGTGAAGATGGGGTGGAAGGGGCCACTTCCACTCCTGTTTCCCAAGGTGAGTGGCTCTCAAATTTACAATAAAGGATGGGGAGTTCTCTTTGGCGTCAGACCTTTTTCCTGAGCTGATACTCTCTCGCTTTTTCTGGCTGCTGATCTTCAATTTGGATTTATTGGGAAGTCTCTCAGTGCAGCCTGAAAACAAAAAAATGGTAAAAAAACCGGGAGCGATGGGGAGGAGGAAACTTCCTGACAGTCCTAACTTCCCACAGGCCAATTACCCCCGTGACCCCGGCACTTTCGGCAGGGCTTTGTCCGCTGCTTTAGATCTGGATTAGGTGCGAAATACCCGTTTTCTTTTGCCACGATGAAAAAAAGAGGCGACTCTGGGACCGCGGGAGCCTTTCTGCCGCTGCTGACCCGACCCGAGGGCAGGTGCAGAGCCGGCAAAACCACTCCCGATGCTGCTGGAAAATCCCTTTCCCTTGCCTGGGCGAAGCTGCTTTCTCTGCTCAGGGTTTGTGGTCGGCTGGAGATGAGCAATGGGCAGCCGAGGGATGCTTGGGGTTGGGAGGATCCATCCCAATTCCCCTGGGAGTGGGGAAGGAGAAAAGGCTGGGGAAACACTGCTCGGCTCAGAAGGGAGAAGCTCCTTAAAAATTCAGCTCCCGGACCAGGAAAAATGTTGACACAGCTGCTCTTCCAGGATGTCTTTGGAGTAGCAAAGCCCCAGGAAACAGGGCTGGCTGCAGACTGGGCAGGATTTGAGAGGGGACGAGGCAGGGATCTGCAAACCAGCCCCTGTGTCCCTTTCCTCCCCTCTGTGAACCCCAGAGAAGCTGCTGCTCTTCCCCCGTGGGTGATTTGAGGAGATTTCTGCCTTGCTGGGCCTGGACTTGGCTCCTTGCAGTCAGGAAATATCCAGTCCATGACAGCAGCAACCACAGCAATCTGCTCCCTCCCAAAAAAACCCACAAAAACCCAGCGAGGAGCAGGCAGTAACCTCTGCAGTGCCACAGCTGGGAGGCAGAAAAGGGAGGAAAAAAACCCGCTGGAATTGCAGCCTGGAATGTCCTGTCCACGGTCGGGAGGGAGCAGGGGAAGGAGAGAATGCTGGATTTGCTGTCTGTCCAGTGGGAGCAGCTTTTTGTCCCCCAGGCAGGCGTTTTCCAGGCTGCTCTGAATGCTCCCTGATGGAGACAGCAGGAAAAGCTCCTTCTTCTGGGAGATTCCAGGAGATTCCATGAAATTCCATGAAATTCCGGGAGATTCCTGGCCCAGCAGCTGCTCTGGATCGGTGCTGTCCTTGTTGTGACCCCCTGGCACAGGTCAGGGACAGGGGACAGGAGCTTTGCTGCCTGCAGGTGCTTCAGGGCTTGGCCTAAATGGGAATTCCTGAGAATTCCCAAAGAGAAGCTGATGGGATCAGGGTTTGGAGTCGGATTTGTTAATGTCCAGGCGGTGCCACAGCTCAGGTGATGAGGGAGGGGCTGCTCCCATCCCCATTACCCCCAAATCTCTTCACAGAAATGTCAGAGTTGGGAGTTACCAGGGAAATTTTGCCAAGTTCTTCCCTGAAAATTATTTTAGGATTTTTCCCTAGAAACAAACCAGTTCTCTGGATCTGTCTTGGACACTGTGGAGTTAACAGCAAGCCTTTTTTTTTTTTTTT